>JACCIC010000213.1:0-582500 GCA_018907035.1 Sycobia sp. Sy_11 | reverse complement strand
GGCGCGACTCGCTTGCGCGCAATCTCGAGGCGAGATGAACAATATTATCACGTCGTGCACGATGACGCGTGCGGGCTTGTGGCGAGTTCCTTTATGGATGTAAAATCTTTTAGTTGAATTCTGATTTACGTGCGTGCCGCGAATCCGCATGAGCGGCTAAGACGGGACGAGATAGGTCGAGCAATAGTATACGTATACACATATAATATTTCTCGATTTAACCATACCCCCGTCTTGCCCATATTCTTTCTTATACATGCATATATATATATATATAGTTATTGCGGGATAGGGGAAGGGGCTTTAACAAAACAAACGAAGATGAAAAAAAGGGGGGAGGGTAAGAGAATGACGGTGAATTTTCGTCTCGAGCTTGCACGCGCCGCGACATCGCGAGAGAATTATATATTATACGACATAGGCGGAGGGGTCGAGCAGCGAAACGCTCATCCATTTATTGTACATATCATGTGCCATAACTCATTTTCCATACTTCGTGTCCAACTTTGTTCCAAGTACCTATTCAACTATAAATACTATAATATATAATAAAAATAAATCTCGATGTTATTGATAAAAAAAAAAAAAAAAAACACAGCCTTGTTTGGAACTTATTTCAACCTCTCACTCAAATAGCACTTAATTCCATTTCCTTGCGAGTTTTAGCTTTAATTTTTCAAAATCCTCATTTGTTTAGAATTGAATCAATGGATGAAATTTGTGAGCGACGATGAATATTTTGCTTATTTACTTATTGATTTGCAGACTAACGAATTAATCGTTTAATTCAATTTTCAATTGATATGTTAAGAAAAAAGATGGAATCGTAAATGAAATTTATACTCTTTGTACGTATGAAGGATAAAGACAAAATTGAAAATAAAACTCCAATCACGCTGCTAAAGTATTAATTTGATCGACTTCGTCAGACATAAACGAACAACAGAAAAGATCAATATTATTGATAATTCTTATGGGCAACACAACATATCATCCCTTATTCACATTGTACCGCTATAAAACTACCATTTTTTTTCTTTTTAAATAAAACCAATACTTATCGAAAATTAAAACCACCATTTGACATTTATCTCCTGAGACGTTGTAGTGACACGCATAATTAGATTTTACGCATCGATGAAAATACGCTTATCAGGCGCGTTAAAGTATGGCGTGCATCGGAAAATCCGTCTCTCCATCACCCCCCCCGCTCTTATTCATACCACGATGTTTTCAATTATACATAGAATATCTTTTTGTC
Source organism: Sycobia sp. Sy_11 (assembly GCA_018907035.1). Taxonomy (NCBI): domain Eukaryota; kingdom Metazoa; phylum Arthropoda; class Insecta; order Hymenoptera; family Epichrysomallidae; genus Sycobia; species Sycobia sp. Sy_11. The sequence goes on along the minus strand of JACCIC010000213.1, from coordinate 581,239 downwards.
GCGTCTTCCCGGTCAGACAGTCTATTTCCAACTGGAGAATAATTGATTTTAGAATTGGCAGCCCCATAGTACGATTTTCAAATGGAATCTCGGGATTATCCGTGAATATTTTTATTCTTATATAAGATTAGCCGTAAATAACTGAGCCGAGTTAGACTAAATATATCCGATGGATAATGTTTTATTAAATACGTTTACCTATTGTCTATAAAAATAGCCTGCTTTTGTTCGTGTCTTATAAAATAATCCAGTTATTATATATATATATATATATATATATATATATATATATATATATATATATAAATATATCGAACTATTTCTGTAATAAATGATAAAACAAACAAATCTTTAATCATTATCATGAATTGTGAGTGGAGAATTTTTTTAAATGTATTAGCACGCTGAAAAGCAAAAATGTATCCGGTTCGTCTGGATACGGGTGAACGTGACAAAACGGCACTTACGGGCGACCGATCGAAAATCTTTATTTAACGCGCAGGGCAGACCGATATATTTAACGAACGAAAATAATTTAATTAGGTTGAAATTGGAACGCGGAATAATGAATTTTAATGCCGATCCAGCGTCTAGACTGGCTATTAAGGCGAATATCGGATTTGTCGATTTATAATACCGTTGTTACTTCTCGAACAGGATATGCTTGAATTATGGCATTCGAATAATCGAATGAGGTAACTTTTTTAAATGAAAATGTGAAATACGTGCATTTATCAGCTGGAGACGCTATCCATTTCCTTTATAAAATTAGCTGGGATCGATTCAATTAGTATCCCTTGTTATTATCACATGGCAAGACCCGCCATTTTAGGACCTACGGCTGCTTCAACACCAAGATACGATACCGCAGTTTTGACAACGAATCAAAGGTATCGGAAATTTGCTGCAATCGCAACATTAATTATTCCTCTGTTTACTAATTGACTGGACAGTCAATATACTTTAGTCGTATATTAAATGTTATTTAAGTGTTCCATGGAATGCAGTAGATGTACATTTGTTTGTATTAATCGGATAAATAATATTGAGATTAGATAATTAAAGATTAGTATAAATTTATATAAGAAATACAGTATCTAGTTTAATATTGATACAGACGGAAGAGAAAAGGAACGACGACGTATTACTTGTTTCTTTCATTTCATTTTGTAATATATTCTTTACCGAGACTAATCACACATAGCAGTCCTCCAATGCAATTATATCATTTTCATAGTCACCTTCACCAAATCTGTAAAAATATTACATTGTCGCTGTTCGATTTTTGTTCACCGACCATTTTTTTTTAAGATTAGGACAAAGACGATAAATGTTCACTACTATGGTGGCTGGTCAACTGATTTGAATTTTGATTAGTTAATATTGCAAATTGTGATGAAGGCCGAGTAGGAAAATGCTCTGTCACCGTGAAACAAGATTATTGTTCTTCCTTCGTACTTCGAATGCTCCGTGGTTTATCCTGCTGTTTGCTAGTCATGAGCTCAGAAGTTGATTGGTAAGTTTTATCCATAGTTATAGAATGGATAAATGTTTTACTTCGGTTACGGCATTACTTCTTATCGAGCCACCTCATACAGATTCTCTCTATGCTTAAATGATACGATATAAAATATCGTATATACACATATAGTTATAGTTTTTTTAATTCGAAGTACTCTACTATCATTTTAATAACCTTTTAAATCATTTAAACAGTAGTAACCTCAATCAGAGTATGTTCGTGTGGCTTTTTTATATTGGAAAACTCATTGAGTAGTATGGCAAAGAGTTTATCAGTGTGGAACCGAATTTTTCATTTAATTCGAATAGTCATTAAGATTATTAATTAGAATTTCTATTTCTACGTAGGCAATCGAGATACCATTGTTGATCTGACGAATCTCAAATTTGTACTAAAAGAATTTTCGACTTGAAAATACATAACAGAAGCGAACATTTTCCACGTTGTGATCCTCACTAAGTCAGGTTGAAAACATTTTACCACACCGTCATATATAATTTCTATAAAATATTACATATAAGCCATAAAACTAATAATATAAACATCACAACTAGACAATCATGAATCAGTATCTGCAGACGAGGCGTAATATTTTTGCAATGCTTGATTATTTTTTGGGAAGATTAATGAAGTATTGTCGGAAACAGCATCAAAGTAACTTAGCAGAGTATCAATATGTCATATATTTTCCAATTCATATCAGTTCGTCATGACGGGAAGTAAAAATTACAAATTTCAGGCACCAAGCTAAGTTATTGAAATCCTTTGTATAAATAATTTCTAATTAGACGACCGTCTCTAATTTGAACGATTCAACTTAATATTTCCGATTAATTTTGTTGCTTTTTTAAAGGAACAATGGTTAAATACGTTCATATCGTCAGTGTATAAATAATGCTTACTGGAGTTTCCTTTTTTTACAGTAGCACTGTCAAGCCAGTGTGGACTGCCTCTCCGGGTTACATGGCGACAAGGGGAAAATAACATTATATAATTAAGATAAAGACATTATATTTAGTTAGGTCTGCTCTTCTGAATGCAGCTGTCTGTCTTCCTCTATCCGGTCCACTTTTTATCTCATGCTTTATCTTTGTTCACTTCCATTTCAGATTCAAATATCGGCAATCTAAACGACATTTACTCCGAATTTATTCTTATTTCGATTATTGCAGTTGAATGAAGTACGTGTATGTATTGATATATAATGATGTATATTTCGCTATCACAATTACTGTATTTTCTTTAGGACGGTAATCGTTAAAGTGTCTCCTCAGTGAATTCAAATATAACGATCCTGTTTTATCGGAAATATATGCTGATTTAGCATTGACTCTTATAAAAGATAAATCGGAATGAATTTTATTTTAGTAATAATTTTTTCAACAAATAGGATATTGTATTCAAAAATGGTTTGATTAGTTCGGACGATTATTTTACCGATAACATACAAGTTAAATGTAAATACTGATTTTTATGAAATATTTAACGACCAATATGATCATATCCTATACTTCAGAATAATTAAAAATACCTTGAAATATAATAAAATATTATAATGAAATCTATTATTAGATGCAATGAGTCAATGTCATTATCACTATATAATAATATTTTCGTTAATTCGTCATTAATAATAGGTAATTTAAAAAAATGTACTAATAACTGCGGTCATAAGAATGTTGTGATTTATCGTTTTATAATAGGAACGAAATGTAGCTTTATAAATAAATCGTCTAGTTGAGGATTGAGAGGTTAGGCCAACCGCCAATGTTATAAATAATGCAATTGCTAGCTTTAACCTGGTATAACGAGTGACGAGTGGAACATCTTCAGTAGTGACGCAATAACTAATCTCAGCTAGAGGGTGTTAAAGGACCTAAAAAAACGGATAAAAGAAATGGCATCTATTTAAGATCAGCATTATTTATTTGACCAATTGTAGTCCTGTGTATAGTTTTACTAATAAATTGATGCTGATGAATTCATTTTGATTAATTTAATGTAAAACAACCTTGTATATACTGGTAAATTTTGTTTGCCGTTTAGATGAAGAATAGATTTGTAATGTTTTTTATAGTACTGAAAATGTGATGAATCCAAATTATTTTGCGAAGTGGAGTACACCGTTTAGTACATGGACATTTTCTTATATTTCCTTATCTTACTTATTACCTTTCTTAATGTACACAAGATTCTCTGTGATGGCATAGATTACAACGTTTTTTTAAAAATTAATCAAATATTTTGAAACTTTATACACACTTCGAGTTAGTGTCACACGTTGACATAGACTCTAGTAAAACTACGTAATTTTCATTAGGTGATTATTTTAGATAATTGCTTTTATAAATACATAGATAAATAAATAAATAAATAAATGAATAAATAGAGAAATAAATAGATATAAATAGGTATTTATGTAGCACATTGGATGCCTTCAGTAGAGTGTGACACCCCGCCACTTGTGGTGGTTGTGTTGCTCTTGTGTAATAAAATGTTTTCAAAATTAAGCTTAATCAAGTTCATAGAACTATCATTTCAATAATATTTTTTTGCAGATTAAAAACTAATTCTCATTAAGGCCATCGTCGAAAATTCCCATTATAATTAATATTCAGTTTTTACGAGCAATACTGAGAAGGCTTTGTACATTTTTGTTTTAATATAATTTTGATCACTTAAATTATGTGTCTTAGATAATTAATAAAATAATCTGAAGATAGTTAATAACATTTGAATATATTCAAGAAGAAATTAAATAAAAACTGACATCCACATAAACGAGTTTTTTTAAATATTAATTTAAGGATTTTAAGAATGAAATTAAAAAGCAGAAAGCGAAAGCACTATAAATTTAATTATATGTGTACATCTAATTATCGTGACATCTGTAACGTAATTATAAATAGGCCTCTTCAATGATTTAACGTTTGTTCGCGCAAATACAATGAAAGCAAGAAAAAACACAAATATACATGTATATATATCTATAGATACAGCTTATCAAACTCAACAAGCGAGCAATTCAAACAAACGGAATAAGGAGTGGGGGGGGAGTCATTCTGGTCCGCAAACACGCGTCGATCGAGAACACGAGAACACACGAAACGGCTAAAAGAGCCAAGCTAATAAGCGCCTCTCCGCTGTATATATACATGCATATACAATCCGTGTGACAGGCACGGGTTTCTCGGGTATGTGACTAGCGCGCGCCTTCGTACCAATATCGAAACGGAACCGGCTACGCGCCCGAGATTTCGCTTGATTGAAAAACAAAAGAAGCGAAGAGAAAAGAGTGGGAAGAAAATAACCCGGTACGACGCACGCGCCCACGGTGCAGCGGGATGGAGAGCGAGGCATATATATATATATATATATATATATATATATATATATATATATACACGTATACACAGAGCCCGCGGGGGCGTGTGCACGCGAGAGCAGCGAGGCCCGTTCTCGGTTAATTGGCGCACTGGGTAAACAAGTGGTGAGCGCCGAGAGTAGCAGTGGGTAGGGAGAGCGAGAGCTACCGGGGACTGTTTGCGCCATATACTCGCGAGATTCAGCGGACTCGGTAGTTCAGCTCGCAGACGCTCTCGGTCGGTGCACGCACGCACGCACGCACGCGAGCGTCTAATGTGTACGGCGGAGGGGATTGGCTTCCCGAACGTTTGCGCTCTATCGGGGGGGTGGGGGGGTAGCTTTTTTTTTTTTTTTTTAAGCAGCGCTGCCGCACGTAAGCGCGAGTGCCGCGCCGATCTCGGAGGAGTCGAGGGAGACCTCGTGTAATTTCCCGGGCCGGGATTTTCGGTCGGTTGACGAATCGACGGCCCGAGGGTGGCTGGTGCGAGGGTAGGGGGGTTGCTTTGACGTAGGTTTCCGGAATTCGATCGGACCGGGGAGAAGTGCGCCTCGGCGATTAGTTTCGTATATCGCTGTCTGGCCCGGCTTTTGGGGGTATTTCGTCTTGCGACGAGAACCAGGGGATGCAGTGTTTGTCGCGTTGGTATTATTTTTTTTAGGAACAGGTCTGCAACGTGTGAAATAATCCCATCATAGCTGGTCGGAGCTTTTTCTTGTAAACGTTCCTTCCCGATTTGCTGATATGCAAAACATTTTTTTTATTTTCGTTATCTGCCAAGATACAAAAGTGTTGCAACTGATTATCGTCTACAGATTTAACGATCTTTGTCGTTTGGTCGGGATCAGCGGAGAAATTTAAATACTTAAATACTTATTCAGTTCAAACTTAAGAGGGCGGATTTTATTTTACAATGACACATGGGGCGCGTAGGATTGTTTTTTAGAAATACATATTGCTCTGTTTACGCGTGAACAAGCTGATACTGTTCAGAAAAAGGCTTCCTGGCCCGTACATTCTACTCACCTGTGTCTCGCTGGTGAATATCTCTTGTCATGGCGGCATCTAATTCAACTCTACTGAATAAAGAAATCCCTACCTTCTATGCATGTGACAATGACATCTCAAGCTATGCAGCTATTACCCAAACAGATCGCTTCCCTAAAAGAGCCCAAGGAATTCTCATGGACTGCGTTGAAGGACTTCACTTGCGATTACCTGTGCGATTGGTGACATAGTATAACCATAAAATATATTATATGCATCACGAATTTCAAACAATAGGACATGCCTATATCTGCCGAAAAAAGAAATAGTCCATCAACTTCCAGATAAGTACAAATCACTACTAATTGGTAACCATAATGTAACTATCCGCCCCTTAATTAATAAACTCAAAAAAGTGATTTTCTCCAATGTCTCGCCTACAATCCCCAACTATATTTTCGAAAATATACTAGAAAATTTAAAAGTTAAACACAGTTCTCCTGTCTCCATATTGCGAGCAACAATTAGTAAAGAAGGACACAAACATGTCTCCAGCTTTAGACAGTTGGTCTATATAAAATCGGAAGATATAGATAAAATACCGGAAGTATTCAAAATCAATGACGAAGAACACGATCATTATATTTATACTTGCACCGAAATAATTAAATGCTTCAATTGCCAAATGGAAGGCCACGTCGCCAAAAACTGCAAAAATAAAAATCCCAATTCCTCCAGAATGAAAACCGACAGTACTCACAATGTAAACACGACCGGAACAATAATAAATACCGAAACTGAAAAGATAAACACACCGAGTAGCAAAACTTGAACCACTATATAACTATATGTTATTAGACACCAGCAAGGAAAACCAACAAGTACACTCCGAAATAAGTTCCAATGAATCCCAATCAGCTATTGAAAAATATCTTAACATTGAATCAACCTATAATATTAGAACTATTACCAAAAGGGAAAATTGAAAAGCAAATCACAGAGCACACTAAGATGATCTCAATAAAACGTCGATCGATAAAACAACAACTAAAACAAAAAATAACTCCGAGCAGCCTTCTCCCGATGATATAGACAGAAAACTAATAAGTATAAAAACCTACCTTGAAACAGCAGACACACTACTAAATTATACTCAATTTAAAAGCCTATTAGAAAACACAAAAAATACTAAAAATCCTTTAGAAAAAATAGCTCGACATACCGACGATATAGGTACCTTCATCAAACTTATCAAAGAAGATATTTACCCTAACGTTAGAGACAGCTCCGTAAAAACTCGATGCACTAAACTACTTAAGAATATTGAAGCGACTACAATAAATCAACCTAAAACACTGGAATCACTAAATCTCGAATACACCTTTTGATTGAATGTCCGAAATATACAGAAGAACGAAGAAAATTGAATCTAAGTACCAACATAACCCAACTGCTTAGTGGAAGAAGGCAATGCAGCTACGTAATTCAATTCATAAACAATAGTAAACTACGATCTTATAAATAACTATTTAACTCTGATATTCAACAGTATGTAATAATATACCTCGGTCTATATCTAACATGTATATAAATTAAACTAAAATTTGAAATATGTAAAATAATATATTTAAGATGTAACCAATATATCTAAATAATGTAAAATGTAAGTTGTCGCTAATACCTAAAAACGGGGGATACGACTATAAATAAATAAAGGAAAAAAAAATCGTTCACATAGTCTAACTGTCCAAGGTGTAAAATAATCGATATCCGAACAAAATACTAGAAAAATCGAAAATTATTACGATAAAAATTATTATACGTTGAAATGAAAATGGGGAGGAAAAATAATAATTGAGGAGAACGAATTGAATTTGAAGATAAGTTCAGGAGCCGAAAATGTTTTCAGGAACGGAGAACGAAGTCGACTGATGAAGATGGGCTGAGCTCACGTACGAGTAGCCGACTCCTTAAGAGGCTCGCTTGAATTGGTCGAGAGCGTACGCCTGTCTTATACAGTAGTCAAATAGTTGAGGATCGCTGTCGCGCTCGACGTGTATTCGAAATATACGGTCTTTTACATACTCTTAACATAAACGTATGATATATTGATTGGAGATCACGAATTTACTTAATCACTGACCGGCTGTTTCGAAGTCCACGAATTTACAATATACATTTGATTGGCTTTTAAACAGAGACAAATTAAATCAAAGTATCAGAGTTTATCTTCAGCTAATTCGAGAGATTCTTCTGTCTTTGCCACATTTACAAATACGCCTCTATTCGTTTAAGCGCATCTTATTTACTTATTCAACTGATTTTACCAATAATTGCACACGTTTCAGAAACGCCTCGGTAAATATCGTCGAATCGCTCGAATCTTGAATATTTACATCTATCAAGGCGCTTTTGATATTCAATAGGATTAGATGAAATTAAGGTCTACGTTATATACAGATAGAGTTAGCAGCCTTCGTACGAGGTTCGCTCGCATTAAAATTGTCCGCGACACCCCAACGTGTCCCCAAATTTCTTACTGAGAATTCTTATTGAACGATGGTATTCGAGTTTAAATGTAGGTGAAATAGGCACGGGGCCATTCTAACATAAGAAACTAGGAATTTTAATATTATAAGCATTGTCCAGAATTAATTCCTCATTCCTTGAGAATTAAAATAGTTTAAAAACAGACAATAATACTTAAGGTTTACTTCAGGAGATGAGGCTAGTGTATGCTGATGAGTAGACTAAATGACGCGTTCTCATGTGCTACAGATGCTTCATTTTCACTTGTTCTCTAAATCGATTGCCAAGCTATAAACGAAATATTTTCCGATTAAATAAAAAGCTAATAATAACTAGGGCAATTTCATTTGGATCGAATCGAATCTGAAATTTTTTTTCTCCGTCGGATCAGACCAATTGATCGGGAAATGCAAATAATCGAATTTTTGTTTTGAAACGATTTTACATATTTTATTGTATTAATCAACTTTTCATGTCAATTTTCATCTGCAGGAATTGCACGAAAACAAAGAACGAAATCGATTGAAAATTATTCGCAAGACGTTCTAGTTTTGAACATCTATTATTAACGTTTCGAATGGGGATGCCGCGGTCGCTAACGCGATCTCTCGAACTATACGCAAAAAGGAAAAAAAAAAACAAAGCAAAACAGAACAGAGCAAAAAACCAGTGGCTCCTCGGACTTCCGACTCGTGCGACAGAGCGCGAGGCCGCGTGCCGCTCGAGCACCATCTGCAGCCTCGCCTCGCAGGCTGCGTATATAGAAATTGGCCCTTCATCGGGAGTTCTTTTCCTCCTTGTATATATACACACCCACACACACACACACACACACACACACACACACACACACACACACACACACACACACACATATATATACATATGTATGTGTGTATAATAGGTATATAAAGCGTCGTCGAATCGCTCCGTATCGGTCCCCGTGGCGTCTTCTCCTATACGTACCGGCGCTCGTTATAATACGGGGCAACGCGAAACATGTGGCAGGCAGGCCGGGAGTATATGTATAAGGTTGACGCGGCTCGCGCCGCGGGCGTGTACCTATATGTATATTATATATATATATATATATATATATATATATATATACATATACATATACACAGGCAGCAACAGCGGCGGCGGTCCGCCTTTGTCCCGTACAAATCGTGTTTGCGCACACTGTCCTTTGCCACTTATAGCGCCCCTCCCGCCCCACCCCCTCCTCGCCGCCGTCGACGCATACACAGGCGCACGCACGGCTGCTTCGGCTCCTTGCGCTAACAGCCGGGGGACACTCGCGAGCGGTCCGGGGGGGGGGCCCTCGGATACGAGGGGGAGGGCGCGCCGCCCCGGCCGATCGGTCTGATTATTATAAAATCGAGCCCCGCGGCGGCCACCGACGGAAAAAGCTCGTTAATCGCGCCCTTTTCAAAAAGCGCCCACTCCAGCCCCACGCCCCTGCGAGCTATGATTGCCGAAGTGGGCGCGCAAACGTTTGTTTACTCCACGCGCTGAGCGCTCTAACCCCCCCCCCCCATCCACTCTCCAGCTCAATCGCAATACAGAGTCTCGGAGTGTTTTTTGTCGTTGCGTTGGTCCGCTGTGTATTAAGTAACGCGGACACGGAATAGCCGTGCGTCGTAAGGCTCGATTGCGACGGGTCGCGGGCACGGCTCTCCTGTCTGTATTTGCATGGATTCGTTACGCTGCGAATGCTCCAGCTAGGAAGTATGGTAACACAGTAGCAGCAGCGCGGGACGTCTATTGTTGTTGTTGTTGTTGTTGTTGTTTCTCGCTTGCGGTAGATAAAACAAATGACTTCGACAGACTTTCAGTCGTGATTTCGTCGTTGCGTAGTAATGGCTAATAAATAAATAATAATAAAACAAAATAATAGCTGACTAAAGTAAGCGGCAATAATAAACTACAAAGAGACTAAATTAAGTAAAAATATAAAAAATTACAATACATCTAAGTTCTGAGCATCGTTATATAATGGGATTTGTGAGAATCGTTTTAATGGATTTCATTGAATTTTTGTTTAGTTTAGTTTTAACAATGATATCCATTGCCAATAATCTTGTTTAAATGCCATGCTGTACTGTCGGAGAGAAGATTTTGTACACCAACTTTTTCACCTGTAAAAGGTAGCATATTCAAAATGCGTAGTGAGTTTCTTCTGTAAATAGAAAAATTGTGAAAATTATAATAAAAAAAAAAAACAATCATTTACAACTAAACTATATGACAGGAAGGCAGATCGAATTAATTAAACAAAAAGGAAAAATTTCCTTGAGGCCATTCAACTTTCTTGTAGCCTTTTAAGGTATAAATTAGTATTAAAAAATACGTAGAGATTCTCTGATACTCTCGTTAAATTATCCTAGTCCTAGCGCCATATTGATCGATTAAGACGTGATTAAGATAACCAGTGTTATTATACTAGAATTTTTCATAGGATACAGTAGGCGTGATTTCGAATTGTTTAATTAAGCAGGAGCGATTTTTAGGTTGACACAAATGATTCCTTTTTTAACCCCCAATTTTTTCCCCCCACGTAATAGGCAAACGATTTAATTATAATACTTAATTAACTGACGCAGCGCCAGTATGAAAGTGAACAAAAAATAAAAAAAAAAAAAAAAAAACGAATTAACCGGGAAAAGTTGAGATTATAATACATACGTTGCGCGGTTAATTAATGAAAAAATTCATAATTCATCGGATCTATTGCTTTTATTCGACAAAAGGGAATAATTCGAAATTCAATTGTATCATCCCCTGACCGAATTAATACGGGCTATCGCTGGCAATTATTCAGGGAATTCGATCGAGCTCCATATAATAATGCGCGCGCTCGCGCGCGCGCGATTTTCATACGATTAAAAATCCCCCCCCCCCTCCGCATCGAGTCGAATACATGGAAAAATGTTAAATCGCGCCCTATATTTTTAATGAGGCAAGCAACGCCGTTTTTAAGCTCCTGCGTAATTTCAAATTTATTCCTTTTTTCCCGAGCAATTTCGGGAAAATTGCCCGCTTTTTCGACGGGAGATTCATTAAACATCGTGCAAAAAAAAAAGGAACATTGTTGGATTTACCTCTATTGTATTTCGACGAGCTCACCTTTTTAATACAACGAAACCATGAATTTCGCGCGTTTACGGACTGCGCGCACAATTAGACGGATTTTGTAATCCGATGGAAAGGATCGAGGCCAATCCTCGTGCTCGACTTTTCTTACGGGAATGTAAGGGCGACGCGATCTTATCAACGACCCAAAATTCGACGCCACGAAAGCCGGGCGTTTCAATCGCATTTTCCCCGTTGTACCCGTTTATTTCTCGAGCTTTCGCCATCCGAACCCTCCCCCTCCCCTCCAACGGTAGAAAAGCGATGCTCACCCTCTTCCACCGAATTCAATTCCCGGCGACGGAACTTTTTGAGCAACCGTACCGGCACAAAGACAGAGCCAATAGACAGTCGGGAAGGAAGGTGGCGGAAGGGGAGGGGGATGCAGGGTTGTCCTGTCGCACCGCCGCGCCGCCCTGAGAGCCGGGGGGGGGGGCCCGCGCACCTGACGGCATGAATATCGCAGCCGACTCGAGCGATATAGATCAATGTTTCATCGTCGCGAGGAAGACGAGAGATAAATGCGCGACGAGCGAAAGAGCGAGACGGTCGGGCGGCGCCGGCAGGACACAGTCGGAGCCGTATATGTATGTATATATAAAAGACGCGTCGCGGAGCGCGGGGCGCGCGAAGATGCCTCCCTCCCCCTCCCCCAACCATCCTCCTGGATCCAGGCGTATATGGGCGAGCTCGGCTTCCGTGGTACGAAGCGCGCCAGTGCCGTGTACGTGCGCGCGCGCGAGCGCCCAGTGCATGAAAAGCAGAGCGATAAAGGAGAGAAGGAGACAAAAAGAGAGGGAGGGGGGGGGGCGAAAGGGATGCCGACGCCGTGGGGACCAAGAGAACGACGCTCTGAATTATGCACGAAATGGAACACAATCGTCCTGCCGCGCCTCTACGGTCTTCCGCGCGATACGGGTGGGAGCGAGGGGGGGGGGTGGCGGCGTAAGAGCGACGGGAGGACCGAAGACGGTGATACGAGGCGGACGTACGAATTTTTTTTTTTTTTTTGACGTTATACTTAATTTTCTTTTGCCTCTGACCCTCTGTCAATACGAGCATCACTAGGAGTATGAATCATCGTGGGTGGTAGTTAAAAAAGAAATTTCACAGATCATGGTGGATCGATGACGTGGACACGATTCTTTGTGAATTCGCTGTATAGACATTCGTTTTCTTGCCTTTCCACTTAAACGCGTTGCCCCCTCCCCCCTCCTATATTCTACATTTTTCTGATTGGCTGTTTTCTATGTTTTGCTATTACTACTGCATTGTATCGATATTATTACAGCGGTGCTGCTGAACAAAATTCAGATACCCGTGCTCTAGTTTTTTGTGCTTTCTTTTTTAAATAATTTACTCGTTATACAAAAAAAATTGGTTACGTTTTTTTTTTGTTGTTGCAAAGAATTAAGACTCCTAATTCACAGGCGGCCCAAAATAATTCGTTCGCATCATTAAAGTGACTCTTGAGCGACATTAAATTTAGTATCTCATTTGTGACGTTTACGCTTTTAATATTGACCAATGCAACGCATGGTGCTAAATTTTAAAAATGCTTAAAAAATATCATTTTCGCCACATTTTCAGCGTATCGAAAAGGAACGAATGAATTTTTTTAAGAATATTACATATATTTACATATATAAAACATTCATTTACATGCTAAATATTAATACAATATGTCGTACTCTATATACAAAACGGGGTATTTTCATCATTAATTTGCATTTATAAAAAAGTATTCTGTAACAATTTACATCTTTACAATTCATTCTTTATTTATTTCATACAAAACGATCAATTCTTGACTTGTCGAACATATCGACGGGCAAGTTATCAACTTTCGTAAAATCAGATCACTACGGCCATTTATAATAAAAATAAGATCTGTCTTCTCTCTCTCTCTCTCTCTCTCTCTCTCTCTCTCTCTCTCTGTCTTGCTCGCTCTCTCAGTCCCGTGTTTACTCGTTGCGGTAACCGCGACCGTCCCGCGGGCCGCGCCGACGCTTATAATGCACGCAGTCCGTGAACTTGGACTAATAAAAAAATGATCGAGTCAACGACTTACCGCGAGGGCTTTGCCGAGCGCCCCGCCCGCGACTCTTCCCCTCCCACCAACCTCCTCCTCGCGCTGTCTTTCTCTCTTGTACCGTTGAAGTCCCCATTGCCCTTCCCCGCCCCTGTGCAATGTACGCGAGCGCAATTGCGCGGGGTGGGAAGAAAGGGTTTAAACCGCGAGCGCGCGCGTATATATATATATAAATGTAAAGTGCAACTTTGCCGTGCTCAATTTGCGCGGTTCATCGGCGACGCTACGACTATATAATACACTCCCCCCCCCAGTTAACCCATTGGGTATTATCAAGCGACGATTGTCCCCTGTTACCGTTCTTCAAACCTATATATTAAAGTGTAATTCATTATTTTACCATTTTTCTTTCTTTCTCCTGTTCGTGAAAAATTAAAGGCCAGTCAGACATTCATACGTACACACAGGCACAGATAACGAGTATAGAGTAAATCGGTGCGAGTAGAGCGGGAATGTCGAATGGATAAAAAATTCTGGATAAATCATTGCCCCGGCCGCTTGTCGCGACGGGGAAAATATCCCACTTTTTCGTCAAAAAAAAAAATCCTCCTCGTATTGAATTTTGATTAAAAATTTGCCGAGCTCGATAAACGCCTGAAATCTATATAAGCAGGAATATTAAAATACCGCCGGCTTCTTCTAATTATACGAATATTACGCTGGTATAATATTTATGGTTCCATTAAGTCTCTCTCTTCTTCCTTCTCGCTGGCCGGTTATAAAGATTTTCATAATTTTTATTATTAGATTATCTCGTATTACACCGTATATTATACGAGTATGTAATGAAGAAATAGAATTTGTTCGTATCGTCAGAAAAGACTGAACAGGGCTCCTTAACTTGTGGATTTTCTTCTTTTACGTAATAAAATACCGCGAAAAGAAGATTTTACATGATTCAGCTTTTATATATGTACAGAAAAAAAATGTTTACAACATATATATATATTGACTGCCTGACTGATTAACTCATTCGTTAACGTCCTGCGCGGTTACTTAAGAAAATCACTAACGAATTTCTTGATTCTGTCACCGTTCAGGTACAACGGATGAGCAAGGAACAAACACGTTTATTTTCACATCTTATCGATGACTCTAAAATTGAAAAAGGTCATTAAATCGACTTTTTCTTTGTTCCGAATAACGATTAGGGAAAAATTCCCAAAAGCCAATTACTGCATTTCAACCGAATTTTATCTATAACGTTAAATCTTCCAACGTTATGAATTTGCGTTTCTTTTTATTTTTTACAGTTTTCGTCCCTAATGCGACTGCGCGTGCTTTTAACACAATTAAAAACTAATTTCTACGTCTTGTATTGAGGGAGGCATAAACTTCTGATGCATTGCTCATGGATAATAAAGTAAATAACAATTGCCAAATGATTTTTCTTGCCCTCCAAATAATCTGACCCTACGGGATCGATAGATACGGGTAGCGCTTCGCCTCGCCCCCTCATTTTATCCGATTAACGCGCGGACCTTTGAAATTTTTGACAATCTTGAAAAATTTATCCGTGAACATTGATTGGCTATCGAAGCAGCCGTATGAATTCGTTATATTTGCACTGTTCCCTATTGATCGTTATTAGCTGGTCCTCAATTGCCGATGAGTAGCAACGTAGAATTATTTCTGTGATATAATTTATTGAGATAATAAGAATAATAATATGAATCATCTGTCGTCAATCAACGTGCGAATGAATTGCGCTCAGCTCAGACGCACAGCGTTATAGTTTTCGTTTGTGATTGATACTGTTGGCTCATTCATTGCTGGCGTCATCTGCCTGTAATAATAAACGGCGGAAAAAAAGGAAATATTAATTAATTCCTAATTAAAGTAAATTATATAAGTGAAAAAAGGAGAGAAAAAAAACATCACGAACATCGTGCACGAACAGACGGTCCTTTTCATTTATAAATGAATAAAACCAAGGGAACGACATGAATCACTCCTTCATTTTGCTTTCAAGTGAATTAAATATTGATGCCCGCCATAAATAATTCAGAATAAATATAATAAAATAAGCTAAGAGAATTTCCAAGGCAAACGTAGTTTATACTCGTACAATATATAAATATAAAATTTTTTACGATCCGAAGAATTTTCGTAGCTTCTGCAATATAAATTGAACAAACTTTTTTTTCTTCTAAAGCTCGATAGTTTCTTTTGTATTGTTTGCCAGTTTTAAGATCAAGTTTTTCTTAAACCGAAATCACTAATTGATACACGGCGCTCAATGTTTATATCTATCGCGATTCCGCGACAGTCGTTGATTTTTTTCTTTTTTTTTTGCACTTTAACGATTTTATAATTCAATCAGTTTTTATGCAGCGACTCCATTCGGATATTACGGCTAGAATTATTGGCGGATTCTATTAAGAATGGAAAAATTTCCTATTTTCCGCCGTCGATGCAGGAAACTATACGAAACAGCCGATCAGCGGATCGTCCCGCGGACTGTAATAAATCGCAGGCTCGATGATTTTCCAGCTCGATCGTCGTTTCAAAAATTGCCGGTGGGGGAGGCGTTAGAAATAAAACGCTCGAGACGCGCGGCGGCGAAAAATCAGCGCCGCTCGGGAACGAAGACCGCGACGAAATAAGCAAGACCAATTAAGGAGGGAGGAGAGGAGAGAGAGAGAGAGAGAGAGAGAGAGAGAGAGAGAGAGACAGGAGGAAATCAACTCGCCGAGCAATAAAAGTAGAAAAAAATGAAGAAGGAATTTCTTTTCGTCGCCGGGCTAATCTTTCTCAGACCCTCGCTCTCGCTCAGGGGGGGAGAAGAGAACGAGAGAGATAGAGAGAGATAGCTCCGACGAAGCACCAGCTTCGAGTTTAAGAGCCTAACGTAATGGCCCGGCGCGGTCGGCCGCGCCTTTATTTTCCACCTTGGACGTTGCGGCGAAGAGCAGGGGGAGGGGAGGGGGGAAAGAAGAAGCACATCGCCTCCCCGCTGGTCTTAATAGAAAAATTATGAACTTTTTTCATCGTCTTCGCCGCCGCGCCGTCGTCCCCGTCCTCGTTGAGAGACGGGGGACTCGTCGTCCCGCCCCCGCCAACCTCCGCCGCGCGTCGAGAGACTTTTACGCGCGATTGCGAAAAATTAACGGCCGAGGGCGGATACTTTTTTTACGTTCGCCAACCGCCTCCCACCTCCTCTCCCCCCCCCCTCCTCTGCCCCGACCCGGCCGCCCTCGTACCAGCCCTCGCGGCAGCGGCGGGGATGGGGCGGCTTAATTAAGAAGCGAGAGGAAACGTTTTTTTAATTTCGGACTCGCGCCGCAGCCGGGCGGCGACTGCGAATCCGCTCCGGCGACTGCTCGAGCGGCCGGGGCCGATGAGCCTTCGGTGGCCCGGCGAATTGCGCGGGGATATTAGTGGATTTGCGGGGGGGGGGGAGGGCAGAGTCGGGGACGAATCGCTCGAAGGGCGGAGTTGTTGTTTGAGAAATTGGCATTTGAGAATATTGATATTTTAGAAATTATTCTTCGGATGCGGTACGAACGTTTTGTGTCGATAATTTTTTATCTCTCTAGGAACGCCTGTTTTAGATAAATACGAGATTTACAAGACAAAAACAAAATACAGTTACGAATTTTTATAAATTATTGACAGAGTTTAAATTAATATTCTGCATTATTCAGTAATTTGCGGAATATCATTGCACTGATATTGTATCATTTATGATTGATATTTAAAATTTGATACATCTCAGTTTTCGCATCTATTCAACGTCGTGCAATGATGACAACTAATTGAAGTATTAACGAAAATTTCGATTTGTTATTTGAAGTGAGAGTATCGCTGAAAAGCAATATAGGAAACAAATAAGTTAAATTTCATTTTGTGTATTTTTATTCAATGGCACATACATTTATCCATGTATACTTAGTCTTGAATTATCACGTCGTAAGTTACAACAACTAAATATTGTTATTGTCATTTCGTTTATTTAAAAAAGTTAATATTTATATTACTTTTCATTGGGGAAAAAACGTACCAGCATTCGATTAACGAATAGAGAGAAATAATGAATAATATTAATATACGAATGTAAATGATAATGAATAGAACGAGTGATATATTTTTATTTAAACCTCAATTACAATTATGCGCAGTATCGATGTTCAAGTGCAATTTTGCACTACTGCTCGGCGATCCATTGGTTCTGTAACTTTCAATTGTAGCTCACGGTAGGCGGGGAGTTTCTTTTAATTGTCAGCCGAACAAGAGCGTAAATTATAGTTTAGTCATTGGTTGAAATATAGTCTTCGAATTACGCCTGAATTCAGGCGAGCCTAATAATTCGAACCTGGGACTGGTGCGTGGGCTGCGCTTTTTTAAAAAATACATTGTTTATAGATACCACGAATGATTACCGTGATAATTTTAAGATCGATTTATGAAAAATTATTTATAAAGCAATAACAGGGCGTACAGGCATTGAATAAATTTTATCCGGGATACGGGTTAAATATAAAATCCCCGAAATAATGAATCTCGGAATGGACGACGCGGCGCAGGTGTGCGCGAGGCAATGATTCCCGAATCGAAAAAGAAAAGAAGAAAATCGTAGAGAATTTTTAAAGTCCGTTAGTTCGTATTAATGTCGCGGTAGACTGTCGATAATGAAACAACTTATGCCTGACGACGGATGATTAATCGTTGGCTATATCTGCCATTATCTTATTTTATTATAGGCTTCAATTCGACATTTTCCGTTTGAGTCAAAAAAATCTTCAAAAGAGGCTTGCGATACCAATCCGCCATGGCGTTGGATAAAACATGAAATTTTTGTAGTGAAAACGTCCTGGAATATTTTGAGTTTTGAGTTTTTTTTTTGGGCTCACGTATGCGCAAACGTAATCCTTCCTTATGAAACTTCATTTGAAATGATCAATCGTTATATTTTTGTAAAAGTTTCAACATATTCGAAAACTTACTTGACTTATGCAAATAGCCTATTTTCTGTATTTCGAGAGACTGTTACTGGCAAATATTGTAGAAATAATTAAACGGATAATTACCGCATTATGAGTGGGTCGGGTGGGGGGCTTGTAGCTGATGTAAATTTTGAATTATAAAAATAGAATATTGTAGCGACGATCGTCGATTGTTTCGGTGCGCGGACCCTCTTCCAAAGGACGACTTGTGCATCGATCGGTGGTAAAAATTGATAAAAAAAAATTGGAACAAATTTTATTCCACTCATGAAAATCGATCCTTCTCCGACTTTTTTTTGAACCTCCTGAAACAAATCTCGTCCGCCTCAATTGTTCGTCCATTCGTCCGACTGGCGCAGTTTCGGCACCGATCGAGCCATACAAATTGCGCGACACCACGCGATGATACGACACACGAGGGCGAAATCTGCTCGCTCAGCGAATAATCGCGCGCCCCCTGCTTCTTGCGCAAGCAAAACAAAAAAAAAAAAAAAAAAAAAAGAAAAAAATCTTTCGCCCTCGATTCAACAACGCAGTATACGCATATCAATGATGCATCGCGTACGCGCGGGAGGCCGGAGCGTGCGACGAGCGACGGACAAAAAAAAAACAACAGAAGAGAGGAGCTTCCGTGTCTACATTGCTTTGCGGTTGCGGTGTAACTATGCAAGTAATATATATATATATATATATATATATATATATATATATATACGCATACCCGCGAATTTTCCCAAGCGATAAGAGAGGGCGCGTGGAAACAATGCGCGCGCCCTCGGACAAAGTTCTTCCCTCGCTCCTCGATCCGCCCACTCGCGCAGGAGGATTGGGTGGCTCTCGTGAGCTGCACTTCATGCCGCGAATGATTCTCTACTCTTAATCGTCAATAAATGATTCGTCGTGCGAGCCTCAGTGTTTGATTTGTCGGATATATATATATATATATATATATATATATATATATATATATATGCATAAACGGTCAAGAGGAAAAAAATCTTTTTCTTCTTCTTCTTCTTCTTCTTCTTCTATTCTTCTATTGGCTGCGAAAGTTCGCTCGGCTCGTATATCCGCCGTGGAATGAATCGCGGGGCTCGTAAATTAATAAGCAACGTTCGATGTGTGCCATCGAATGAGTTCGCACGCTCATGATTGATCGATGGGCTCGGTTGCCGACCGGTGGGATCAGCGATCGGTTCGGTCGTTACGTGGAAATCAATGTGTCCATGGTAAGGGGAAAAAAAGCCGCGCCGATCGTAATTGCGGCGCGCTTTAATCACAAACTGAGCATCTCTATTTCAGACAGCGCAGTTAGTAATATAATAATATTTATACAGTAAATATATATACATAACTAGATATCATTAGTAAAATAAAAAGCAAAAAAGAAACGAGAGTTATTATTTAGTTCCTGAGTTTTTTTAAGTACACATATATCCGTGGCACGAAATTTTACGATTTGATATTATAGAACCGTTATTGTTAAAGAAGTTGATACGATTCGTTCGACTGCGCATCGCACAATTTTCTATTATCTACGGCATTATAGTTAAATGGCTAAAAATTACGATTCGCAAATAAAATTTTCGCTCGCGATTTTGTTGATTTTCTTATTCGTTCATTCTCAAAATGCATCCAGAATTGCAACGTGTAATGGGGAGGCAGACAAGAAGTGTGATAAAATTATATCCTGTATTATTAAAATTTGTTGCTTAACCGTTGCCGCCCCCCCCCCTCTACGTGAGTAAAAACAAAAGCCGTCATAATTCAAGCAATTTAAGTAGCTAATTACGTGGGCTGCTAAAAAGCATGCAAGTTCGTTAATATTTAATATATATATATATATATATATATATATATATATATATATATATATATATATATATAGGTAACGATATGGATTGGAAAAGGGACGGTGCGAGGTAGGAGGAATGGCGAAGGATCGGGTGTAAGAGGCGAGTGCGTCGCATTCTCGCTGACCAGCCCGCAGCCCCTCATAATTTATGTAGCTCGAGCCCGAAGTTTTCCAAGCGCTACCGACGCACCGCGCCTCTCGACGTAGTTTTTCTCCTTTCCGCGCCGCTTCCCTTCGCTCGTCCTTCTCTTCGCCTCTCTCTCTCTCTCTCTCTCTCTCTCTCTCTCTCTCTCTCTCACTCGCTTTGTTTTCATCCGCGGTCATGGCTGTTCCACGCGTGAGAGGGAGAGTTATTTTCATCGATTCGCAGGCATTGATTATTGTAATTTCCTACGCCCGCGGAACCGATCGTTTACCGATATATATGTATATGAACCCGAGACCGCAATGTATGATATTTGTTGTCCGTGTGCTATAATGCTTTTTTCCCCATGTCTATACGTAATTATACGCGCCGCTTGTGTAATAAGAGCTTAGGCATTCGCACAGTTTCAAATACATTTGTTTAAAGCGGCGCGGGGTGTGGAGGAGCTTTCTTCTGCTTGGCTCATTATTATTATTATTATTATTATTATTAAATTTTTAATATTTTTTTGCACGCCCCGGATTGCTTTGCAAGTTTAATTGTTAAGATTCTCCGATCGATGGAGTCGTTAAATTTAAGAAACTCTTATTTAGTGAAAGCGAAGATTGCAATACTCTATTGTGAGTGTGTTAAGAAAACTGATGTGAAAAGAACGATTGATCATTTTCATTTCATCTATAATTGAGAATCTTCCAGTTTTACTGTTTCACCATCTTTCCAACTAATCAGTTTTATATTCTTTCACATAGTAGATATTAGCTTCTTGTTTTGCTCTATCGCATACTTTAAATTTTTCGACTGTCACTCCTGCAGCCCCAAGGTCTCCAGAACGTGCACGCAGACTGACTCTTGCATACTGAAAGCAGTTGATAAAATAAATATCAGAAAAGTTTAGTGAGATTGTGAGAAATTTTTATCTGATTATACGATGTCATGGTCATTATTCAATGGCTCAGAAATACGCAGAATTATAATGACAGATGTCAAGTAATTCGAAGGGATGTCTGGATATCAGCAAGTGTTAAAATAAATAATTGCCGCTGGCGGGTCAGTGCCAAGACAAAAACAAATCTGGTAAAATATTGCCCTTCGGCACTGGGAAAGCATCGGATTTTCATTTTTTTAATACGGTTTCTCTCGACGAAGATACTTATAATAAAATACCAAAATTATTACAAAAAATTATCAAAACTTAAGTTGAATATTTAGGTATACGAGTAATTTTATATTGGTTATTAAGCTACACATTCCTCGTTCATTGCTTGTGAAGATTGCCAGTAAAGATCTCATAAATTCATCTTCTAATATGCATAAATTGGCAGTAGAACGTTATCATTTGAAAATATTCTACGAGTACCAAAAGTTCTTCGTCGAGACCCAAATCCTTTATTCTTAATGTTGAAATTGAGAAATTCGGAATTTTGGTTTATCAATCACTTAATTGAAATTAAATAAAAAGAAAGTGGCAGTTTTAATTCTACAATCCAAGTATCGATATACTATACTATATTGCAATACTATATTCAATTTGTTTATTAAATAATCATGATACTATAGTGAAATTTTTTATCTGCCATTATATTAGCATTGAAATTGTGAGAAAATAAAAGTTACGATAAAAAAATTTTAATATCTAGTAAATATTTACTTGTTTTGTACAAAGTAAATCATTTTCTTAAACAATGTAAATATTCCGAAATATTCACTAGATTTAAGAAGATCTGGTTTGATTTCAGTGGTCTCCTCTTACATCAATGATGCTTTCGCATTTTAATATCATGAATCTTGAAGCAAAACTAGAAAATATTTACTTCATAAGAAAAATTTTTTTTCATTATAGGGCCGATCCATTAAAGAATGTTTAGAGTCGTTGGTTACAAAGAAAATGAAAATACTATATATAGAATTTGTAGGAATATTAAGAATTTAGTATCACTAATACGATGTAGTCTCGTGCAGCCAAAAAAAAAATCTTGCCAATACCAATATTCTCATGTCTCGGATCATGTGACCTTTGCCAGAAAACCCTGTCTCGATGTTACAGAATTAATAAATACCTCGTTTAGCGAGGCAGGCACGCCATCCTCGACCTTATCCCGTACCTCCGTATAGCCCTCGGTCACTTTTTAAAGACACTCCGGTTAAAAGCCATTCGCCTGCCAATCTCGATCCATCGATGTAATCGCCTTGTCGCGCTCACGGTGCCCGCGACACTCCAATGCCAACGGCACAGAGAGCTCTCTCAGCACAATTTGGCCGCGTTGCGAGCGATTATTCTCTCGCGTCAGATAATTGCATAAACGATCGTTATTGACGATGATAATACGGCTGTTAGGATTCCTGATTGTCGGCACGTATCCACCCTCGCATTTATCTCCATTGTGAGAGCACAAATCGACGAGGGAGAAAAACCTTGGACAATGAGCGCGATATCGTGGAAAAATGTAATGGGGCTGACGATTTCTGCGCCATGGTATAATTTGAATCTCACGGTAAGCGTCGTTTTGCTCTATACTTTTATAAGGAATATCCCAAGAGGTTTAGCCATGGTAGATCCATTTGGTGGGCGTTATCCAGGGCCGTAGTAGTCAAAACTGCAAAAATTTTAATTCCAAGATTTGGCTTGAGACAGTCGTCGTATCGATCAGTGAGGAAATATCGTGGTTCATTGATGAAATGCGCGCAATCGCCGCGATAAATCGGACGGCAGGCCGCGAACGTGCGAATTTTTTTTTTTTATAAAAATAGATTCGCTATAAATATTAATTATTCTTATTAGTTATTTTTATAACGCACGGTAGCTTTTGCATCGGCTGCGATTAGATTACAGACGATATTGAATCGCTCAATAAGCGATCGTATTTCATCAGTGTCGCAATTATCGCCCGTCGGCAGGGCGTCAATGATAAATAAAAATTGTTTGGTAAATAAATAAGCTAGTTGTCCGGTGTAGCGGCGCGGGGACGGGTCGTTTAATACGCTTTCATCTAGCAACGTAGCAAATGCATATAGTTGATTTTGTGTGAAATATTGCGCCACGTCCGTACTTTCAACCTGTCGATATATTTACGTACATATAAATGCAGATTTTCCGGCTTAGCATAAATGTTCGATTATTATCCGCGGTCAAGATTTCGAGTGCGATTAGTTATTCTTCCCGATAGAAAAAGGTTGCAGGTGATCTCGCAAGGAGCGTAAAATCTCGATGGGACTGGACGCACGAGAAATAATCGATTAAATCCATTTGGGTGAAAAACGAGCAAACGTAGCTTGAGGTAAGTCGCTATTTTTACAAAGTAACGAACGACTCCGTAGATAAAAGACGCGAGCGAATTAATGTAAGAGAATGCGATGGCAAGCGGAACGACTGCTTGGAAAAAAGGGGCGAAAGGCGGAATAATAATGAAATATAATAATAATAATTATCATAATTAAATTATGATTAATAATTAAATTAATAATATAATAATAAATAAATCGAAGTTGACCCATATAAATATCAGAAAAGCTGTACGTGCAATGGAAAAAAAGTAAAATGAAAGTAGTTTGATAATACATTTGGAATTGTATACGGGGGTAGTTATCCATGTAATATATATAGTTAATCAGTATGGTAAATGAAAGTTTAGCTACTTATAGCTACGAATTCGTAAATAACGATGTAAGATCGTGAAATAATCTCGCGCGGGACGGACGAAGTCGTATAGTTTACAGCTGTTAAAAGCGAAATGGAACGTGGGCTCCTAATCGAACCATGGATATTCAATCAAATACATCGATAGTTTTAATTTTAAAGCAAACCTAAAGCTACGTAATACAGCATACCTATTTAACGGACAGAAACTGGAAATCTCAAATATCTCAAGGACGACGCAGGCTTTCTCCGGCCCGCCGCGGTCCAATGGCCAATCATTAAATTTTCCCAAATATTATTAAATACACCAAAGAGCGAGAATATTCGCTTCAAAATTCTTATGCGCAAGCGTTTACGTGGGCGCCGATTTGTGATTCGATCGTTGGAATTCTCAAAATTCCAAATGGCAGCTTCGTGCCTCTTACCATACGTTTGGAAATTCGTGAACGCGAGGCTGTTTGCTCTATTTGATAAGAATACGGATTTAAAAAACTGTCTTAAAAACAGCTTCTTCTAATTGGTTTATAGTCCCCGTATCTCCCATTATCAGTGGTTTGGAAGAGCAATAGCTAACAACACACGACAGATCTCGAAGAATTAGGGCATTTCAGTATCACAATGCTGTTGTTGCTCAAAATCCTCGCAAAGCTCGTTATTCTATAGTAAGGGATTAAGAACGACAGCTCTATTGTATTCGATGACTTGAATTTTAAAATTTTCACTTTATAATTGTCATCAAAAAGTTTAAAAACTGTGCATTTATCTTCGTTTGCAAAAAATTATCTCACATATACGGTATACATTTCCCGGTCCTCTATGAGTTCAAAGCAAATATTTGTAAATAATTAATTGAAAATCGAAATAGTATCATGGCCAATATACACATATAACTACGTAAATACGCTGAATTATAATAATGAAATATTTTATATCACAACAAGGACTTAATGCGACGGCACGATCTGTAATTGGAATTAATAAATAAAATTGTTAGGGTGCGACGAAGTGCCTTAAAATAGTTTCGGATTGTTTTCATTCATTTTTTCCTTCAGAGAATGCGCGAGGATACGCGCGCACATAAGTATTCGTCCGAACGTAAATTCAGTTTCAATTATTCCAAGGACAGATGAAATTTTTTTTTTTTTTAACGAACTTTTTAATACTTTTATCCCCGGCCCTTTTCAGTTTTCAGCGAAAAGTAGATATATATTAAATTATATACATATATAAACGCGACCTGCTTTTAAAGATGTAAAATTTACTTTTACCTTACATATATATATACACGTTATTCTGAGAAAGAAAATTTTATTTTGTAAATTTCTCTGAAAGTAGGATTACAACTTTGGTATCTTATAGCATTTTTCAGGCAATTAAGCGGATGAAAATTGCTCATTCTGGTAAATCTTTTGCAAGTTTTGCAAAGGGCGGGCGCTGCGTTTGCGCTCACCTATATACTTGAGTCGTCATTTATGGAATACGCCCGGAGCGGGACGCGAGGGCTTACATCGTATAGAGCGGCGCCCGCATCGCCGACTATCCCTCCCGCGCTCTAACTTTCTCTACCCGGCACCTCCGATCCCCTAACCGCCCCGCCCCCCTGAGCCCGCCGTGCCGGCTGCCGCGTCTTCGCCTCTCGGGCCCGTCTACATGGCGGCGAAGACGCGATAAAAACAAAAGCTTGTCTCCGCTAATCAAGGCGCGGCTTATAAAGCCGGCTTAGCGGGGCGCGACTTAAATATTCCTTGTAAACTTTCGCGGCTGGAACGCCTCGGCCGGATTACCAAATGGACGGAGTTAGTATATATATATATATATATATATATATATATATATATATATATATATATATATACATAGATGAGGACTATAAGGGCGCAGGAAACGGTGTTAATATTGCCTTGGGCGAAACTCTTCTGTACAGAGGATGAGATAGAGAGAGAGAGAGAGAGAGAGAGAGAGAGAGAGAGGCGAATAGAGATAGAGGAGAGAGAAGCAGAGCCTTGAGGAACTTAAGCCGATACTTAAGATAATCGTCGAACTACAGTCGCGTGTGTATTTGGAATTATGGAATTAAATTTTCAGCGCCCTAAGAAAAGTGTCGGGCGACTTTCTGAATTTGTTCCATTTTTTTTCTATTCTTTTTTTTTTTTTTCATCGACAAGTTAAAGAACAATAGGCGTTAAATTGGGACCTAAAGTTCACATACCCCGCGCTTGCAAATTTTTCGCACTTTATTATTTTCAGTATTACGAGGCTTCCTCCATCGACAACTTCACTATTTCTTTCTCGAATTGTCGTTTTTCTTTTTTTCACGCAACGTTCGAGCACGTATATATATATATATATATATATATATATATATATATATATATATATTGTACGCGTAGTGAATTTAATCATCTAATAATTACGTCGTTACTTAATAATTAATAAAAATAAAAAAAATCAAACTGATGTGAAAAATTTGCTGCTCAGAAAGAGTCATAATAGAATTTCTCTTTGAGCTACATACTAATCATACTCATAAGAAGTAAATTTTAATTTTTGAACAACCTCTCATAATTCTCAGATAGGCGATTGTTCATCTGCTGTATAAATATAAATGAATCGCTAATTATATGTTAATGGGAGGAAAACTCGAGATCAGCTGAAACCGTATTATTTCTTTTTTTTAAGAAGCTATTGTTCTTGACGTCCAAGGAAGACGATTTATGGAGAAAAAGATTGAAAAATTGGATGAAGAAAACGTAAAAACTACATTTTTCTTGGATATAATCACATATATCGCAAACTGTCCATCATTTCAATTTTGTAACCATGAACATTGTTAACGGAATACCGCTAAATATATGCCACATACTTTTTGTTCGTTCTTTCACTCAACTTTAGATTGTTGGATTTTGGTTTTGACTGTCGCTTTTACAACCGCACGCTTGCTGAGCACGCATTTAAAGTAGTCTCTAGGACAAATATAGAAGAAAGTATAGTAACATTATGAAAATGTATGATCGATATCTGAGAAGTTATTTAATAGATCTTATATAGACATCATATATTATTATATAGACATTATATATTATATATAGATATTGTAATTTTTAATAAATATTCGATTAGAATTCAATTATAATTATCGTAATTTCGATTTCCATTTTTTGAAACTCGCCTCATTCGAGTGTAGTTTTTAACGAGCAACAAAAAAAAAAGTCACGTTTTCAGTTCTGGCCACGTAGATGAATAACGATAGTGAGCCCGCAACGAGGATTATTTCAAGAATTGTCACACGATTTCACGGTATACAAGGCGATGTCGTAGCAAAATCTGACCGCCACTAGATCTTCACATGACAGCAATTCTGACGGCAATCTTTTATACAGTTTCTACCTTTCAATGCTGAAAAACAGTAGTTCAGCGAGCTTACTATTACTATTGAAAAACCAATGCTCCTCGTCCACACTTGTCTCTCCATGATCAACGGCTTCAAGCTGAATTCAGTCGTGATTTTTATTATTTTCACGATTAGCGGGTGAATTATGACGGTTCGTAGCTGGAATGAGCCGCTATACAGCCGTTTTTCACCATTCAAGTGTAGAAATTGTTATATTATAAAAAATGTCCGACAAACATTCTGTCACGTTACGCGGCGTGATGACGAGATCAGATTTTACTCCGACATTCTCTTAATATATAGTACATCGTATAAGAATATGTAACATATTAAATATTAATAAGATTTAATATAATAAATTTAATAACATGAAAATATTCCTTTTTCGTCAATTTTCTGGAACTATTTATTCATCGAATAATCATAATTATATATCAATATGAGAAAGCAGATTTCATTATTCCATTGGCTTTTATTGAGAAAGTAACTTTTTTTTGCGAATTCTCTTCTGTAATCGGATCGAAAGCTATTTTTTAAATGGAAATCTCCTAATATAGAGGGAATCTAAGAAGTAAAAATATCGAGATTTTACGCTGGAGTAAGCCGTCGCTCACTCCCACTCTCTCTCTCTCTCTCTCTCTCTCTCTCTCTCTCTCTCTCTCTCCCTCTCCCTATTTCTCACACTTGCTTCGCGCGCATATGCGACAAGAACGCGGAGAAAACAAAGAAACCTCTCGATCGGGGAAATGAGGAAAGGAAGTCGTGAGCGGCGAGGGGGTGGGGTGAGAGAAATCTCTCGGAGTAAAAGAGCCAAAATGTATATACGGAACGGGCGCGGGGCCAGTCCATGCGGGAAACAGAAAGCAGACGGTAAAAGTGCAGAGGACAGAGAAAGCGCCGTGATCCAGCGGGAGAGAGAGAGAGAGAGAGAGAGAAAGAGAGAGCGAGAAGGGATGGGGCAGGGAGCGAGAGCGAGCGGGTGAAGTGTGTATGTTTTGAGAGCGGTATTATATCGAGCATAAAGAGCGGCCCCGTCCCTGGGGGTAGGTGAAGCGCGCGCGCGCCGCCCGGCATGTCGCGACCCTTCTATAACTTCGAGGGAATTCTCCCCCCCCCCTCTCCCGCCCCCATCCTCTTACACCCCCTCCTGTCTCTTCGTTTTTGCCGTCGCCGCCGCCACTGCCGCCACTGCCGTCTCCCATATAAGCTCGCGAGCAGGTTGATAATCTGCGCATAATACAAAAACTCCCTACTACAGCCGACCGTCGTTCCCCGTCCCACTCCCCTTCCGGCTGCCCCATTCTCCTCTAAACCACTTCAAATCGCTCGTTCGCTCGAGCCCGGCAAAAGCCCCCCCCCCTCCCGCCGCCCCGCCCGCCCATCCTCGGCCCACCCCCTCGGTTGCGAACGAGGAGGATAAAACCCGCGGCCGACGCGCGCGCGCGCGCGCGCTCAACCCCATCGAACGTCCATCCCCGGCCGTTATCTGATTAACGCTCTCCGCTTTTTCCTTTCGCTCCTGCCCCGCTGTGTTCTCGTTGACCCCCCCTCGCCCACCCCTCGCCTGTTGTCCACATCCCCTACCGTCTCTCGTTCTCGATGGGCTCTCTCGCTCTCTCTCTCTCTCTCTCTCTCTCTCTCTCTCTCTCTCTGTCTCTGTCTCTACTTCTATGAAGCACATATTTATATACCCGGGCACACTTGAGTCTTTATAATCGAGCTGGCGTTGCATTGCATCTTCGGTGTTTAAGTTGTTTTTATGGGGTAGAAAGTGGGAGGGGGTAGGTTGTCGAATGCCGTAGATTGCGATAATAATTGTGTGAAAAGGCGCAATTGTTATTGTGAGTGGGAAGATTTCGGTCGATCGTCGATGAATAGATATAGCTGTAGAATGAGTATACCTATGGACTACCCATAAAATGTATCGTTATCATGCGCTCTATAATGAATTAATTAAATCAATTATTGCAAATATTGTGATGTAACATATTTATTGTTTCGAAATTTTTTTTTTAAGGAAATTGTTTGAAAGAAGAGCGACAATCGTTTGGAATTTTACCATTTAATCCTCAGAAAAATAAAAATAAATTATCGATTGTGTCTTATGCGTAAACCATAATTAAAAAAAATATTTATTTGTCGATTACAACAATATATGATTGATAAATTGTGAGGGATAATATTAGAACTAAAATTATGATCCTTGTACGCGGTGAGCTTTTGATTACATTACAGTAAATTTAAGGATTGCAAAAACGATGCAAAGCACGGTTGTTGTTATCATTTTAAAAAAGTTAAACAAAAAAATGATTAGAGATATCGTGAAAAATAATAATATCAATATAAATATTACATACATGTATTATAATTACAAATTCTTTGACGATTAAGACAGTAATGGTTTCTTTTATATATCATATTACACCGACCACTTTAATCAACGTAACTACTTCGCTCTTTGTCGTTCTTACGCAGGCGCGCCACACGTTACGACGCGAACGTACATATTATTATTTGTCCCTTAATTGACACTCTGTCTCTCTCTCTCTCTCTCTCTCTCTCTCTCGCCCTCTCTCGAATTTCGGAACAGAGCGCATCGGCTCACGCCCCCGGCGCGCATCAGATGGGGCTCGTAAACGGGGTCGGCGCAAAGACGCGCGAAGTGAGAACGAGCGAGCGGGGGGTGGGGGGAGTGTTAAGGAGAGGGCGAGACTCGGCCCCGCATCTCGCGACGCGCCCGTGCTACTTACATTACAATCAAAGAGAGGATTAGACCCATGTGACGTGGGAACTTTGAAGCGAATGAGAGCGCGGAGGGGGAGGATGTCGGGGGTGGGGGGGACGGAGGAGTAAGAGGGTGGAAGAGAGAGAGAGAGAGAGAGAGAGAGAGTGGCAGGGGAGTAGTTGTAATAACAATAATTACGATACGCACTCGGCTGCTAAGAGTGATAATAGTTGTTATTGGAAGAATAACCGCACATATTGTATACAACGTTGTCATTGCGAATGTTGAATAAAAATTACGCCTTCCTGAATGATTAATATCTACCTTAATTATTATTATTATTATTATTATTATTATTATTATTATTAGTTTATTATTACTATTAGTTTATTATTAAACAATTATTATTGTGTTATTCTTAAAAAAAAATTATTATTCATAGTTTACGTATATATGTCCTTTAATGTTAGCAGAATTTACGAGGATTGAAAAATGATCGAGTAATGAAAATATCGACATTCGAGCGTAAAACAGTCTTTCCAATACAAATGCTCGAATAATATGATTAAAACTGGAAATTTGATCGTTGTAACGTCGTGTGAGATGAAGTTTTCATGGCCAACCCCTTCGTAATATTACATTTCGTAATAAAGTAACGGTGAAAAACGATGGTTTATCGGAAGAATACTGTCACGATAATCATTGGATAATATACTCGCCGTGGGAATGAAAATTATATTTCATGAAAATTACAGTTGTGGATTGTAAAGTGCATAAATTGCTTTATCACGAAAAATCACCGGTAAAATGTTCGCCATGTTAAGCGTCCTTATGACGATCAAAGTATACGGCTCCGAGATTCTTATATTAAAATATAGATTCTTATACTAAATCATACGTAAAATACACTGTACATTTGTAGGTGGAATCATCTTAATTTACAATTCGAATTGAAATATTCGTCACTAAATATTTAATTTAGAATCATTTTCATTGAAAATCCCATTTGGAACGTTCTACAATCAAAATTAAAAATAAGGTTTATTTCAATATTTACATTAATGGATTCTTTCTTTCCAATTCTCAGCTGACAGTGATTCGATAAAAATTTTAATCTTGTATAAATGATCTAGATGAATAGATAATAGTTGTCTAATTTAGAACGATTTTTTTCATCGTTCTGCATAGTTTAATTCTCGAGCCTCAGTGAATTAATGAAAATCTTAACCTTGCATAAATGATGAAAATTGATGGAAACTATACTTGACAGATTCAGAATGGGAATAATTTTATTAGTAGGCCTAATAACATACTCACCAATAAAGTAGCTAACATTAGAACGACCCGTGTTGGCCGTCAATTTAAAAAAAAAAAAAAAAAAATCTCGAAAGATCACAGGTCGAAAAATCCCGTTCTGTCAGCGCCGAGACCGCGTCCATACGTGGAACGACGGAATAAACGATAATAATACCGTGGGCGGACGTCCGAAAGTCCCCAAGAATCTATACCCGCGCGCTTGAGAAGGGAAGCGCTAGATTTGACAGTGAACGCGCGAGGGCCGAGAGGAGGGAGCAACTTTGCAGTCTCGGCTGCGGCAACTCCTGAACCCCTCGCCACCCCCCCCCCTCTGCACCCACATCGCCGCGGTCTGCCCTGTAACGACTGACATTTACAGGCTCGCCCGGCGAAAGAAGAAGGGAAAATCGTCGGTCGGAGGCGGCGGCGGCGACGGTGCTTGCGCGCGCGCGCGACCCTTCCGAGTCCTGCGTCACCTGGACGGCCAGTCGATTGCTTATAAAATTCTCAGGAGCTTCTGGACGAGCGGGTGGCAAGTGCCGCGAACTCTCTCACTCTTCGTCTCTGTCTCTACGCGCTCGCGCACGCTATTCCGGTCTCTCTCTTTCTCTCTCTCTCTCGCCCTCGCTTTTTCTCAGTTCGTGTATCGGTCAAAGCCTGACCGAAGTCCCCTGAAAGATTAACGCCGCCTCGGGTTCCGCTCTTACCGGGCGCTGACGTGACATTAGAAAGCGGGCGGTTTTCACTCTACGCCCGCACCCTCCTCCCCCCCGGCCCCTTTCACCGCCGATTTTCTCGCTTATATGCGTCGGGCGCGTGTAAAGTGCGGGTTGGAGGGGGGGTGGCACTTGGGATACGATTGTTCGAGACAGCTACGTCTCTCTCTCTCTCTTGGTCGATACCCCCCCCCCCGGCAGACTTCCTAACTATTTTTGTCTTTGCCCCGCGTTCGCTTTGGTTTTTTTAATCATATATAGAAATATATATAATATATATATATATATATATATATATATATATATATATTATATACAAATTTCGAGAAAGACTGTCGGTGATAACCCGTGGCTCGCTTATCAATACGTTCATCGAGAAAGAAACGTAGTTATGGCAATTTAGAAATAGCTGCAGGATCTTGGCCTTGCCAAACGACTGCAAACCAAGTCTTTGTAGCACTACTCCTGACATGTAACGTTTATAAATTACGGTGGTGCCTATTCACCATTTGTCGCATTTATCTACTTACATATCCGAATTATCTAGTTCTTATAATAATTAATAAATAAGGAAAGACGATTAAGTAATTATCCTTCTTAGATAAAAAAGCTTTAAAAACTTATGATTAATTGATTCCTCATATCTGATTGTTGTTTAAAAATAACACCACGGAAAGATATGAAAATAAAATGGTATCCACTCCTCGGACGATTGCAAAAATATCGATTATATATAGTGTAATCAAATCCAAAATCATTGATAACTAATGCTGAGCAATCGGTTTGCATACTTGATCGTACAGTAGAAACCAGTCGATCTGATAAAATTGCCTAGCTTACCTTAATTATTTAAAAAGAGCAATATACCCACAGTAGACTTTTATGCAATTGAATTTAATTGATTTTGCTAATAGAAGAGGTCTATTCTTAGATTGTTCAATTATTTGCCTTATACAGCTGTTGTTCTTATTTCGACAATTTGTATAATTGAAATATATATACGATTTCAGAATAAATGTACATTTTTTGATTATTATTTATAATATATAAATAACGATTCACAACCAAATTTGCTGATATATTTCTTTTTTTTCATAATTCAAAATTGCTTTTCATCCTCATTCTATCTCATTAAATACTCGAAAAATTTATTCTACAAATATATATATATATATATATATATATATATATATATATATATATACAATATCAATTTACACACATTTCCATAAAAAGTATTTCAACGATTATTGTTATTATCCATAATTAAAAGTCATGCATACTTAAAAATAATTTATCAAAGAACAATGGATTTGTGACGAAAACGCGCATTAATCATTCGGGCGCATTCCGCGTTAAAAAAATAATTAGGCGTTAAAAAATGAGCCGATAAATTTACGTATCGCGTTGGGCGTTCTCAAAGAAATAATCTTTTTGGTACCCTGCGAGAGAAATTACCATCGCGATATCTGCACAGATAGGCGGAAATGTGCATAATCGCCTTGATATTTACTAATGAGGGCAGTGCGCGATAAAGCGGTAGCTGGGGCACCGGCACAGATAAAGCTAAGGCAACACAGTATGTGCGAGGGGTGAGAGAGAGAGAGAGAGAGAGAGAGAGAGAAAGAACATAAAGCATGCGCCAGCAAAAGAGCTTGCGGCTTAATGCGAATGCATTTTCATTTTGGCGCTAATACGAGTCGTGGAGAAGTGCATCGGCTGGATAAAGCATTGGCTCAATTCGTTCTCGTCCTCTGGCCGAGAGGATCAGGTCTCGAAATATCGAGGCCTCTCGGTGCCCCGAGCGCCATATTTAGGCTTAGCGAATGCCGCGAATTAAAAATGAAATACGATAAAACCGTAAGGTACTCAGAGAAAAGAATAAATAGTTGCCAAGTAGGTTGCCCAGGTAACTTTGATCAGAGAACAATTTATTTAGCAATCGTTTAGCAAAGATTTTTTTCGAGAAGAATGATGTAAGAAAATTAAAAAAAAATCATGAATCATAAACAATAAAACGATTATATAATGTTTTTCACTGAAACATATTAACGTGTTTATTGCCAATTCAACATTTCCGAGTCTCTGGGCCTTAAATCTGGCGTGCGAGAGCACTGATATCAATTATGGGACAGACATGCGGTATGTAATCTAGAGATACTTGAACACAGTTTAGCGTGATAATGAAACGGCCTGCTACGTAGTGTGTAGAAGGAAGGTCCTTGCTACTACCCTACATTCTGTGAGCATCATATGGCAATTAAATGCAAACTAGAGTGTTTCAGATTTTAGATGTGACCTAAACAGAGCACAGAGACACCAGTCGGGAAAAATTGGAATTAAACCAATATTGTAGTCCCGAGTTTCAACTGAATTAAACACATCATCGGATTCAGACAGCTACTATCGTGGTTTATGAAAGCAATCTCTTGCTGTATGTTGCTAGCCAAATAAGTATCTTTAGTCGTGGAAAAAAGTCAGAAAGCTTTTTTTAGAGAATTTAAAAAATCAATTAGTCAAAAGGTGACCGTTATGCATACAGCTGTCAAACTTTTCAGTGATATACTTAGAGAAGTTTCCGAGTGGCACGATAAGTTTTAAAAGCCAAATTATCAATATTACGAGAGAATGAGCGGAAGAGTGTGACTTAAAACCGACAAAACCTCGTTAGGCAACTGGTGTAAAGACGGACTCAATATTAGTATCTCGAGAGACCGTCAAATGATGGAGTTTTGATGGTATGTGTTCGAAGATGATAAATTATGGGTGGTCAAGGTTAATTAGACCGGTTATGAACCCACAGGGCTATTGGTGAATGGCTAGTGGAATGTAATTTTAGGAACCTTATGATTCTAAAATGTATAGTAATTGTTAGGTACGTCAATCGTACGAATAGCGCATTGTACCAACACATTTCTAATATCTTAGTATAACTGTGATCCTAAACAGAAACAGCGACCATCCAAAATGGTAGGTTAGTTATTAACATTAGTAGTTTGTTAGTGCGTCTTTAGAAATTTCTCTTGAGACATGTGCCGACATTACTAATTAGATATCCTCGTATACTGAGGGCTCGAAAAAGATATTGCACCTGTTTTAATTCTACACCTAAGAAGTATAATTATTCCACAACCAAGTAATTTGTATCAGTCTATTGCATCGAGTCGGATTCTTATTCATATTTTAAGAAATTAAGAGTTATAATAGAATATTTCAGGCAGAAATCATTCACATGAAGACTTATGTAGTTGCCAGTCAGAGGTATCAAAAGGACAATCCGAATTAACTAAACAAGTTTCATGTGGCCTATTTTCCAAAATTACAGATACTTTATAAACAATTTAGGTAGGATCATTATACACTAGCATTAATATAGAGTACTAGATCCGCGTACATGGTAATCTTTGTAAATGACGTAATATTAAAGAAGAAACTCAGTCTCACTTCATCTGCTGTTTAGAATTTGTGAATTGTGCTTTATTAATATGGACATAGTTAGACTTCTTGTTTTTTGTAATTGATATATGTTTATGAATACAAGGAACGTACAGATTTCATTAACTTCGTAAGGGTGAAATGCTTTGTATGAATAATAATAGTAACTATATAATTATGATTAATATATGTCACACGTTAAGGTTCAATTAAAGTTTCGAGAAACGATTAATAATTAAGAGTAAATTTAGTTCCGTCAAAGAAATCACGATTTATTCCTAAAAACTTGTCTCTTGTTGCAAAAACCAAGTGGTTGTTCAAACTATATTGAAAATGTTCAAATATATTCTTCGAGTGATTTTAGGATTGTTTTCACTTTGTCATCTGTCTATAAATATATGTTTTTCGAGAAAGAAATAACATTCATGCATGTAATTAGCGAAAAGGTCAATTTCAAGTTTAATATCAATATCTAAAATTATTTAACATTTGATTTTGATGATCCGCAGAATTGCAAACGGATAACTGATCGATGCTTAAAAAAATTAATTTAAAAAAAAGGATGAAATAATCATGATTTTCTTAACCTGACTTTTTTCTGAACATTTTCTTGATGATATCCTAAGTGGAATATGTCACATTGTACGACTATGATCGTGTCAATATTCATCGATATACTGCGAGAACCATTTTGTATATGAAAGGCTTATAAATAAATTTAGCGACAATTTCGTAGATAAATGATTGTCAGAGATTATCGGAATGGCTCTATGAGTAGCTGTCGTGTAAATAAATCAACTAACCGTCGTAAAAATAAATAGTTAATTTTATATTTTCAGCAGATGGCCTGTAGAATTAAATCTGACCGAAATTTTAATAGAACGATGTCATTTCAATGGGAATTTCGTAAGAATAGCAGCGTGAAATTTGACGTTCGATTTGACAGACTGGATTATTATCGGAAATACGTGTCTATACGTACGTACATCTAAAATTAATTCGACGGCAATATTGAAAATTCTCCTTGCGGCAGAAGTTATAACAGCTTAGTTGTAAGAATTTTTTAAACTCTTTTTTTTAGAATTATTTTATAATAATAGAATTATATTCCAGGATCTCCAATTTTCGTATTTTAAATAGATCTACACAATTATTAGCTTGTAATGTTTGCCAAGATTTTTATTTTGCGTTGAAAAGAAAATCTGAACAGAATGAGCGCTTCGTAAGGGTACACGGGGCGAAAAATGAGATATTAAATTTATGGTTAGGGTAGAACGGATTAAAGCAGTCGATTGGCTATACCAACGGACGTTTAAACTTCTAAACTTGTATAAAAATAAAATAAAAATAAAACGGTAACAAAATTACCATAATCCCACCGATAAGTGATTTCATTGGTATGTTAAATTTCTTTCCATCATTTTTAATCGCGCCATCGTGCGAGCAGCGAGCATACGCGCGTGAAAATTCAAACGCGCGCTATCGGTAATCAGTTTCGAGGGCAAAAAAAAAAAAGAAAAAACCCAACGACACGCCGGGGCAATGGATTTATTTATCCGCTCCCTAAAAATCGTAAAACCCGGAATCGCGCGCCTTTCTCTTCTCGCGATCCACCTCGATATCTCGCCGATGTCACCCTCTCCACCTTCCCCCGCCCCCACCCTCCACGTGGCCGTCGACTCCTTTCCACACATAACTGTAAAACTGATGCGCGAATCATAAAGTTCGCATAAAATTTATACATGTATAGATATAGAGGAAGAGCTCCGTACCTAAATCTCATTTTACATCGGAGCCAGCTACTTACGTCGACCCCTCTCCATCGCCGCTAGATATAGACGCACCCCTCGAGGCGGCAATAAAACGTCGCGCAGCTCTCTCTCTCTCTCTCTCTCTCTCTCTCTCTCTATATATATATATATATATATATATATATCGTCTGCTCCGCGAATGTACGCAAAAAAGCGGTATCTGGCGTATAGAGGAGAGAAAAACAAGGCCGCGGCGAAAAAGAAAGCGCACTTTGTGCCGCTCCACGGTGTGAGAGAGAGAGAGAGAGAGAGAGAGGTGAAGGAGCAAGAAAGGGTTCTCTATGTTCTCGGGGAGGAGGATACGCGGCGCGCTCGCGATACGCTTTGCTTCGGGGAAAAGGTAAAAGCTACGGGGACGGGGGATTCGCGGAAAAGCCTAGGAGAAACTGCCGTCGCGGGAAGGAGTCGGGGGGGGGTGTGGGGGGTGGGAGGGCGCAAACAATTCGAGCGCCGCGACGACACAATGGACTTTTGTGCGCCGTGTGTGTCGCGCGCGCCCACGCTCTCCCCACCTCCTTCTTTCGTTTACTCTCATTTATTAAACCGTCGTATCGGTATGTATGCGTCGTACGCTGCACGCTCTCCCTCTACATATATATATATATATATATATATATATATATATATATATATACATACACATATATAGGGGAGTGTCTGTGTTTGCGTCGTGCCCACGAGCCTTTCCTACCTTCGCTCCTACCGAGCTCGTTCTACATATAAGAACAGGGGATATTTCCAAAGGAATATATTAAGATACACCGGGACTGGTATAACGAGGTTATGTATCCGCTGCACATACATACATACATACATACATACATACACACAGACGAGTGCAGCAGCCGCGGCATCCAGGGCTGTATTTCTCCGCGTTTTACCGGGAGCGGGGGTTGGGGAGGGAAATGTGCAGCTGGCGCGCACGGCTTATATATTTCCCCGTGTATAGGCGCGCGGAGCTGGTTGCGCGGAGAGCCCGCCATTTGTCTATAATATCTGTGTACAAGGAACCGAGGGGCTGGGGGACGGCGGGGGAGGAGGGATTTTCGAAGCGATTAGAGGAAAAAGCATCGGTCGATGCCATCGGTTGCCGAGGAACAAGGGATACTTGCTGTGTGTGTGTGTGTGTGTGTGCGCGCGCGCGCACGCGTGTTTACATGCATATAGGCGAAGTTTCCATGGACTATTTTGGGGATGTGCCGTTTGGCTAATGAAGGGGGAGGAGTGGTTTACTATCGTAAGCTTTGTTAATTAATGAGCCGTTTCTGTCTGTCTTTCTTTCATTGTTCATTTTTCCGTCACTGGATGAGATTGCGTACAGGTTATCGGGGAAAGCGATACTTTGTCCGGACAATTTTTGAAAATATGCGAGGATGCTGTCGATCGACTGAGGACATAATTTATAAACAGTATGAAATTAAAATAAACGAAATATGAAATGTATTTTATATTATTCAGTTTCAAGACGACGGTAAGCACTGTAGGTCAATGGTTTTGTAGATGAAAAAAAAACCATAGACTTATTGATAAGATATAGGAAGTATTATTGTGAAATTACCCATCATTATAATAATAAATTTCATTTTTTCTGATTATTGAATGATAATTGTATATATTTCTTAGATTCATTTAATATGCCCAATAATTTAGCGCAATAAATAAGCGTCATATTACAATTACAATAACCGTTTGTAGTATTAAAAAATTAGAGTATTAGACATTATATTAATTTGAAATTGCATTAATTTCAATAACGAATTGCATCGATAATTACAATTTTGAATTCAATCAACTTCTTCTATATATACATATCATATATATATATATATATATATATATATATATATATATATATATATATATACACGTTTTATATAATTTATACATCAAAGAAGTTTTTTTTAGCATTATTTAACTTTACATTCATTATTCAGTATAATAACGCGTTGCTTCCGGATGACGAACGGAGCACGCATCTGGCATATTGTATACAAAAATAAAAAAAAAATATAAATTTTTTTCCAAAATCATTTATCTGACTTTATTCCCTCGCAAATCTGATAAATTCGATAAATTCGAAATTTTATAATCCACCCCCCCCCTGGTTCCGCACGTCAATTTGACGATTTCTCGCGCGACTTATTTCAATGTATTTTGCCGCCGTGTTAATTCGTTTAGTGAAGACGAACAGAAGAGGCTTAGCGAGAGCCGCACTTGATCGATAAGCATAATTACCTGACGCGATAATTGCTCATCTTTGGCATTCATCGCGGGGACTCTGTAAATTTTCTTCGTCGACCTTCATGCAGCTCGCTCGGCCGCATGCGATACGTTTTGCTTTTGTTCCGTGTAAACGAAAGCCGATTAAAGATCTGATGTATTGGCTATATATGTAATATATATATATATATATATATATATATATATATATATATAAGACATTAACATGAACCCCTCGGATCGACAGCTTACTTTTTCTCCGCCCACTTCAATCGAGCTTTTAAGAATCTTTTGCTTTAATCCTCGTCCTCGCCGTCGCGTGGATCTCGCGCACTTATCTCCTGACAAAGGTGGGGGGGGGGCACACCTGTACGCAAGGCTGTTTCGAGAAGCACAAGCGCACGCGTTCGGCTCCGTGGATCGTTCGCGATCTCGCGGGTAAAACTTGGAGATATGTCGGGAGGAAGTGCAGAGGAGGGTCGCGCAAACGAATTAAATCCCGGGAGCTTTGAATGCGCGCGAATTAACAGTGCCCATACGATTATGTATGCGAGCAGCTCAAGGCCAGTACCTTCTACGTATATAGATCGTTATATACTTGGCGTGAAGTAGTTACGTAGAAGTAAAGTATATTTTTTTTTTTTTTCCAGCGAATTTCGTTGAGAGGTTGTTAAGCTTTACAAAAATGCATACATTAGATTCGTCAGAACTTATATGGCAAAATTATATTTTTATAGTTTTATACATTATTTTATACGTTAACAAAGTTTCGAAGGTAAGCTATTATTTTTTTTTTTTTTACACAATGGCTTTACACAGCGACAAAATTCTTTATGTTAATAATGAGTTTTGACGTTTGACATTGGTATTTATTTTAAAATTTATATAAAGTAACTGTTTTAAAAAGCAATTTCCCGTCTATATTTACCATCATATTTACCACGGAATTTTCGAATATTGTATTTCCAATTGTTTTGTCTCACTCGACCAAATGTACCCCGTAGAGAGTGCATACGGTAATGTAATAATTCCTAATATAAGCTTCAAGTTCTGTCGCTTTAATGCATAATTTCACTTGGAA
Source organism: Sycobia sp. Sy_11 (assembly GCA_018907035.1). Classification (NCBI taxonomy): domain Eukaryota; kingdom Metazoa; phylum Arthropoda; class Insecta; order Hymenoptera; family Epichrysomallidae; genus Sycobia; species Sycobia sp. Sy_11. The sequence continues at coordinate 540,355 of JACCIC010000213.1, read as the reverse complement.
CGACAATTGTGCGTTCGAATTTCTAAGATAAAACACTTTTCTCTCTGAAGCTAAAACTACAAGAAACAAAAAATCGAAACAGCGCGCGTAAGAGGAAAAAAAAGAACAAAATTAAATTAAACTAGTAATAATAATTCGAGAAGCAAGCCTTTTCCATTTCGCTCGTAAGTACATCCAACGAATAATTATTATACAGGAACAAACAAAAAAAGCCTCTTTTATACGGACTGCCGTTGAAAAAAAAAACAGAAAGATCACAGCGAATCACAGCGAGGATCCAAGAAAGAGCCGGCACGGAGATGGGACGAAAGGGGTAAAAAAAAAAAAAAAAGATCGCCAAGTGGCGCGTGCGCGGCAATGGGAAAAAGAAGAAAGGGGCGAAAGGGACGAGGGCCGGAAGAATTACGGGAGGAGCGAGAGAGAGAGAGAGAGAGAGAGAGGGTTATATATGTATATATACACACCGTGGACACGGTCGGGTCGGAGGGACGGGCGGAGAGCGCGACCGTGAGAAGTCGGGGGATGAGGAGGAAGGGGGGAGGGGGGGGGTTCGGAATTGCGCCCGAGCGAGCGGCACAAAGCTCGCTAATGGATGTCCACTCCCCGCGCCAAAGATATACCTCCGACTATTTTCCATCTCTCCCGTCGGCGGGCGAGAGAAGGACGAGGCGACGCCGAGCGCTGGACGGCGAGGGGGGCGAGGGGGTGGGGTGAAACCGAACAACGAGCCCGGAGGGAGACCGGGAGAGCCGGTGGGGGGGGCGGGCAAGGGCGGCGAGGAGCGGGGCGAGGTCAGGAAAGAGACAGCGGAGCACCACGGGCATAATCCCAGCAGGGCCGGGTAGTGAAGGAGAGACAGGCGGAAATGCTGCTGCAAAGCCTCTCTCTCTCTCTCTCTCGCTCTCTCTGTCTCTCTCTCTGCTGTTCGTGCGTGCGTGTATTCTACGCATATATGTATACGCATACGTATAAATGTACCCTTTGAGGGGTCTACTGGTTCGCGTACAGGTGCGCGTACGAACCAGAGACACAGAGAGAGAGAGAGAGAGAGAGAGAGAGACAGAGAGAGAGAGACAGGGGCACGGATTTGAAATGACAGAGTGCGCGCGCCGCGGCTTTCTAGGCTAATGCGATCTCGGCGCGGCCGGTGCCGAGCGGCACTTTCTCGCGGGGCCCGGAGGGTTGACGGGGCGGAGGCGGGAGAGCGGAAAAAAAAGTCATCGGTCCGTGCCGCGGCCTGATAAGAGCGAGACACCTCGAGTCGCTGTCGCGCCGCGGCCTCCGCCCCGTCCCGTACGTACGCCGGGCGCCGGGCGCCCGTGCCCCGCGATCAATGCAAATCTCACGCTGATCGTCGTAATCGTCTATTTTTCCGCCAACCCCCCCCCCTCCCGCGGCTATCTCGCGCGACGGCGCGTCAAACAGACCGAAGGCCCGGATCATTCGATCAATTCGAGGCGTCGACGATCGGAGCGTTCAGGAGTCCTGCTTTCTCAAATATTTGCAATAACGACCGCGGATAATAGGCGGAGAAGCGGAAAAGTTCGATCGGCGCTAAAAATTTTATCAGACAAATAAGATAAGGATTAAAATATCTATATATATCTATATATATATATATATATCGCGATAATATATATCTATATATATATATATATTTAGCGAGCACTCGAGAATTTGAACAACAACGATTCGGCCACATTTTTATTTAGTACGCGATAAATCAATCAATCATCGGCAATAAATCGATCGAAGGACGTTACAATTTATTTAAGATTGCGGACAATGAAGAATTTCATTCATGATAATCGGTCGTTTATACATTCCGATATTTTCGCCTCCCGCGATCAATTTTCGGCACTTTCGTGCCTTACAATATTGCCAGTGACCGATCCATCATCCATGTACTGAGTCCGAGATTAAACGACCTCTCATCGCGCGCCAACGAGCCCAGTAGGTGGTCTTGATAAAAACGCGCAAAAAAAAAAACAGTTGATGAATCGATATATATTAAATTTAAAAAAAAAAATAATTTGTTTATTGAACTTTTTCTCGTATACACTTCTGATACATTAAAAAGTCGTGTAATTCAACTTAACTGAATATGTCAAAAATTGATGTTATACACCCTTTGTGCGTAAGGCGTGAATTATCGAACGGGTATATTTATAATTTTTCTTATTTAAAACCATTTTCATCATGCACATCCATGGCGTAATTGAATACGTCAACTATATGTAATAATATGATTTTTTTTAGTTTGAACTGTTTATTCTTTTTATATTTCTCAAGGCATAAAATGCAATTTGCCTCAATTGCGAACTGATCGCTGGTATTGCTATTATAGCTGGTACAACGTAGGTTTCTGTGACTAAGTAAATCTACAAAAAAAAATTCATCGATTGCAATCAAATTTCACCGAAAAACGAATATGTTGAGGCAGCAAAGGATAGGAGCCGGACTCGTAACTTATATGCAATAATTGCATACCGAGGAGTTGTATCTGTAACCAGGTGGCGACGCGTAGTCTTTAGTTCACATATATCGAAAGTTTTGTCTCTTAATACATAAGTAGCAGTCTTAGTGTGCAGTCGAATAACTTTAGCATACTTTTTTTTATCCACTCTTTCATTTGAATGATAATCGTGAAAAAAGTTTAAATTAGTTTATATTAATTTTCCAGATTTTAGCGAGCACACGAGCAAACGCTGTTTCTTTGGGATATTGGTATAGAGTTAATGAGATTTATTGCTACTACAATGAAATTCATCTTCTTTGCATTATGCCTAAAAACAATTTACGATGTGGAAAGCAATCGGTTAAAAAATTATCTCGAACAAAGCTTAGATAAGGCGACGCGAGTCATAAATAAAATAAATGAAATAGCGAGGATTTTTTAGATTTAAATATGAAAATTTAGTAAATAATTAATAATTAATTTCAAAAATTCGACACGTAATAAAAAGTTAAAAAACTGTCCCATTCTCAAATCAGGCTATCGTTCAGAAGAATCGACAACCAGGCGATAAAACCTCTTTGTTAAATTTTTCTTATCAATGTCTTCTTTTATATACCGATACGTATCGAAGACAAAACAAAAAAAAAAAACAAAAACAAATTAGATCAGCTCCACGCAGCTAACGCGCGACCCGACTCGAATCCCAAAGCGACCCGTCACGCTGCTCGGGGCAAACGCAATTTTTCAGCGCTCGTCCGCGAGCGCGCCTGCGAGCAGCCCCCCCCCCTCCACCCCAGCCGCCGATGTACGGCTACGATCGCGCGACGGTCCGGTCCACCTTCGAGCGTTAACTCGACATCATCCGATTTCCCGTGACGGGCGGCCCACCAGGCGCGTCGCGTCGCGCGCCCGCAGTCCGAGGGCCCGGAGAATCTTGTCCGTCGAAAGCTCCCCGCTCTCGCTCTCCGCTTCTCTCTCTTGCCGCCGCCCCGCGTCTGTCGAGGTTCGATCCCTTTCTCTCCCCCCCCCCCACTCGTGGATCCAGTCCATCGCGCTGCTCCTTTTGCTCTCCTTCTATCTGCTCGGCTTACGAGACATGTGGATGTACGTCTACGGGAGGAAAAAAAACCAGATAGAGATAGAGAGAGAGAGAGAGAGAGAGAGAGAGAGAAGCCGATCATATCAAATTACAAAGGGTATCGGAAACGGATTTATTTCGGGTCGGCGAGGCGAGCGCGCTCCGCTGCCGCCGCGCCTCCGCCTGCCATCTCTCTCTCTCTCTCTCTCTCTCGGCTCAATGCCCCCCCCCGCCCCCGCGCTAATGCTCCGGGAAATCGCCCTTTTACATCGTGCCGCGTAAAAGCGCCCCGTGTGACGTAAGCCGGGCCGCTGCCCCGAAATTCCCCGCAGTGCCGCGCGCGGTCTCCACGGCCGATGCGAAGTCGCGCGGCGCTCGAGCGAGAAGTCGGGATCTGACGACGGCGGGGATTTGACGCTGTGGCGCCGGTTGTGCGACTGTAGCAGGTTCCGCGCGTGGCTCGGCCGGTACTTTGACCGATAATTCTGCAATATATAAGGAGTCAGATTTCCAACGACAAAAAAATTGAAATAAATCCTTGGAATTTAATCTAAAAAAGATCATTTTCGAGGGAAATTAGATCTTTCGGGATGAGATTGCATTGCAATTATTTAAAATTAAATTCATCGTCCATATTGACATCGATATGTAATAATTTATAATGACGATGTTTCAATATGTATGAGACAATTTTGATTTTAGCCAGTTTAACGAGTGTAAATTAGAATCAGAAATAATAAAAAGGAGCAATAAAAAAAATTAACGAGCTATGCTAGCTAAGTAATTACCATGAGTGACAGTACGATCACATATATGGGATCATCGAACATACGCTCAATTGGGATATCTTTTAGGAAATAGAAAAATTAAAATTCTCTCGCTTGATTCACGAGTTTTCAGAAAAAATAGGCATTAAATTATCCTTAAAAATCTCTAGGTCCGTCAGATTCTGGCGAACTGTATCGTATCTGTATCTTTTCACCAATCAAAAAAAAATTTTTATAGGCCGTCATTCAAGAATTAGTAAATGCATCTGCATAAAGCTGTATTTTACTGAAAAAATTTCAAAAGAAAATTATCAAAAATCCGAGGAAGAAAATTTCTGGACTAAAAGAATTTCTACATAATTTCTGCCGAATTCCATTAAATTGAAGAGGGACATCAAGGACTTGCATCTGTTATCCCTCCATGGGAATGATACAGGCCTAAGATCCGCGAGGGGGAGACAGCACTCTGTTCACCCTCTTCATTCCCAATCCCCCCCCGCCCCTCCTAATAAGAACCAGTCACGGCAAGGGTCCAATTAAGTCTCAACCGGATAAAGACTACTTCGCGCCGAATCTCCACGGCCAACAACTTCTTGACGGATGCCCCTCTCCTTTTTCTTTGGCTCCTCTTCTCTCTGCCCCCCTCTCTCCCTCTCTCTCTCTCTCTCTGTCTTATTACGCGCCCCTCGCGCCCCCTCTTTGTCTCACTTACGGCCAAAAACTCGGGTGCGATTCGCGCGATCGGCTGCATTAATCAGTAGATATACGACAGCTGAGTGCGCGAGACCGTACGGTAGCTCTCACTTTGGAAAAGAGAGGAAATAAAGAGAGCGGCGCGGGCGGGGGGGAGGGGGAGAGGGTTAGAGCGGAGAGGCGGAGGAAAAGAAAGATGGAGAGAGAGAGAGAGAGAGAGAGAGAGAGAGAGAGAGGAAGGGAGGGCGGGCGCAAAGGCAGGAGAAGATGAGCGGTAACGATATTGCGTGACAGTGCCCCTCTAAATATTCAGCGCGCGAGAGCTGCAGGCCCGCGCGCCCGCCCGCGCCGCTCTCGAAAACTTGGCAGCTTTATCTCGGCATTGCTCGAAAATTTATTCATATATAATGAAGAGCTGAATAATGGAGGGGCTTAACCCCTTGTTCCGAGCGAGCCTACTACCGCCGCTCCAGCGTCGACGTGACTCTGGGCGCTGCAGGGCCGCGCGGCCGCGCTCGCGCGCGAGAGAGAGAGAGAGAGAGAGAGAGAGAGAGGGAGAGAGAGATGGCGAGCGAGAGGAAAGGAGCAAGGGAAGATGGAAAAGATATAGGGCGAGAGAGGGAGAGAGAGGAGCGATAGGCGAATCTACTGCGTCAATGGGAGAAAGGAGCGCGCGGTGGTATAAAGATGGCAAAAAGCAGGAGGGACGGGAAGAAAATAGGTAGAGGCGTCGGATGAGACTTATTTTGTTTTTCTCTCTCTCTCTCTCTCTCTCTCTCTCTCGAAAAGCTAGAACAGGGGCAGGAAGATTTACGGGGATAGGAGAGCGAGATATAAGCATAATTTATCCTCGACTCGCGAAGCTGCTCGTTTGCGTGTCCAAGCTGGTGAACGCGCCGCGGGGAGGGGGGGGGGGCTCGACCAACAGTCAATCGATCTTGCGATTAAAACTTGCCGACATACATTTATCCTTTATCGCAGAAATAGGACCGGCTGGCATCTTATAAAGCGATATATAAGCATATATATAAGTTGATGATTGTCGCTAACTTTGCCTCTTTTTAGCTTTTTAATTCAAGAACTCAAAGCTCGCGGAATTGTCGGTCGTAAACTTTCGAATTTTTACGGCGCAATTAAAACAAAATGCATTTTTAACGTGGTTGTACGTAAAAAATGGTACGTAAAAAATGCATTTGGCACGCGGTGCCAAAGTATTAATTCGCTTTGCCGTTGTTGTCAACTGCGAAGCCTCGGGATTCATTTAAATTTTCAATCGATCGCGACACTTTAAAAGCTCCGAGACGAGACTGATCCGACGCGCGCGCAGGTTAGATGATTTTTCCGTACCGTATCGCAGATTATTCTTGAGTTTTTGTAATACGATCTCTACGAAAGTGACGCGTACTTTCGCGCGATTCCACAAATTATCCATTGTGCTTAGAATGGTGAAATTTCATTATGATTTCGGACACATGCAGGATAATGGCCAATTTCGCGGCAAGCGAATCTATTCGAACTTTCGATTACGGAAAGTCTCTTGGACTGCGAATAAAACTGCGTATCCCGCGGTACGATTTGATTACGGATAAAGTTTCGCTCCTGGTTTATACGTCGGTACAATACGATAGCCTCCCCCCCCCCCGATACCGAATAGTAAACCCATTACCGTCGAACGACAATGGGACGCCCAGTGCTTAGTTTCGGATCCGTGCACAAACTCACTGAGATGTGCGCCAAACCAATCTGTGGAAAATGCCGCTCGAGCTGGCTGATCGTCGATTTTATGAAATATTAAGATTAGAAAGTGCGTATCTTCTTCGCTGTTTGGACATACTGTGGAAAATTTCAATTGTCCAGGTCCACGAAAATGAGGATTATAGCAATTCTCCCATAACTTATACGTTTTCTAAATACTTAGCTAGTCCTGAGACTGCACACGGATTGGAATCTTTATGAAACTTTACTCATATATATATATATATATATATATATATATATATATATATATTATCACACTATATTTATATGAAAGTCACTATGAATCAAAATTGGAGACAGTTACAATATGTTATATATATATATATATATATATATATATATATATATGTATATACACACGCACGTATAATAGATAGCGGAATTGCGGTTAACCATTTTATTTGGGCTCAGACGTGGCACGCAATCGTATATGTATGTACTCCCATATTATTACCCCAAAGATTATACACATTGGGAAGGTAGGAAAAAGAGCCCGGGTTACATATGTTTTATGTGTGCCACCCGGGGGGTCGGCTGGGCGTAAGCGAGTTATTCGCAATCCGGAAACCCGCCCATACATCAAGCACTTTCACCCGGCACCTTATCCCCCGCGCGCACAAAGGCGCGCGCGCGTGTGCGTGTCTCCATATGTGTACGGCACGCGAGAGTCACGGAAGCCGTGTAACGTGGCGTTATCCTTGAAATACACTCGGGGTGAGCGTAGGGCGGAGCAACCACCGAAGGAGAAAACGGAGCAGCGGGAAAATTAAGCGGACGCCCGTATTTGATTATTACCCTTTTAATCGGGGAACTGACGGCGCGCGGCCGCGCCCGCGCGACGCGAACGGGCGTGGCTCGGTCGGCCGCTTCTGTCCCAGCGCCGGCGATAAGGAGACGAGGGGTGAAAAAAATGGAGGATGGCGGAAAAGCAGGCTACTGCTGGAATCGTTCGATTTTGGGCTAAAATAACGAGGATTGAGTATAACAAGCAGCGTTGTCGCGAGTTAATTGTGTAGAGGATGTTTATGTAGAGCAGATTTATCGTAGAATTTCAATTCATCGCGAGCCTTCTTTTTTTATGGTCACAATGGCGATCTCGCTAATTATCAATAGGTATCAGAAAAACGCAAGGAGAGTTCCAACAAGTTAAAGAGTTTCGTGTAAAATCAAATCGTTTGGAATATTTCGCATTTAAAGCGTTGTTTAACGATATTTCATTTACTCTCCGTATGAATTTTGTAAGTCATTTGGAAAATCGAGAAAACGGCGTAAATCCGCGTTTCTCCTACCTCGAGGCACTAAATGTACATCAGCTCGCGATAATTTAATTTTCAGCAAGACTTGGATATTTTACTTATAATAATCCCAGGTGCTACATAATGCCTCTTCGAACTTAATTCTTAATGCTCTGAATTATGAGTCATCTCTTTTATTCAGCAGCGAGTTATTCAGCGGACGATTGCATAATTTACCGATTGCCGATCGAGGAGGACAGGTCGAGCTTAGCGTATAACCGCCGATTCTTTTATTGAATTATCATCGATAAACGAGACGGAGCAGAGCTGAGAAGGATGAAGAAGAAGAGGAAAAATTTAAAGAGCGAATTCTTTCAGACGAACTGGGATAATTATGAGTGTTATTAAATTCAGCTTATTATATAATTACGAAGCGAGACTGTGTAAGGCCGATGAAATATGGATGATTTTTCGTCTGAAGAATCGAAGCCGCAAATTTTTCAATTCATCCTTAATAATCCTCCAAAATGGTCGAATTCAATTTTAGAATATTGCAGGAATTCTCGGAGTACGCGGCAAAGTCGCAGTTTTCTACGGAAATATTTTTACAGTCGAACAGTTCGAAAGAAAAAAACAGCCTCCCTAGAATTGAATTAAAATTCAATTCGTTTGGAATTTTTTTTTTTTTAAATCTATACATCCTTCTGAATTTCTGAAGTATCGACCGATCATTGCTGTTCGAGCTTTGGAACTGCAGAAACTGGAATGAACAGCTGCCCGAAGAGGATTTTTTTCAATTTGTCGGGAAAACGGAACGGCTACGGATGCAAAATGGAGTTGTGCACGCAGTCCCATGCCAGGCAGACAATCGTCATCGATCTTACATCTACTTCTGGCCCTTTTGTACGTACTCCAGTTACGCGCTCTAATTTACTGCGATAAATAGTTACGTTGCTTCATTTTCACCAGATCCGCAGCTTCGACGAAAACCGATGTTGCCCTTGGGCCTGCGAGCAAGGGCGAACGGTGGAAGCGGCTCTTCAGAGCACGGCGATCGTAATTGCGGAGCGCGGCCGCGGGGGAAGCGCGTCGAATTACGATCCCGTATCGCTGTAAACGCGATGCGCACCAGGTTCGATTCTTATTTATCGCGCGGTAGCCCATTAACAATGTGTGAAACGGAAAATTGTACCTGAACGGCATTTATCCGGGCCTCGTTAACGTCGCGTTAACTGCTCGATCATCGGCACGGCGTTAAATCTGTGCAATTCTATACGCGCATGTGGGCAAAGAGGGCGCGTAGTGAGAAGAGCGAGAGATCCGGAACCACTCGCGAGTCGCGCGCATTTTCGCGACCTCGCGCAAATCACCCGAGCGCTCTCGTTCGCAAATCCCGCTCTCCTCGACGCGAAACAAAAAGAAAAAAAAGACCCGGAAAAGCGGAGGAAAAACGAGAATAACGGCAAGCAGAGCGGGCGAGCGCGTGAAGAGAGAGAGAGAGAGAGAGAGAGAGAGAGAGAGAGAGAGCGCGCGCGCGCGCGAGCGAGGTAACGGGGTACATCGCCCGGCCGCGGGGAAAAGGAGCGCGAACGAATCCGGGAGAGGTGGTCGGGTAGTGTGGGGGGGGGGGCACGGGTTTAAACGAGCGCGCTCTCGCTCGCGCGGGGGGCCCGGCGAGGCTGCTGTTGCTCGGCCCCATTGCTTATTCACAAGGCATTACAGGCGCACGGGCTAATTATAATTTATATCACAGCGGGTGTGCGCGCTCGCGGGCGTCACATCGCCGCCGACGCCGACGCCGCCGCCGTCGTCGTCGTCGTCGTCGTCGTCGGCCTCGGCGAGAAAACCAAGGGTGAGAGACGGATGTGTGTGTGTATATATATGTATATATATGTATATATATATATATATATATATATGTGTGTGTGTGTGTGTGTGTGTGTTGTAGATGGAAGAGCGGGAGAGCGCTGCAGCGAGAATCACTTAGGATTATGAGCCCGTAAAAAGGTATCCGAGGGGTCGGGGTCGAAAGCTCGAGCGCATTCGCTCCCCCCTCCCCAACACCACCTCTCTACTCTTTTCCTTTCTCCATATCATCCATCCGGCTTTTTCCTACGTCTTTGGCTAATTCTGCGCGGACGCGGCGAACGCCGCCGGACCGACGCGCTCGTTTATTTCGCGCGCCCGGCTAAAGTTTCCATCTCCCGCTTTTGTCTCTATCTCTTCGATCGTGAATTTTTTTTTTCATTTTATTATTTTCTCGTTTTGGACAACCGGTAGCGCGCTGCCACGGCTGGAATGGGTGGCTATATATATATATATATATATATATATATATATATATATATATGTATATATATATATATAGACTCCCTTAATTCGATCCCTGGTTTCGATTTGATAATTACGAGCGATGCTTGACTCTTATAGATATTACACTGATAGAAATCAAACTTGGAATTACTGATTAAAGCAATATGAAAATGCTCGAATTATTAACAATGTAGATTATTTTTAATACACGCTTATTATGTATATATAATTTAGTGCATCATATTAGATTAATTTCTTTCTAAGATGATCCAAAAAAAAGAGTTTTCAAAAAGCGCAGATATTACGTTTATGTATTGAAATGATCAATTAGATTTTTATAATTTATTTAATTAATTAATAATTGAAATAAAAAAATAATGAAAAAATAATAAAACATAATAAAACATAAAATTTAAAATATATTTTAAAATTAGTTGAAAAAAATATTCAAGAAATACAGAATTCTAGATTTCTGTTCAATGATGTAAGAAAGGATTATTTCAAGAAATTGTATTTTTTATTATTAAAACATTAATCAAGTTTCGAAAATAATTTTTAAACAAATATTGTAAAGAGCCTTCGATAAATTGTTAATATTCTTTAATAATTGTTAATAATTTCATAGATATGAAATAATAACCGGGCGTATTTTTTAAGAGAAAAATTTGGCATTTCAAAAGCCATGTCGACATTACTATTGGGATACATTATCATCTGGACAATGCCTTTGTTTGACACACAATATTTACAAACATGCTTCACAATGTCTGATCAAACTCAGTATCCACTACTAGCTGGGTTGGCAAATGCCCAACGTACTTCCTATCTCTCTCTCTCTCTCTCTCTCTCTTTCTCTCTCTCACCTTCAACCTCCACTTCTTCCTACTTATCTCCACGGCGCTCGCTCTTTCGCAAATGTATAGGTAAAAGAGAGGCTAGGCGGCCCGTCTGTCATTCAGTCAGCGGGCCGGAAGGACGGCTTGCGGTTCGGCGGCTTCGGGCTTTATTCATTATGCAGCTCGCAACACGCGTCGCGCTCGGCGGATATAGAGTGAGAATAAGAGAGAGAGAGAGAAGCAGGGGCGTGTGCGAGCGAGTAAGATATAGGCGAGAGAACGGGGAAAATAATAACGAGAAAGCGAGAAGTCAGCCCGGGTGGAGGTGAATGGCTTTGTGGGGCGATGGAGCGGGGGGTTGAGGTTGCTTCCGCTGTCGTGCGCTCTCTCTCTCTCTCTCTCTCTCTCTCTCTCTCTCTCGCTCTCTCTCCCTTTATCAAGGGGCTCGTATCAGAAGTTTGATTGCTTAATTCCGGGATCCCTCGACGCTTTTGCCAGCCGTAAAAGTATATATATATATATATATATATATATATATATATATAACCATGCGCCGAATTTCTCGAACGTCACGCTTGTGTATCCGCGATACGATGCGAAGGTTCGCGTGGCGATAGTGGCCCTGCCGCGCCTACGATCCGAGCGTTAAACCGACGCGCGCGCACCCGGGCACTTTTACGTAATTGCGAGGGCTCGCTGGTCGCGCCCGTGCCTCGCTCACCGAGCGTCGGTCAGGCCGTGCTCGGGCTGGTGGGATTTTTCTCCCGAACCGCGGCAGATTGAAGTCTGATCATCTTGAAAATCAACTCTGACCAGCACACGCTCTCACGTTGCGGGGACAGGATAATTTCTTATTTGCAACTTGGTGTAAATTCTTATTTTATTTTATTTATGCGTAGTCTATGAAGTCGGAGAAACTTTATGTTTTTTTTTTTTAATTGAAATTTTCAGTTTTAGCGTTGGGTTTCTCGTAAACCTATGCACCTTCCGAACGGGAATATGTTCCTCAATACTATTCAAATTTTGTTTAATTTATGAACATACCTACAGATAATCATACGCTAACCTGTATCCTTTTCACGTCAATTGACAAGAGGACGGAAATGTTATATTTGAGAATTCAAGAAATATGTTAATGTGTATGTAATCGATAACTATATCTTGATAAGGGCATAGCGTTAGATTCTGAAACATTGCATCGCTCATTTCGGTGAAAAGCTAATTTACCGTCCATAGTTTGCCGTGGAATTTCCTTGTCAGAGATGAAAATTACTAAAAAATTAATTGGATTCTTTCTACACAGTTACAATTTCGATTTAAAAGCTTTATTTTCCATTGCTTCTGTCGTTAAATAGTTGAAAAACTGCGAATATGAGCATGACAGACCAATGCGTTTCAGGTTGTTCGTGTCCTGAGTAAAGCTGACATTTTCTTCTTAAGTATAGTTACGTTACGTTTTGTTGTTCGCTGATTAATTTGCCATGATCGTGCAAAATCTGAAAGGTTTCTCTCACAATTCTACTGCCGACATGTCATATGCCCGGAGACTTAATTTAACAGAGACGGAAGAATAACATAGCGAATCGATAAATTCTCAAGGTTCCAGAGAGAGAGAGAGAGAGAGAGAGAGAGAGAGAGAGAGAGAGAGAGAGGAGGGAGAATGTGAGAGAACAAAGAGGCAAGTGGGAGTTTCCGGAAACTGAGATATGAGAAGTCAAAGACAAAGACTGAGAATGAAAGAAGCGAAACATTGCATCTCTTTTCTCTGCAGTTGCTCGTTTCTCTTACATATCGATTTGACGCGTCGTCGGTGACCTCGCCGCGCAGTTATAGATCAGATTACGGATCAGAGAAGAGGCGACAAGGGAACAGAGAGAGAGGGTGAAAGCAAGAGAGAGAGAGAGAGAGAGAGAGAGAGAGATAGAGACAGCGTCCGATAAGTTTTTTTTTTCACTTTTCATCCATCCAACTCTTGGCTTATCCGCAATCTCGCTCTTGCCCCCTACCCCCGAGTTTTCGATCGACGATGCGTTGGGTCGGCGGTGCGGGAGGGGCGCCGTGGCGACTGGGGAATCGGAAACTACTTTAAAGTAATTAGAGGATTGTCAACCCATCCCCGGGACCGTGCGGGCCTGTCACCCCTGCTGCCTGTTCCCATTAGGGGGCCGACGTTGCGCCGCGGCTCAAGTGGGATAATTTCTGAAAATACACAGTCGCACCCTTTCTTTCAAGCTGGTACTACTTTTGCGCTTGTCCCCCCCCTCTCTCTGTCTCGTCCCCCCCCCCCACCCACTCGAGAGATCGAGAACCATGAGCTTTTCGGCCTTAGGCAGGGAACAATGAGGAATACTCATTTGTCGATGCAATTGCGACGATGCATAGAGAGATCGACGTATAATTTGAAATTAAGCGAATACCGGGCGACTCTTGCGCTGATGCGTAAAAACTTTCCTGATTCGCGTGTGCTCTACGTGCTCGTAGACACGGTACTTGGGAATTCGGTAATCGAGATAGCGGATATCGAAGTCTACCGCCGGCCGTAGCCTTCGGTGAAAACTGATAAAAAAGATCGATTTTTTATTTTTTACTTTTACCGCGAGTATGAAAATAAGTTCCGAGCGATCTTCGCCGAGGCGATTAAATATTAATCGAAAGATCGGATCTTCGCAATGGATAATTGAGCATTGCGGAGAATATTAAAAAAAATAATAATAAAATAAATAAAAGGAAAGAAAAAGTTTCTTCTCGCACTCGAGATCAAATTTGGAGGGGCGCGAACCTATTTACCTAACGATACGATCTCGTTTTTCATCAAACCTGTCTTTCACAATTATGCGTTATAAAACGATCTCATCTAATGATTCCAACGCGACTCGAGTCCGCGTTTCATTAGCTTTGAAATTGAGCTTTTATTTTCCGAGCGCACTTCCGGTTCACCAACTAGCGCAAACAAAATCATCCCGAAATTTGCATTTTACCGTTGACATTCTCCATCCGCTTAGAATTCGATGATTCGCGAACATTCCTGAGAATTTTTATTTTTTCTTAAGCGCAACTTAGTAAAACGAAGCCTTTTTCATCCGATCCCGGGCGACTTTTTCAAATTTTTCGAACATTTAACTTAATAATTAAAAATGATTGAATTTATAATTTGCCAAGGAAAAAATACATTATTTATTAGTTATTTATTACACAATTAACAAAGTAACGACAATACGACTTAACGAGCGAGTATAACAATAGGCAAAAAAAAAATAAATTACGCGAAAAATTGTACCCGGGAATTAGAGCAACGGCAAAACGCGCACCGCCGCGACACGAGTACAAGAATATTTTATGTCACGCTTACTTCGAGAGGGGGGAAATTGCAGTTTCTTCTCCATCCGTGCGGCGACGATTACGCGATTGCGTTTTACGTCGCGATCAGCGAGCAGCTACTTTACGCCGAGTCGTTCCTTAAATCTCGCGTCGCTGCTCGCGATTTCGTGGAAATGCAATATTTGATAATTTACAATGACAATGAGAATGAATTAAATGAATGCTATGATGAATTTAATTTTTATACATCTCAATAAAGGAAGAAATAATTGTTTTCCACGTTATTTAATTCTCAATCTCTTCGGAACGAATAATTTTACGTACATGTTCAATTTGCGCACGTGTATTAAAAAGCTACCCTGACTTACCGCCGAATCCACGAGCCAAATGCACGACTTGTCCCTCGCTAGACAAGCACCGTAAATACCGGGAACGCTTCCTCCGGCCGTCGTTTCGTTCTGACCAACCGGCGCATTTCTACACGTCTATCGCGCTTGGGAAGCGTCGTCCCGTCGCCCCCTGCCTATAGATAACGAATCGGAGGGCGCGCGGATGGGTTCCAGGGTGGCAGGGGGGGCAGGGGCGGGGGGGGGTAAAATTCAAATCGGCCCTGAATATTTCATAGACGGGGGGGGGGAGGGGCAACGAGCGCGAAAGGGCCACGGAGACGTTTTGCCAACGGAGCCAGCCGCGTCGCGTACATGTAGCCGCGCGCCACTGTACACGCGTCGAAAACTCGATTATAGCCAACGTGACTAAATCCAATTTCGCGGCAGCTCACTATCTCTCCCTATCTCACTCTCTCTCTCTCTCTCTCTCTCTCTCTCTCTCTCCGACGCCCCTCGCGCGGCGTCCGATGCGTATAATAAATTGACCCCCCCCCCGTCGGTCCCGGATTCCGCGCGGAAGGTTGGATCCGAAAGAGGGAAGGCGAGAAGACGAGGCGCGGTACGATACTTTCGGTACTAATACACGTACATCCATGCGTTGTTGTATGCGACCTGCGGGAGGGGGGGGGAGATGTTCGTGGGTCCCCGCGCGCGAGCTGAATCCGTTGTGGGGGAGGGGGGGGGGTTATTTCTTTCTTTCTTTCTTGCTCTACCTATGTGGCGCCATTGCCATCTTACTGGGCAGCACTGAACAATCGACGGCGCGACGGGCCCGTCTATGCGCTGAATCAACGATTAACAATTTCACACAGTGTACTTCGGAAGAAAGATGGATTGATCAATTAATTTTCATGAATGTAGCAATGTTGAATACGTAATGATAGGTATATAAGCCTGGTGATGATGTATAATTTATAGTCTTATAGTAAGTGTAAATATTGATGGGTTATCGCGGGAACTTTTTCTTTGGCGTATTAATAAACGTATAAGTTAAGGTTCAAAATGGCTCAATCGAGTACAATCGTGTCGAATGGACGAGTTTCCCTAATCGGGCAAGGGACCGGGATTTTTTTTTCTCCAAATCTCTTTCGCATGCTTCATTTTACTTTGAAACCTAGAGAACTTCTTCATATTTGTAGTCATATATTAACTAAATAAGAAATAATAATCTATTCCGAATCGTTAAGACCTAACCTTAATCATTTTTAATTTTATTGACATTTTCTCGTTGATCTTACGATGATCCACGATTCAAATGAAGTAGGCCAGAAAAAAATAGACTAGGCATGAATGGGCGCCAAATGATTTCCAATGTGCTTTGTACTGCGTTTTGGTAAAATTGTTGTGACATAACAAATGAATTTCAAAGTTTTTTTTTTTTATTTACGTTTTGAAGACATTTTATTTAAGCAAAGGACATTTTATACTAACTATTCACAATCCCGCGTGCATTAATGCTGGTATAACAATGATAGAATGTATTCCTATTTCTTTTAATAATGTAGCTTAGATTTTTGACGAAGATTAGTTACATCTCTCGTGATCCAAATTTCATTAGTTTATAATGCTTTGCAATGACTGACAACCTTGGACTTACTTGACCAATAATAACGAAAGTGTCCTACTGAAGTTCATCTCTACCGAAAAAATCATCGTCAATCGGATTCGAGATTTGAAATGATTGTTTCGTTTTTTATTTTTTTTTAAATTCGACACGGCTGATTGCTCTACAACGTAGTTATAGCGATGCATGATTTTTTTTTACAACAATATTTATCAAAAATTTAAACGTGGCTCGGTGCTTTTAATCCAACGTATTAACAATTCGTTATCTCGCTGTATTGATTTTTGCCCCGCTCCCACTGCCTCTCTCTCTCTCTCCTGCTCTCTCGCAAAATTAAAGGCCCGTTATAATTTTGTTTGCATACGAAAAAGCTGAATAATTAAAAATCTGCATTTCCTTGCTTTTATGGCATATAACGGGGGAGCGGGTTTCGAAAATTCGAGCTAATTAAAATTTGAAAAACACCAAAAACATCGACTTTTTCAGCGTGCTCGCGCTAGAGGCAAAAGTTAGCAAACAAACAATAAATGTAAAAAAAAAAAAAATATTATTTAACAAAACCGCATTGGTGATTTTCAACGTTCGTCGAAATTCAGCGAATTAAAAAACATTTTCCGAATACGACGAAAAGCGGCCTTTTAATGGGTGGGCACTTTACGCAGGTATTACTTACAACGAAAACAATTCGATTATATGGCCGTTTGAACTTGCTTTCTTTTTTTTTTTTTAATCATCCCAATACAATTCTAACAATCGAATGGGGATGTTAATGGTAAACTCGTCGAAACATCAGCAACGGCAAAATTCCAATGCGCAGACACGTACTATGTCGTTCAGAAGTCCTCGACAGATAACCCGGCTCATATCTCGCTAGATCCTAATAGGATTTTCTGACGATTAATTAATTTCCATAATGTCGTATGTATTAATCTTTTTAATACAGTTAGATTCACTTAAGTTTTTCCCCGTGTCGGAAAGTACTCGAGGTTTTCTAAACACGATCGTACAGGATATTCTAAGGTGCTCGCTTTAAAATTTTAGGTTAGCTAAAGTAAGGACATGATAGGAATTGCTATCATGAATCCACTTTAATTTTTCTTTATGTAGGGAAAACTTCCTGCTTCCGCGCTAGGATCATCAAACATATTCCAAGGTCCGCGCTTTGTGTACAGTCGAGTTGTTACGTATATATATATATATATATATATATATATATATATATATATATATATACACATTTATGAATTCTGGCCGTATGTAATCTGTGGCTTAGTGGATAATTCGTTAGCTCGTTAACCAGAGGGTCGTGGGTTGGAGCACGGATGTGTTTTTTTAAGCCAAATAAAATTATTATTTTTAATGTTCGTGGATAATTAATATATACGTATGCAACAATGTAATCTGCTATACATATATACATATATATGTCGTAATACAAATATTAAAGTAATTTTAAAAAAAGAATATAAAGTAATATAAAAATGTTAAAATATGTAAAATAATTTAAATTATTAAATGTATTATTTGAAATGTTTATTAAAAAACATGGAATACAATTATTTATTGGAAACAAGGAAATTTTTACGCGCTTAATTTAAATGACTTGATTTTTTGTTTTCTAGTAAATATATGTCTTGCATAAATAAGTTTCTGCATAGTAATTCTACTAAAAAGTTGTTCTTTTCTTTGTCAGTCGAATTTTGGAATAAAAATTGGAAATACAAATAAAAAAAGTCTTGAATAGATTTTAGATAGGATTATCTAGAAATTAACTAGTCTTACATGAGAGAATCCATTTAGATATTGCTATTAGAATCCCTAAATGTATGGGATATTCTCCCAGTAGAATCTATTAAAATTTCCTTCCTAAATACCGATGAAAAATAGGGAGATCCATTCGTATCCGGAAAGGATTAGTTACTTACTTTCCTATAGAATTTAAAGATCCCCACATTTGGTCCGAAGCCTATAATATACAGAACATGATCAGCGATGGAGAAACTTGGAATGCGTATACACACGCGCGCGCGTGTATATATATATATATATATATATATATATATATATATACGAGAGTGAGGGAGGGAGAGGGTCGGATAGAAGTTCGATGGGAGTGAGAGACAGAGGGTGGAAGGCCAGGGCGGCGCGGCTGGGCGTTCCCCGGCTCACCTCGGCTCATGCCCTATTCATGCTTCATTATCATAGCGAATCATGGGCCATCAGCTTTTGATTGTCCGCCCAGCGACGGCGGTGGCGCGCGGCTGTTAGTCCCTAAACTAATGCGACTCAGTTGCGCGCGCCCGAGCAGAGTGACCGCCGCTCACTCGACTGGATGTGCAGTTCTCCGCTTTCTCTCTTTCTCTCTCTCTCTCTCACTCTCTCTCTCTCTATCTCTCGTTCTCTAACTCCCTTTCTCGATGTCCATCCGCACGCGTCCACCCAACCCTTCTATCACCCTCCCCGCCCCATGGATTATATACCCGCGCGATTTATCCAGAGCATCTGTATAGGTATGGTATATATATATATATATATATATATACATATGTGTGTGTGTATATGTATGTATATATGTATATATGATCACGGCTCGTCATCGCAGACCTATGTATGTCCGATGGTTGGCTAATGCGATATATGGCCATAATTTGCCAGTGAGTCTGCGAGATGCACAGGTATATATATACATATATATATATATATATATATATATATATATATATATATATATATATATTGTTACACATACGCGTACATTGCAAAGCGAGCTGATAATTCCACGTGTCTTGGAGCGTATTGCTGATTCTCGTGGATTGTCCCGTGGATTTCCTAGTCTCCGCCTATGATATACGAAGGACGAGAGAGGGAGAGAGAGAGAGAGAGAGAGTGAGTGAAAGAGAGAGAGAGAGGGAGGGGGAATTTAGGGTAGGAAGGAAGCCAAATTGTCGTGACGGCCGCGAGGGTGCAAAATTTAGCTGGAGATATAATGCGCCGCATGCTCGATGTAGACGTTTTGCAGGGATTTCGGAAATAATACGAAATCTTAATATAACATGATTTACATTGTATGAAAATACAAGCTTAATTGAATTTTTTCACAATATTACTGTATGCTTGATAATATTTTATTAGCGTAAAGCAAAACAATAGTATTGATATAATCTTCTGGCTAATTATAGAATTAGATAAAGGCCCTTAAGTAAAATACGAATAACAGTGTATTAACAAAATATAACAGTATTCATTAATACTTTTTGATTCGACCCGAACAGACCTGAAATATTTAATTTTTAACCGAATTCTCCAATTATCAATCTACAGCTAATATTGAAATTTGAAATTTCAGATCGGACGAAAAACTTCTTTGAAATGAATATGCTCTTATACGTGTACGCCATAGAGTGAAAAATTCTTGTTCATCTTATATGTGCTTAGTTTAAACCTTGGTGTAAACTTAAGAGATGAGAGTTCATCCTAACGATATTTTCGCCATCAAATACCGAATATTATATTGGGAACTGTTCGCCGTATGTGGAGATGAATAATGAAAATCAAATTCTGAAATTAGTGCGTGTAAAAACTTTTATTTTTCAATGTTTTTTTAGAGAATTTTGCAGCTATGCAAAAAATAAAACAAAAAATCCAAGCTCGATTCACTTGGTCGTAAGAGTCGATGGCTTATTGGGGAGGGGGAGGTGAACGCGATTCGCGATAATTTTCGATGTGTGACGTGCAACATTTATAGTCAATTAACGATTCGGATATTAGAACTGAGCAAGTTTGCCGTGAAAATTTCAAAATCGTCTCGACCAAGTATATAACAAATATCGACAAATTTCGCGCACCTGCGATTCGTACATACGGACACTCGTATGCATAAATTGAGTATGTCGCCCTAAAACATCGAGTATTCCCGCTGATTAACAATGTAAGAAGCAATTGGCTATATACGTTTACTCACTTATCAAAGCGTCGCCGTCTTCGTATAATTTGAGCGATATTTTTACCTTTTATATAACTTGACGATAAAAGCGCTCCCCTCGCCTCGCATTGGACGACAACAATTTTTGCCACATATGTGTATATATATATATATATATATATATATATATATATATATACACATATTGTGAACTTGCTATTAAAAATACAATCGTCAGCTATAAGAATAAACGTGCACACCCGAGCGACCGATGCATTATGCAAATCAATATACAAAGTCCTATGAATATTTTGTCAATTAGAATTTGAATAAATAAGACGCTATGACACGACAATTACCGCGATGCAAATTTAATTAATCCCGTTAAGTACACGTTGCTGCTCCCCCGTTTCTCTCTCTCTATCTCACTCTCTCTCTTTCACTCTCTCTCTCCCTCGCATTTCCGTGAATTTTTCTTGAAAGCCTGCTTCGAAAAATAATATATCTCGCATAAGTATAAACTTTATTTGGATAGCAAAGGGATGACTAAATGCTTCGTCTCTATGCATTTGCATATTCTAGTGTCTTAAGAAATGTGACGAGAACTATATAATTACATTAATTTGGAATGACTTTCGGAATATTTATAAGATCTAGGGATACGTATATAATTTACAATCCTATTCCGTCCGAGAGACCAGTTGTTTCGGTGAATTTTCAACACCCCTTTCGCTCGCAACGACCTCCATCTAACATTTCACTAAATATTAATATCATTGAAAAGAACAAAAAAATCAATAATTTTAACCTCGTCTGTTAAGTGAATTTAATTATATATGAGTTTCATTGTATATGTTTCTTCAAAACGACCCGTAAATTGCGAATTACTTCCTATTTAGCAAAAATTAATTCTCCGATTATGGAAAAGTCTTGAAAAATTGGGAATATTGTTAACCCGACAGCAATACATATATATATATGTGTGTGTGTGTGTGTGTGTGTGTGTGTGTGTGTGTGTGTGTGTGTGTGTGCGTGCGTGTGTGTAGATGGAAGTTTTAACTATTCCATAAACGATCGAAGCGATTACGTCTTGTAACGAAGACTCTTTACAAGAAATTATGATATCTGCGATACCTCAACTTCATATCTCAGAGTCAACGGCGCTACTTGTACTTATACCGATTTAAATTTTATCATTTTTATCATTTTCCCTCGGAGGCCGTTCGACGAACGTAAATTATTTATATAAAAAACCCACAAATTTCGCAAAAATCATTCGAGGCATACATGGAATTCGAACGTGTGACACTGCCATTGCCATCTAAACGCTCTACCTCTTCCGTTCGCTTTATCCCACTGATTTGCTTTTTTCATTACAATTTAATCCCTCCTTCCTAGTTTCCATATATGCGAACGTCGCGCCGCCGAAGGTAATGGATCGCGATCTTTGCGCCATCTACGTCCCATTGCTCGTGGGAAAGCTGCCGCAAGTATATATATATGTATGTATACACGAATGAATCCATAAATTCTACATGCGCATCGTTATATGCATTATTCAGTTTGCCGAGGTGTGAAATTCCCGCTTACATTATACACGTATGCATAATGCATACGAGGATAGAGTATTTAAATGTAAAACATAATATGAATATCATTATTAATTTACCTTAATTTCGCTGCAAGACGACTGCTCGCCCCGGCGCGCTTTCGGACCAAATGTGTTAATCCGACTTTTGGCCCGTCTGACATTCTTTTAATTCGCCGGATTTTTTAAGGAGAAATTGCCCCCGACCAATGGATAAAATAATCCTGGCAAAACGAGATTATTATTTTATATGCGATAACTCGGGTGCGGATCAAAATACGACCGATCCGTGTAAATTTAAATCCTAGTTAAAAGCCAGATTAAAAGCCAAAACAAAAAAATAATAGAATTACTAATTTGCAATCGAAAAATTGGCTAATTTTTGTCTCGTCGTTATTTAACGGATTAGCAAAATTTAATAACATAACATAAATTATGTCTATACGTAACATTCCATTATGTCATAATTAAAATTAGGTGGTAATAAGTTTTGAAACTGTATATCATTGATCGTATTATTAAAAAATGAAACTTTCATATGAAAAAATTAATTGGCAAATACTATTGATTTTATATTTGCTTTAATTATTTTAATTATGCTTCACTTATATAATTATTTGCTCATGGTAATTATTTCCTTATGAATCTAAGTGTATGTATTCATAAAATAAACAATACAATTTTATTTAGTATAAAAATTTGAGGTTGAGTTTCAAAAGAGAATATCGAAACTTGTTTAGTAAGGATTGACACCCTTCTTATTCAAGAAACTTTGAGCTATGGGAACTGCAGGCACTGCATGTCTACCGACTGTCCGCTCCCGCAGGTGGCAAAAAATTCCCTTCACTAGTATATGGGGGCGACGATTTACGTTTTGTACCTATGTATCTATCTATGTATCTAAGTATCTAACTATCTATGTATCTATCTATGTATATATGTATTTTCTGACTAACTGTTTATATAATTATTTATGTATCTTATTATGTCTAATTATGTATAATTATCTATTATAATTATTTAAGTATCTACTATGTAACTTATGTATTTATCTATGTATCTAGTTATCTGTATGCCTATGTATCCATGTATGTATCTAATTATCTATATGCCTATGTATGTATCTATGCATCTAACTATCTATGTATCTATGTACGTACTGATATATCTGTAAATCTGTGAACCTATGTATCTTTATTGTGTTCATGTACGTATACATATACATGGGTGTCTGTACCTATGTATCGATCTGTTTATCTGTGTACCCATTTAACTATGCATCAACTATCCAAGCGCACCTACCTATCTATATATTTAACTATCTAAATATCTCTCTATCTTTGTCTCTACCTATCAATTACATCATTAGCAATGTTAAAGTTATATGAAAAAATATTTAACGTTATACAAAACATGCTGACTAACTATAGGCACTCCCGCAAGTGGCAAAAAATTACCTTCCTCAGTATATAAGGCCGATGAATCTCTGTATCTAAATGTGTGTCTACGTACGTATGTATCTATCTGCGTGTCTGTATCCGTATGCACCATCTATCTGTGGCACTGTCTGTACCTATGCATCTAACTGTGTATCTATCTCGTTACGTATCTATCTTTGTACCTATGTATCTATGTATTTGACTATCGATGTATCTATCTATATATGTATCTGTCTATCTATGTATCTAACTATCTACATATCTATTTATCTGTGTACTATTCATATCTATTTATGTATTACATTATTCATATATTACATTATTATATTATTAATATCTATTTATATATTACATATCTATTTACCTGTGTATATAATCTATCTATAAAATCATTCATTAGTAATGTAAAGTTATATGAATACATGGTTAAAGTTCAATAAAAAGCATGATGATAACTGGTCACTCGGGTAAGTTGCAAAAACTTTACCTTCCTTGGTATATAAGACCGACGACCTACGGATCTATTTAACCATGTACCTATTTTGTATCAGCTTGTCTATATATCTATGATGTACCTATGTATCCAACTAACTTTGTATAAATGTATCTAACTTCTATGTATTTATCTATCTATGTATCTAACTAACTACATATCTATGTGTGTAGCTATCTATTGAATTTTGAATCATTAATAAGCAATGTAAAGTTAAATGAAAACAGCAATAAAGTTCTGTACAATCATGCCTGCTAACTCGTCATTTCTGTAAGATGCAAAAAATTATCTTCATTAGTATATAAGTCCGATGTGTACCTATGATATGTATCTATCTGTGTATCTGTGCATCTATGTATCTCTGTATCTAAATATCTATGTATCTATGTATCTATGTATCTAGGCATCTAGGCATCTATCAATGCATCTATGCATGTATCTAACTATTTATGTATTTATCATTTGCATTAAAAAGCAAAATTCCCATAAAACCCGTATTATATGTATGCAATGAAATAACAATAGAATTTCTTTGACGATGAGAAGAGAGGGCAGGGCGAGCGAGCGGCGAGCATCCAGAAATACCGTGAAAACGGCGAAAGGGTCGTAGATTAGCAGCGAACGAGGATGGGAGACCGTGCGGGAGAGAAACTGAGTAGACACTCAGCCCGGACAGAGTGCAACCTTCAATTATCTCTCTCTCTCTCTCTCTCTCTCTCTCTCTCTCTCTCTCTCTCTCTCTCTCTCTCTCTCTCTTCCTCCCTTTCCCTACTTCTCTTCAGCTCTCTGATCCGTCTGTCATTCTGGTCGTCTTTTCCGTGCGACCGTTTTCTTGCCTCTCTCTCTCTCTCTCTCTCTCTCTCTCTCAGAATCCATTAAATTATTTTGTTGCGTAACTTTCATTGCGAATTATTACCTTGTTCTTTACACAATTTTCTCCCTTCCGGCGGAACCTGCGCATCCCCGTCGATATATGGATCACTACATACTCGGACGGGATGACGTACTCATGTGTACTCATACGCACACACACACACACACACACACGTATGAACTTACATGTTGTGAACTTTTTAAAAGCATTTCGGAGAAATGTTCTTTTTATTAATTGAATCGTGTATATAATTGCGGCGAAAATGAGAAGAGATACCTCGTTTTGTTTTTTCCGAAGAGTTAATTACAGACCTCAGCGTCGTGGGGTATATCCAAAGAGACAGCGAGAGAGAGTGAGAACTTCAAATTGGCGCTCTATATCTTTTCGTTGCAGTTCATCGCGTTATCGAGCTGCAATTGAAAAATTAATCTAACCGAACCCTCCGTCCCCCGCCTTAATTGCATAATTGCTGTACGCTTTCTTTTTAACAAAAGCCACATGAAATATAAAAACCGACCAAAACGGATCATTCGCGAAGGGCCAGTCGCATTAAATTGTTCAGTTAGACTATGATTTAAATAGCGTATGCTCCCTCTTTAGCTTTTACAATGGGAAAATTAATCATGTCCGTAGATCAAATAAAATTCAATTTTTGTATTTTTTAACCAAATTATAATTTTCAGACAATTCTATTAACGAGCATGAAAAGAATCGGATTTTTGGACAATTCAAAACAAACGCAGTTATACGTAATCATGTTTTTCCCTTTTAAATTTCTATTATTGCGGAAACATAGTTGAATATTCTTGATGTGTATACATATATTTCTACATATTCCGTCAGCCTTTTATTATTCATACGGGCGCATACGAGTTTCTAAAGTGTTCTACTTTCCTTCTATTCGCGAAAGCCAGAGCCCCATATATATATATATATATATATATATATATATATATATATATATATATATATGCATCCATGCATGCAATAAAAGACTTTTAGATTTGCAGAGCTTCTCGTTTAATCCTTTCTTTCATTTTGAATTTTTCAGAGGACGTATTAGAATATTCTTGTCAGAATGTTAAAAATCCCTCCGAGCGTGAAATTCGTGTATACATAGGACGCTTGTGTTGCGTATATATATATATATCATATATATCAGCTGATTATTCACGTAATACTCGCATCGAGAAAAAAAACGACAAAATGTTACATTACATCAAAACGCCTTTATTTTACTATCGTCTTGGAAAATTTGTGGCTGTCGAATAACGCGAGCAGTGCTGCCTTTTTTATAAACATTAATTTTTAATATTATAACAGAACTTTCCAAAGTGGACAAAAAATCCTATTTTTTTAACATTGGGTGTCTTCTTATCGAATATATATATATATTTACAAATTTGTGTGTGCGTGCGTGAGTGTGAGGAACAAATCTTTTCATAACGAGAAATTGCAATTGCGAATGGCTGGCCTCTCCACGACGATTCACGATTTAAATGAGTATCGTAGCCTCTTCATAATTCCTACCAAAAGTATACAGACCAAATGAAGAATTTCGTCCCGTTCCGTATACGGAGCAAAAAAAAAAAAAAAAGAAAAACACATTCGCGGTCGTGTAATTATATACGAGCCGAAGATTCTATACAAAGTATACACGAGGGGAAGGAAAAAATAACGGACTCCGCCGTCGTATTCGCAGAAAGGGTTCTATGTATACAGATATATATATATATATATATTCTAGCCACTCTCCCTCTTGGCGTATTCACGATCATCGTCTTATGAATATGCAGGAGCCCCGTTTACATTATACGCGCGTACACATACATATGTAGTATATACGTGCATTCGAAGCACGCTTAATGCACGCAAAGGAGAGGAGGACACATGCGCGGTTAATTTTATTATATATGCGATGCCTCGCCCTACGTTATTTGCAAGGCTGTGTGGGAATAGGAGGAGGGGGGGGGAGGCGGGAGGAATACGTCGCGATGAGCTATAGTTTTCTTTCGAGAAATATTAATGTACAAAATGGTGCGGGATAACGTGTAGCGCGTCGTAGTTTCATGCATACATGTATGCGGCCGACGTTAAGTTGGATGATTTTCCAGGACGCCGCCCGATGGTCATTACTATTGCTATTAATGAACTGGACATTGTTTATTTACCATTGTCGTTTGTATTTTCTTAAATAATTAGCTAGTAGTCACATGAACATCTTATGTTGCTTACAAAAAGGTCTACTGTGTATGTATGCAATTTTAAGGGTAAACACTGAGCTTTTCCAAGAAAACAATGTTTTTTTTTGGCAAATAATCCATAAGTATTTGTTTTAATATTGAAAAATCTTTATGTTTCTAGGCTTTACATATATCGGCCATCTGATCTGAAACCAATGACGTGGAACCCCAGAACGAAGTAAACAAAAAACCTATCGTAATAATTTTATTTTTAAAGTGTATCTTTAATAGATTTTCTATTTTTATGAACATCGTGCTTAAAGCAACGTCATTATTGCTAAAACCGTATCGTTCCTTCAAAGCAGTTATCGTCGCAACAATTTTCTATTCTGGATTCTGACTTGCTTCGGGGTCGATTATCAACCAGGCAAGTCCGAACGTGAGAAAACCGATCTGAAAAACATCAATCGGTCCTTATAAAAAAAAAAATCTATCATGTAAAAAATCCAGCAATTTATACCGCACGTTACATCGAACGAAAATCCTCGCGCGCGCGCGCGCGCCACCTAAAACATCTGACCGTCCGCCCTCGTTCTTTACCGAACGGGGCGGGGGTCTGGGGCGGAAGGTCGTGTAGGAGGCGCGCACGGAGCCGGAAGATGTACGATGTCGTGCAAGGAGCCGCGCGAACGTAGAGTGACTGGGTAGGGGGAGGGGGCGGGGTACGAGGGTCGCGCGACGCTGGGGTTAGAAGGATAAGGAAAAGTTTGCCACGGGGAAGGTACGTCCGAGGCGATTTTACGGGGCGGATGAGAGAGATGGTGGCGGAGGAGGGGGGGGGGAGAGGAAGGGTAAAACCTCGCGGCAGCGGTCGGTAAAAGCGCGCGTTAAGAGTGTAATAAGAAATTAATTATGGAAGCCCGGTGAATGAGATGATTACGAGTGCATGAGCGCTTCGTAGGTGGCGGTTGGGGGCCGAGCGTTCCGATAAAATTAGCCGGGCCTCCCATGCGCGCACACCTCTATATATATATATATATATATATATATATATATATATATATATATATAAGCGCGACCCGGCCGTTAAGCCCGGGCACATTTGCTTCTTTACGACGCCAATGATTGCCGCGCCCCGCTGCGAACGGCTCGTCCGCGGGGCGAGCTCGAGTGAATCATTGTCCCGCGGGGGGGGGGGTGAGGTGGGCTCCTCTCGCGGGCACAGGCAATGGGCGAGAGACGACGCGCGGCAGGGGCCGGGCGGTGAGGTTTTATAACGGGGATAATTCGGGACGGCGTCGCATGAATTTGCGGTTTTGCCACGATTACGGTTCAGTTTTTTTTTTCTTTGTCTTTTCGTTATTCGTACGATCGGCGTCGATGATGCGCACGCATAGAGGCGATTCTGTTACGGGAGCCTGCGTCTGTATGTGCGAATTATTTCTTGTTTCTTTTTTCTTATGGCGACTTACTTTTTTTTACCTAAACGCTTCCACAGCGCTGCGCTTGAAAAAATTATCAGGCGAATTTTCTATAAAAATTTTGGACCACGAATCGATTTTTATCAGTACACATGCGCATATTATCCTCGTTCGACAATCGTGTTCCCTAATTTTTCTCTACCTATTGTAAATCATTTCAGTTTAGCTAATTAAGTCTGACTTCTTCTTAGAATTTTCTCTTCGGTTGATTATTTTTCTCAATAAATAAATAATTATCACAAAAAATATTGCTAGCTAGAAGAATAAGTTATCAACATATAGCTATCTATATATATATATATATATATATATATATATATATATATATATATATATATTACCATTTGGATCAAGATATGCTGCGTAGAAAAATTTACTACGTTTTTTTTTTTTTTTTTTAATTTATTAAGCGAATAAAAATCTTAGCATAATGTATACGAACATTTGTGAGTAGTTCTTTACATTTTTTTGTGGATACACGAGAATACTGTACGGTTACAAATTGTTTGGATTATTTTTATCCTCGGTGCCTTTCAAGTTCCGCAAACAAATTTACACTGCTGCCATTGTTTCCTCCGATTTGCAGTTTCGCCGTGAACTCGTGTGAGATTGGATTATTCGTCATCTCGGCGCTTCGACGTTCGCGACGAATGGATCATGCAGGCGCGCCTCGGCAACACTAGGCGATTGTCACATTAACGAAACGATTATTATGTGAATCGAGAGAGGGGGACAAAACAAATCGAAAGAATTCTATATCACTTACTTCTATACTACGATCGACGAATGGAATTTTTGTTGTTATCTATCACTTAGGTTGTGACAAGGCGATACTCGCGACTAAAGCAGGTTTCATAGAACCTGCTTACAAAGTCTATAAAATTAGACTGAAGTTTCAAGTAATTATATATATATATATATATAACGATCATAGAGAAGCTTATTTAGCTCTACCGTTTCTACTTTACGGAATGAATTTCTAATTTGAGCTTATTAATTATTAATGAATTAATTTACAAAGGGTAGGATTATTTTTGGATAGTCATGCTCGAAATTTATCATTATTATTGTTGATATTCCTATTATTATACGGTGGCGATATACCATACGCTATTTACATTAATTACTAATCGTATTAGCTTTCACGCTCAATGCGGTCGTTATTACACTTCGTTCTTAATTTTTAAATTTGAAATGTCTTGCGATGTAATTGATCCGCTCGAATTTCATCGCGCTGCCAATAATTGCATTCGATCGCCACGGCAATGTATTCGACTCGCCTTTAGAAAATTGCAAGTGCAGTGAAAATCAAGAAAAATCAAAGATAATTAACCAAACTGCCAGACGGATCAAATCCATTTTTTTCGCCAAATCCGCGATACCTGCCGGGCCGAGCTTCCCACCTCGGTGACATTGTCGCGAAACATAATCAGTTGCGCGAATAATTGTCCCTCCCAAAACATTACAATCCCGCTCGAGCCGCGTACGCGTTCCTTCCGGCCTTGGGCGATGAACGAAAAAGGGTTAACAAACAAAAAAAAAAAAAAAAAAGAAAAAACAAAGAGAGCTTTAACAACGGCGACGAGGCAGGCGAATAAGAAGAAGCAAATCTGCCGTAACGAGAAAAGCCGGCCGAACGGGGCGCGAGCGAGACGAGGAGAATCGAATGCGCGGCCGTCGCGCTCGAGCGGCGGAGCGACTGCGCAGGACCTCCGCGCGTGGGTGGGAGCTACACCATGGGCTACGGGGAGCGAGACGGAGAGGGACAGAGGCGGATGGAAAAAAGGAGCGGAACGCCGAGAGAGAGAGAGAGAGAGAGAGAGGGGGGGGAGGAGGGCGTACGTACCACCCGCGCCTTCCGTTCCGGCGTTTGAGAGCTTGAATGAGCGGAGGAGGCGAAGGGTGGCGTCGGCGGCTCGCCGCCGCCGCCGCCACCGCCGCCGCGTGGCCCGCATTGGCTGCTGAATTATAAATGAAGCCGAGCGTAAGGGCCGTTGCCTGGCAACCGCGCACGCTGCGTTAAGACAAAATGGAGGCAGTGACGGGAGTGTATACGTAGGGTCTGCGGGTGTGTGGGGCGGGGGGGGGGTCGGCGGGGGTGGCTACCGCGCATAGAACTGTACGTGCGTGCACGTATACGCGGAGGAAGCTTGCGCGTAGATTCGAAAGTGGCGCGGGCAGGGGACGGGGGAGGGGGGCAGAGCGGACCTCCAGGGCTCTCGACCAATTTTGCGTCCGCGTCTACGGTTGTACGCGAGCGTCTGTCGTCTCGGCGCGCCTGTTCGACGCGTGTCGCCGATACGTTACGCGGACGCAAATTTAACGACCGATACGCCGGAGGCAGTTGTCGAGCGACCGCGGGGCCTATTCTTCTTCGCTCGACTTTCGGGCCACGCGCAGGCGCCGTGCGCTTGTTGACGCGTGTACATCTATATGTATGTATATGTACACGTGCGTGTGCGCGCCCGTGCTCGCACACCTACGCAGAGGCCGCGGCGAGCGAGGAAGGAAAAAATAACGCGCGCTCCATTAATCTTTCCGCGGGACTCGTCCCCTTTGCATTATGCTCCCTGCAGAGCGCGGCGCCTCCTCCTCCTCCACCGTGTCCTTTCTCGATAGCCCGGAGATTCTCCGTCACCCTCGCCCCGCACCCGCGCTCCTTTCATCCTCAAGCGCGTGTGTACACGAGCGCCCTGGCAAATCGCCGTCGCGCGTCCTCAAGACTCACCGAGCCCGACAGCGACTTTTTCCCTCCTGTCCTTTGCGTCCGCAATATATATATATATATATATATATATATATATATATATAAGTCTTCTCTTTTAACCCTTTGCATCAGCTTGCAATTGCCGCCTCATCTGTTTTTGCGGCAGCTTCTCGTCTCTCCACACCCCCCACTTCCGGGCGTCTGTATAAACAGAGAGCGCGCGGGACGAGTGGGAGAAAGACGGTGGCGGGTTGCGGGCGGTGGTTGGAGGGAGGGGGAGGCGAAACCGTATATACGCTCCGTGATTAGCATCGGATTGCGCCTGATTGCCGGCTCGCAGAGGGCGCTCTCCGCGCGAGCTTTCGTAGATCGGCCCCTCCGCAGCGCCGCGCGCTTTACGACGCGGTCGCTTTCGGCTGTTTTACGAGCTCCTCGCGGCGGGAGGGTGGAAGAGGTGGGGAGGGGGGCGATGAAATGAACTTTTTCGCCGAGGAACCTAAAGTGTTTTCTTTTTCTTGCTTTTTTTCCTTCATCTCGTCGAGAATTGTATTTAACGACTCGGTACAAGGATTTCTTTATGGCGTTTGGAGAATTAAAAATTTCACTTGGAGTTTTCTAATACTTTTTAAAATCGAGCAAGTTCTTATTTATTTTACCAAGTGCCCTGAGCGATCTTGTGCATTTAATGAGTAACTAATTTCTTTTGTTGAGCGATGCGTCCTGTACTGATTGATTTGAAAATATCGTCACGTCCGACCAATCCTGTATCGATCTACTGTGCTATACATTACTATGTTTCCAGCTAGTCTTAAATAATTTCAAGACTGTTGAGTAATTTTGATGAAACAGCCATACGATCTATTTAGAACTGCATTATCCATTCGATAGTACGATTGATTTTGATTTAATGATTGTCGTATTTTTCGATTGTATATGAAATTACAATTGATCTTGTAAAAATGGTTCTCAAAGAAACGAATGACTTTCTCCAAGGATAATAATGTAAAATTCGTGATTTTTTGTAAAGGACTAAGGATTAAAATTATTAAAAAAGAAATATAAAGTAATGTTTCAGTTTATAAACGTTCCATAATTGGTTTATTTGTAGCGTGACGTGGGTGACATAAGTGAACTTTCGGTTTTTTTACTGAAATATATATATATATATATATATATATATATATATATATATATATATATAAATGCACACCATATACATCTACCAATACACAACTCAACTGTAGTTCATTCACAAATTTATTTGAAACTTTGCGTATGTTATCTAAGTAATAAGTTTGGATATATGTTTAACATGAGTTTCTGCAGACTACCAACAGATCGAACGTAACAGAAAATCTGTCGAAAACATGTTTCTTTTATCGAAATATTATTCAAGACAAAATTTATCGGATATCGATGCGTAAATAGCAATAGCATATACATTTATAATTTTTACTTTTTAGTTTGCTTCAATTATTGAAAATCGCAGTTAAAATAAAATTTACGACTTACACTCTGTATTTCTGTATTAGGTTATTATTGAAAATAGACGATATTTCACAATTTTTCCGATTCGAGGTTAAGTTTTTTGCCGATTGAATTATACGCGGAATCTCCTAGATTTTTTAGCTTTCCAGCATTGTCAATCGGCCATGCGCGTTTTCATCGTCTTAGTCAGTAGCTAATGTCGATCAATCGAGTTTGTACGGTCCCTCGAGCATTCGGATATAAATATTATACAGATTGATTAATGAAATGCTGGATAGTTATCGATAATTTTTTCAAGCACTTTTACGCGGAAGCGCCCCTCTCCCCCAACTCCTCGACCCGCAGTAAATCCCCCGGGCTGTCGAGCGACCGCGGATAATTCGATCCGCGGGCCCGAAGGCGCGAGAGCGATCCTCGTACCATATCTACCGCCCACCTCGCGATCGAATCGTCGCCGACACGCGATTCCGAGCGGCGAGCCCCAAAGACGAGAAATCCGATCGACTCTCTCTCTCTCTCTCTCTCTCTCTCTCTCTGTTTCTCTTGCCCAGCCCAGGTGAGCGCGGAGCGGCCGACGAAATTGGATTCGACGAGAGATATATCGTGCCGACAAAGTCCGCGAACACGGGGATTCCGGATTCGCGTTGCATGTTCGCGATGGCTTTGGGATAGATTTTCGTTGTACACCGTGAATACTGGACATTGAGGGTAAATTAATTTAATCGAATGAATTATCAGGATATAACTGTTTATTATGCACGCGTCACCGACTAGTAGTCATAATTTTACTTCTTACTTTACATTGCCGTAATTCACTCTTATACTTTCTTTTTTATAAATTTCGATATTAATAGCTTAAAGAATTAATCTACTTTCATCGGAGCGTTGCTCGTTGTATTTTTTTATTTTATCCATATGTAATGAAAGAAACGATTTGTAAAGCTATTTTTTTATTAAAATGCTTTCAATTATTTTTCCTATTATTTAATTCCCATTTTTGTGAGACCGATACTGGCTTCGAAACCAACGGGGCGAAAGATTTTCTATTAAAAACTGCAATATAGTATCTGGATGTTTCAACATAGTTTGGAAAAAAAGATAAGAAAAACTAAACATAAGTTTCAAATAAATTTCGTAATGTGAATGAACTCTTCGTTTTCAAAATATGCCGGAAACTTGGTTTAAATTTATTTGAAACTTAAGCTTTACGGACATGTAAAAAGTCCTTACAATATTTTAATAGAATAATTATAATGTAAGTGAATGCATAACTACAATCCTTTACAAGGTGTAATATTAAAAGGTGTTAAAATATTAGAATTAAGAATTAAGAATTAATATTTAACGAATTTAACTGGGATTCAATGCAGTGCATTATAAGTAAATGAGTATTTAAAGTATTAGAATTTTAAATATTTAATAATAAGCATACAGTACTGGATAAAGACTATCTTCACAAACATAGTATTATTTTTTTAAAAATGTTACGCGATCAAATCATCACCGGACACGAATTTTCGCCCCTGTTAATAAATGCGACGATACACTTTGAAGCGCGCGTGCGCGAATAAAATTTTTGTCGAACAAAAAGCTTCGTCGTTCAAAGGAATCAGCGGCGACTTGTCGTGATTCCATTATACGAATATATATATATATAATACCGAGTCAATCATCCGACGTTACGCGCCCGTAATAAAACCCCCGATTGTGCGTAACGTGGCAGTTGTTGGTTTCCCTGCGACCTTTCATTTATTAACGCGTCGGTCCACCCCCCGCCCCCGCCAGCCCAATCGGATCTCCCTTGGAAATCGCGAACTTTCCTCGCTTCTTCAGTTGTCAAATCCCGGCATAATTGAAAGGCTCCACGAGGCCGTGCATAATGTGACGCTCTGCTTAATTTTTAATATCCTCTCCCGCCCCCCCCCTGTCGCCCACCCACCACCGTTGCACCCAAGGTCTCCGCAAAGATTACCCGCGGCAGCGGGTCGAAATCATATGTGAGAATATCGGACGGTCGCCTGCTACGAAAGCGCGGGCAAAAACCGCGCGGAGGCGGCTTAAAGGGGGGCCGGCGCGCGGCGCACGGACGAGAGGCGAGCCAATGCGATTTGTCCTGGAAGGGGGAGGCGACGGGAGTGACGTTTCTCTCTTTTTTGTTGTTGTTGTTCTTTTACCAAATACCAATAAATAATCGAAAATCCGCTCGTCGCCGCGTCCGGCCGGTGCGGTGCATCTTTAATACGACCCTGATCTTCTTAGCGGGGGGAAAATTTCGCTTCTTCGCGATGTTACGGAAAAGTCGGCGCTCTGACGGTATATATGATAATAAGCTCGCGTGGCGCATACGGGCGGACCGCCACAATGCGAGTATTTCCGCGGAGGGAGCGAAAGAGAGCTTACACGCGGAATTCAAAATTCATCAGAGAGCCGTGGGGAAGTCCGTCGGATGGACGGCTATATATATATATATAGTATAGCTTTAATTTTGAAGCGAACCAAGTGAATTACGTGCCGCCGAGTCGAGATTTATCGTGACTTTGTAATATTGTTTATCCTTTTTCGTTCCCGTTGCGCACGGGTATGAGGCTGTTCTCCGCCCATCCCCTCCCCACCTTATCGGCACTTATTCCTTCAGGGGAAAAGAGGTTTACTCGATAAAGGTATATGGGATTGATTTGTCGCCCCCTTTCGAAAGG
This sequence comes from Sycobia sp. Sy_11, assembly GCA_018907035.1. Taxonomy (NCBI): domain Eukaryota; kingdom Metazoa; phylum Arthropoda; class Insecta; order Hymenoptera; family Epichrysomallidae; genus Sycobia; species Sycobia sp. Sy_11. Next base: position 505,075 of record JACCIC010000213.1, on the reverse strand, counting down.
ATAGCGTCCGAGTTTATTTATTGACAGCGAGAACAATGAGGGGTCGGCCATGCGAATCGACAAATTATTGATTTGTTTATGGCGAACGCGGGGAAATTTTGAATTTTTCATCGTCTAAAAACGTTCAGTATCTCGTCTTACATAAAGAAACGTATCCAATTATTTATCGCTAATATTCTGGAGAGGCATCGTCGTTTATTCAAAACACTGTATCATTCTTAAAATAAAAATATAATAATAATAATAATAATAATAATAATAATAGGAATAATATTAAATAATATATTCTAGTGTACACTATACTGCAGCTCACCGATGTTCGGTATATAGAATGCAGTGGGAGAATCGCTTGGAATAAAATAAACGAGTTACGATACGTTCGATTTAATCTGCTGGCAATGACGCGACGACGCGGCAACGCGCAACGAATAGCCGACGTCGGAGCGGAGCCAGAGAAACAGAAACGACAGTTTACGACGGAGTATACCGTAGATCTGACTATATAAGCCTTTCTTTTAAGCTCCAGTAGCTTTTAATAATACAACTATTCCGCTGCGTGTATATACGCGAGCAATTATACGCTCCGTAATTCCGGTTACTCCGTTTCGTCGGAATGTCATAATTATTCATCGCACGCGGGCCGTAATGGACAGGTTGGAGAGGGGGTCGGGCGGGAGCGGGTTGCGCGCGTTTTAATGGCTTTCCGATGGCCGCTCTCTTCCGCAACCCCTCGACGATCGAGGCTGCGCGCCTGCGATTTTACCCGCCGAGCCGCGCGCGGCGAATCTCTTTTATGGGGCTAGGGGGTGGGGGGATCTCGCCGATAAGCGACGCGCCATCGAACGCGCCCGTTATCCAATTAACGTGCTCGTCCAACGTTGCGCGCCGACGTTCGAAATTGGCCGGGTCGAGCGATTCCCGCGAAGATCGTCGCCGGCTACTGCTGCAATATGAGGAATGGCTTTTCTTGGGGGGAGGCACCCAGCGATTAAAGGGTACAATGCTACATTACGGCGAGACAGTCGAATGAATAGGCGGCAGACATCAATGAGGATTGTTCTAAAAAAACGGCGATGAACGCATTTGCGCATGTCATAAGCACAACGTAATATTGATAATTTATAGTTCTAACTGGGCATTGCTAATATACGCAACTTGCTACCATTTATTTTGCCTCGTGCTTTTCAGAACGTGCATTCCGCCAAAGTTTTGAATATTGGAAAATTTATCCGCGGATCCACGCTCGTCCCTTCATTTGCAGAAGATCCAGCTCAATAGCATTATATCCAATGGAGAAAAAAAAATATATATATAAGCATACATTAGAGGCGTAAATATCGATAATAGTATTTTGCGTGCGCTTTAATAGAAATCTGCCAAATTGAATCTTAGAACGCCTCTTGTATTTAGTTGAAAAAATTTAAGAGAGCGCTGCTGCCGACGGCAAAAGGAGTGATATATATATATATATATATATATATATATATATATATATATATATATATAGATGCTGCTTTGGTGTAAGTGGCATACGATCGGGCCGTGAGGCGAAAAGTGAAGGACGTTTCACATTTCTTGGTACAGCCTGGTGACTTCGCACAAAATCTAGAATTGGAAAATTCAAAATTCAATTTTATTCTTTCGGATGAGAAATATTCTAGTCTTATACATACTGAATTTATTAATTTAGTCCCCGTCTCGATTGATTGCAATAAATCTGTTCAGATATTGAAATTTGAAGGAAAGTATGAATTTTAATTTATCGACATATGTGTAATAATAATAAATAATAATAAATTTTTAAACAAGATTCAACCGAGCCGTTAAGTTTATTTTTCAAACCTAGAATGTTTTTTTTCGTTTATTTATTTATAGTTGCATCTCCTGTTTTTGGGTATTAGCGACAACTTACATTTTACATTATTTACATATATTGGTTACATCTTAAATATATTATTTTACATATTTCAAATTTTAGTTTAATTTATGTACCTGTTAGATATAGACCGAGGTATATTATTACATACTATTGAATATCAGAGTTAAATAGTTATTCATAAGATCGTAGTTTACTATTGCTTATGAATTGAATTACGTAGCTGCATTGCCTTCTTCCACTAAGCAGTTGGGTTATGTTGGTACTTAGATTCAATTTTCTTCGTTCTTCTGTATATTTCGGACATTCAATCAAAAGGTGTATTCGAGATTTAGTGATTCCAGTGTTTTAGGTTGATTTATTGTAGTCGCTTCAATATTCATAAGTAGCTTAGTGCATCGAGTTTTTACGGAGCTGTCTCTAACGTTAGGGTAAATATCTTCTTTGATAAGTTTGATGAAGGTACCTATATCGTCCGTATGTCGAGCTATTTTTTCTAAAGGATTTTTAGTATTTTTTGTGTTTTCTAATAGACTTTTAAATTGAGTATAATTTAGTAGTGTGTCTGTTGTTTCAAGGTAGGTTTTTATACTTATTAGTTTTCTGTCTATATCATCGGGAGAAGGCTGCTCGGAGTTATTTTTTGTTTTAGTTGTTGTTTTATCGATCGACGTTTTATTGAGATCCTCTGTGTGCTCTGTGATTTGCTTTTCAATTTTCCCTTTTTGTAACAGATCTAATATTATTGATTGATTCATTTTTAAGATGTTTTTCAGTAGCTGATTCGGATTCAGTGGAACTTACTTCGGAGTGTACTCGTTGGTTTTCCTTGCTGGTGTCTAATAACATATAGTTATTTGAATCGGTTAAAGTTTTCTACGCGGTGTGTTTATCTTTTCAGTTTTGGTATTTATTATTGTCCCGGTCGTGTTTACATTGCGAGTACTGTCAGGTTTCCATTATGTATGAATTGGGATTTTTATTTTTGCAATTTTTGTTGACGTGGCCTTCCATTTGGCAATTGAAGCATTTAATTATTTCGGTGCAAGTATAGATATACTGATCGTGTTCTTCGTCATTGATTTTGAATACTTCCGGTATTTTATCTATATCTTCGTGGTTTTATATAGACCGGCCGCCTAAAGCTTGATACATGTTTGTATCCTGCTTTACTAATTGCTGCTCGCAATATAGAGATAGAAGAACTGCGTTTAACTTTTAAATTTTCTAGTATATTTTTGAAAATATAGTTGGGGATTGTAGGCGAGACATTGGAGGAAATCACTTTTTTGAGTTTATTAATTCAGGGGCGGATAGTTACATTATGGTTACCAATTAGTAGTGATTTGTTCTTATCTGGAAGTTGATGGACTATTTCTTTTTTCGGCAGATATAGGCATGTCCTATTGTTTGAAATTCGTGATGCATATAATATATTTTATGGTTATACTATGTCACCAATGGCACAGGTAATCGCAAGTGAAGTCCTTCAACGCAGTCCATGAGAATTCCTTGGGCTCTTTTAGGGAAGCGATCTGTTTGGGTAATAGCTGCATAGCTTGAGATGCCATTGTCACATGCATAGAAGGTAGGGATTTCTTTATTCAGTAGAGTTGAATTAGATGCCGCCATGACAAGAGATATTCACCAGCGAGACACAGGTCAGTAGACCGTACGGGCCAGGAGGCTTTTCACTGAACAGTATCAGTTTGTTCACGCATAAACAGAGCTGTATGTAATCACGTGTTCTCACTGTCAGTGTTCATCGAAGACTGCCTAAAATGTTATTTCACTGAAGAGAGTTCTTTTTCCTGAGTAGTTGAAAATATTGAAGCCTGGTCGCATCGAACGCGAGAAACATTTTTTTGATGTAAAAATAATAATTGTGTAAGCATTTTTTTACTCATGAATAATTCACTCATTAATGCTAATATTAAATAAAGCTTGATATAATTCTCGAAAGCTAGTAAAATAGGATAAAATTTTTGGAAAATGTTTCTTGCGGATATAACTTTTCCTTTATCGAAAACTTGCTTCCATGGCCGGATAGGTGGATATATATAGAAGAGGAAGTATCGGGGAAGGCAGATATACAGATAAACAGAGTGAAAAAGAACAAGCGCGTTAAAAAGCTCCGAGTCCTAAAGTGACAGGCAGGCCGACGTGTACATGCGCATGGTATAGATATATACATAATGTAGCTTCCCCGGGTGCATCAACAATATGTTTATATTAGGCGGTATAATGAATTCGCTATATATATATATATATATATATATATATATATATATATATATATATGTATATATGTACATATATATGCCAGCACAAAATAGCTTACGCTCGGGACAATCGGTGTATCATCGCAGAATATATGCGAACAAGTAGTAAGAGAGAGCGAGATATAGAGAGGGGCAAGAGATATAGAGAGAATAGGCGGTAGCACAGAGAGATAGTTTCGCGCGGGCAAAGGCCGCACAGATGCTCTTTTCTCTTCCCGGTTACATTATATATATATATATATATATATATATATATATATATATATATATATATATTATATGACCGGCGCCAGATGAGCTATCGTTGCTCCCCTTCGTACCTTGCCCCGACGCCTCTGGCTCCCCTCCCTCCTGCCCCCCGTCGGCAGGTTTGTGATGCAGCGTGCGTCGATCGAAGTCAAAATGCGCGTAGCGAGGGAGATCCCCAATATATATATATATATATATATATATATATATATATATATATATATATACATACATATACACATTAGCCGTTGTAGGGGGTCCGCAGAAAGAGAGCGGGAGAATACGACGAGACAGAGAGACAATAGCGAGATTAGATTAGATTCTATTTTAATGCCCGAGAGTACGTGTTTTCGTGTACCGGGTGAGTAGATAAAAGAAATTATGATAGATTATATGGAACGAGCATGAAGAGCGGGCGAATCGTTACGACGATCTTCAGCATTTTGTGCCTGTTCGTGATAGCGATAAGAAAAAAAAGAAAACAACGAACGATAATCGATTTACGGTGCACGATGTATTAACTTTAAATGTATTTGTCTAGGTAAAGTTCGAAATTCTCATTGGCCATTATCGCGTGTTATATCGTATGAGAAAATGGATAAACGCATGCATTAGTTCATGGAAAATTTTTCATTGTAAACAAATAGTTTCAACAAATTTTCAATCCTGCACGGTAGCATATTAGTATAGATTCAATGCCATTCCAATATCTGCCGACAATCACTGCCTACAGCTACAGTTCCATTCCATTTTTAAGCCCTATTGGATATTTATGTATTTATTAATTTTTTGTCATACATTATTATTTAAACTGCACGGAAAACCTACAGATACTGCATTTCGAAAAAAAACACGCGCGTTGTGCAGATCGAACACTATGATTAGTGTATAATTCATATTGTTAATTATAGAAATGTATTCATCTATAAAAATTGCGATTACGGATCAGAGACAGATTTTGTTTTTTTTATTTTCATTAAACAACAGTCGACTTTTACTTTTAATTGCTCGATCGCAATAACACGGCTTATCGCGATTATTCGCCCGATGATATACACCAGCTATAAGTCATAGCTTGCATAACTTATCGAAGTATAACTCTCACGGCTTCATTTGACAAACGGAAAACTTTTCGAATACATATTATTGGGTCAGTGATTAATTTTCGATAAAACGTAAATTATCAATGCCAATAATTTCTTACAAAATTAAGAACTAGGAAACGCGCGAATTGTCCCAATGGACGCGCAATTTATTCGCCTTTAACAGCCGACGCGTGCATATTCTTAATTATATTCCGTTAATCATATTCCGTTCGAAATTCCGCTCGACTTCAAGATCCGCCGGTCGAGCGGTGTGAGAAAAAAAAGCAAAGCGTAGGCTTTAGCCGTAGTCGCGCAAACCAGGTCGAGGTCTCGTCCATAGGCTGGGATGCGAGGTGATGCTAAAAATCAACGAGAAGAGCAGGAGGGAGAGAGAGAGAGAGAGAGAGAGAGAGAGGAAAGAGCAAGTATATATATACACAGCAAGGGATCGCGAAAATTATGCCCCGTGCATGTAGCGCTCGCCGCCGTTCGCCGGTTACAAGCGCGCGAGCGACCCCGTCCATTTCGCCCGTTCCTCTCCGCCCCCGCGCACAGCGAGCAGGTTCGCATGCACGAGCTCGTCGAATGTGGCGAGAAGCCGCGAGAGCTAATGAGTCCGTGCGCGTATGTGTATATATATATATATATATATATATATATATATATATGCGGGGTGGACAGACAGAGGAGAGGGCGGGGGAGCGACGCTCTCCCGTCGTCGCAGCAGCGTGTCCCAGGCCGTATGCCACCACTGCGCGTTCTATGAATTTTCGATTAGCCGCATGGGGGAGTGTATATATATATATATATACAGACCCGTTCAAGTTCGACCGATGCTGCTTAACGCGTTCGTCGCGCCCACGAAGGAGGGGTGGGAGCTTTGATTTTTCCATTTGTCTATTTTTTTTTCTTCGTTCCGTTGTCATCTTCGAGCCGTCGTTGCGTGATTATTTCCGCCATATTTTTAACGTTCAAGAAACCGGGTACTTACTGAAGTGTTCGCTGTACCGAAGCATCTTGCTGCAGTGAAATCGGTATATCAAAAAATATTTCAAATAGTCTATTCTTCATGAGTCGTGTAGGTAACTCAGACAAAAAAAAGTGCGTTTGTAGGAAAAAAATTAAAATTTAAAAATTAAAAATTGTTATATTCTCATAATCTACTTTTTAAAAAATGACAGATTGAAGATTATATTTATTTTTAATAGGAAAATATAATAATTAGAAATGATAGAGATGATAGAAACCTAGGTTAGGATGTACGTAATGTATCGTTTGTTTCAATTTAACGATATACTTACTACGCGTGAAAAAATCAGAAGTTCTGGAAATTGCCTAAAACATTTCAAACGTCTACCGCGTCGACGCGATTCCTCCTGAAAAAAAATGATTCTTCAGGAAAACTGATGTGTACCATGTTTTAATTTATTACAGAACGATAAACTCGGATCAAATCGTTCAGAGAGAGAGAGAGAGAGAGAGAGAGAGAGGGATCGATGCTTTACGTTTACCATTCATGATTCGATATGAATTTTTCTAAATGAAACGGGAGAATATTCGGTCGGAGGATCTTATAACTGGCAAAAAAAAAACTATTCGATCTCCCATAAAAAGTAATAGCTCTTTGAAAATATTTAATATCGTTTGAGAAGGTCGTCTAGGCCTTAAAGTGAAGTAGGCGTTCGAAGATCGGCTCGTTCCATCCGAGGCGTCTCGCGCAAGCCGATCCGAAAACTTCGTCGGCGCATTCCTTGCGAATTTTCCACGTGCGAGCTACAGCTTTAACAAAGCCAAAGGTCGGAGCGACGAACTTCGCTCAGAGTTCAATAACCCCTGCGATTTCGGAGTCGAGCTTGCTGGCAAAAAAAAAAAAAAAAAAAAAAAAAAATAAAACACCTCCAAGATCAGTGACGCATCCGTACCTCGTACTCGATCTACCGCTCGAAGGAGTTGCCTGCCCACGCGAAACTCCCTCCTCGGACCATAAAACATTCGCGCCTGAGATATCGTTCGAGAAGCCCCTCCCCGCCCCCTTCGCGCAACCGCCTCGCCCAAGTGCGATAAAGCGATGCGCGCAGTCCGGCTCGCGCGCTTCGTGCACGAGCGATCGGCAACGGCTCGGACATAGGGGCCCGGGCGAGAGGGAAAAATGGACGAGCGAGTAATTCGCTGGCCGGTATTCAGATTGGGCTCGAGGGGAAACTTGGCGCGCGAAACCGCGCGAAACTTCGGGCGAGCCTCGCCGGCCGCCTTCGCGGTTCGAGCGCGCGGCGCGTTATTATATATCGCCTTTGTCGACAGAGCCCGCGTGTAGCGTGAGGCGCGCATTGTGCATAATGCCACTGTGGAATGGGAAGCGACCCAAATCCCCGGTAAACTGATAAATAGTTGAAAGATTTGGATTTTCTTGTTGTCGTCGTTGTCGCTGTTGTTTTTGTTGTTGTACTCGTCGTTACCCATTTCGCTTTGATTCTTGTTGTTATCGCTGCTGTTGTCGTTGTTGTCGATACGTACATCCGCTTTTTTTATTGGTTATAGATTGGATAGTGATTGGATTGCCGCGAGCTCCTCTCTGGCGTAATATTCAAGCGAAACAGAATAATAACAGAACTATCAAGCCAGAGGCTTATATTATAATAGACGTATAGAAGCGAAAGGGATTCGGCTGATGGTCAGGTCATTTTTGTTCAGCATTGTTTTTTTTTTAGAATTTCTTTTATTTTTAGTATATATGCATAAAAATAATAGTCGACATAATGATGGACTCAATTGGTAATTTTATTCCGAACATGCGCCCGTCAAACTTTCAACGTTTAACTAAATTTATAATTGCAATGCCGATAATGAAATTTTTTTTTTCTTCTTCAAATGCATATTATATTAACTCTCGTTTCAATAATAAATTCACAATTAGCGCGTTCAAATCCCATATATATATATATATATATATATATATATATATATATATATATATATATATATATATATACAAATATAAATCTTTCGGTTGATTGCTCATTTTTAATTCTCAATCGATAGTTAAAAAATTTCCTAGCTCGACGATTTCGGACATTCGGTTGCTTAACCTCTTCAGTACGGATTCGAATAACGAATCAAGTTCTAGAATTTAAACAATAGACAGACAGATAAAGGGAGAGAGTGAGAGAGAACGATGGAGAGAGATAAAAAAAGTGTGTTCTTTGGATAAGAGCAGCAAGAGTGGAAGGGGGTAGGCTCTTTGAGCTCGCGAGAGAGAAGACATAGAGAGAGAGAGAGAGAGAGCGAGGCAGAAAGGAGAGAATGATGCTTTCTCCTGGGATGGCTAAATCCCAGGCGGTTATATCGACCCTCATAATATTTACGGCCCCGGGCGCTCTATATATATATATATATATATATATATATATATATATATATATATTATATAAGAGGGAGAGAATCGCACGCATGCGTGTGCTCGCTCGGAGAGAAATATACCGACTTCTCTCCTTTCCCGTCCTTTTTTTTCGCTTTTTTCACTTTATCACTCTCTCTCACTCTCTTTCACTCTCTCTCTCTCTCTCTCTCTCTCTCCTCTCTTTCCCTTTCAGCATGCAATAAGGGAGAAAGAGAGAGCGAAAGGAAGACTGTAAAAGGCGCACAAAACGCGTATAAAATCACACTTGAAAACGAAATATTAAAATTTATATGCGCATAGACGACAATATATACATACATATATATATATATATATATATATATATATATATATATATATATATAGTCCAACAGGCTCCCTTTTATACGTACACGTTCGTCTTGTCTATTTCTCTCGGTTGAACCAGCAAACCTGTAATTTATAACTGGCCGGGGAAAAAAAGGAAAAGATTTTCCACAGATATTTTAAGAAGGGGGGGGGCAGAGTAGGCCATAGTCATCCCTGATAGCTGCGCGGGTACGTTGCACGAAGCTACACTCCCCCCATGCCCGCAACGTTTGCACGAAAATTGACCTGGAATCATGTAAAATTGCCAGGAAATTTATAATTATACTTAACGTACAACGTTGTACGATAAGGGATTAATTGTGCAATGAAAAAATGAAAGAAAGATTTTTGTCGTATCTATTCGACACGTAACACGACCGAGACATCTTAAAACCTTGAGGACTTGTTTCGGCAGCTTCTTCAGTGACGCAATTAATTGCGACAGTCTTCGCATCCGATGCCGAAGAAGTGTCGGTTCGTCAAAATTTTGCACTGAATCGGCCCATTCGCGAACCTCGCCAATGTACCCCCCATTATCATTAGAATGTTACAGTTCCGAAATAAAAATTCGAAATTACGCTCACGAATTAGAAGCTGGAAAGTTTAAAAAAAAAAAAATCATAAACGAGTGTTGCTGATTTTTATACCGATTATAAGGGTTTGACTGATTTGCGAAAAAAATTTTATAGAAGAAAAAAAAGGATTTTTTTTTGAATTTTGGTTTAAAAAAAAAACTCTCCTACCAATTCCGATGAATACACTACTCGAGACACGCGTGCAGCCACGCGAAGCGCTCGGTCCACGTGACCACGTGAAATTTCAGGCGTGACCTGCTCCATCGCTACGAGATTCCCCAATTGATTCTTCGTGCCGGCGTGGGGGGGGGGGAGAGGGACCGGAAATAATGTAAATTATTCGCCGGCAGCGCGCCCCACCGCGACTGCCCCTCCAGTTCGGTTGCGCGGGCACGCGACCAAGGGCGCAGATGGGTGGAGGGGGCTCGGTGTTATAAAACGCAGGATCGCGCGTAAAAGTGTCCCTTGCGGAGACCCCGATGCCATCTCTCACTCCGCCCGTTTGTCTCTCTCTCTCTCTCTTTCTCTCTCTCTCTCCTTGCTGAACTGGAGGCCAGGAAAAATGGGGCGCGCTTTCAACTCTGTTTTCGTTTTCGCCTATCACTTGCCCAACTCCCCTCTCATTTTCTCTATGCCGACTCTCCCTCCGTTCGCTCCTGCCGAGTTGGAAAGGATGATTATGTGTGTGTGTGTGTGTGTGTGTGTGCGCGCGCGCGTGTGTGTGTATGTGACACTCGCTGCGCAGTTGCTCTTTCGGTAATTCGCGTATTATTACCGCATTTCACGGTTGTTGTCGTGGCTTAGTTGGCACATCTCTATATATCTCTCTGTAATTCGCGACGGCTATTCTTATATATACATACATATATGCTTTAGTAACTAGGGATATTACCTTTACGTACTGGCAGGTCTTTCGAATTGACCGTATCATTTGAATTTTATTGAACAATATATATATATATATATATATATATATATATATATATATATATATATATATAGAGAGAGAGAGAGAGAGAGAGAGAGAGAGAGAGAGAGAGAGAGAGGGAGAGAGAGAGATAGGCTCACGTACTAATATGTATTCACAAAATTGAGGAAAAGTTTAATTTCCTAATCCTCGGTAACACTGTATAAAAAATCTATTATCTGATTTTGTTTTAATTGAAATATAAATTTACCATATAGTGACCTATATTTTCTCACTTGTATCGTGGATTTCCGTGTGATTTTTCAAATTGTTCAAAAATGTAAAGTTTTAACGCTTCGAGATATGGGTAAATCTATATACGTTTTATGATGCGTGATTAATGAATAAAAAAACATTTAACAAGATATAACTAGTTGCAATATATAAGATTTGTATAAGAAAAAAAAACCAACTAAATTCGGTTTATTTTGTCAGGAAAATTTGTCCCTTAAAGAGTTCAATGTGACATTCGTAATAATAATAAAAAAAAAGCGATAACGTTTTCATATTTTTTCTTCTATTTAATAACCCGCAAAAATTCCATAGCAATCGGTGATCGGTCGATTCGATAATTTTTTTTTTAATTTTAAACTGTTCCATACAAATGGCATTTTTCCAATGGTAATGAAAAAAAAAATTTAATTAATGATAAAAACAAGTCGATTTCAGATTAATTTTTCAGTTAACATAATGCTGACGCAATGTACTGTATTTTTATACAAATTTCACAATCTTCCTCATACTATCGAAAATGATGTCTTGTTGGAACGCAGCGCACTCGCTGGCGAGTATGAGGGTCCGTCATGTACGTGAACCCCCCCCCCCCCCGCCTCTCCCCCCATAACCTTCCGCGTCTGATTATGCCTCTCTATTAGCAGGTCTCGCTTACACGCGTTACACATCCAGTATCGGCCCTTGTGCAAGAATAAGGCATCCCCCCCTCCCCCGCCCGCATCCCGTTTCACGGCCGTCTATCTAACGTCCCGGGACCCGGCGCGAGAGGGAGCGCGGCGCCCGGTGGACGGATGGTAGATGTTCTTAAAAGCACCGGGAAAAGCGCATTGAATCGGGAGCGGATTATGAGTAACGCGCGTATGCGGCCTACGTATAGGCACCGGGGTCGTGGGGCGGGGGGGGGGGTCAAACCTCATGGGCAAAGGGCCGCGGGGGCGCTTATGGCGCACGAAGGACCCGCGCGCGTCCTCCATCAACCAGCACGCCCCCCCCCCCTCGTCGCTTCGCCCAGCTATCGACTCCGTGGGGTGGGTCGGCTGGAATAAACGCGCTTGTTGCGTCGTCCCGGCGATGATACGCGGGCCAATGCAACATATGCGCGCGAGCGCGACCATCACCCCCCCCCCTCACCCTCCTGGCCCCACAGCCTGAAGATGCGCATTTCGCGGCGCGGGAGATGGGGGGTAGGGGGTTGCGCTCGGTAAGCGCTGGAGCGTTTAAGTGACCGTCTCTCGAGGAGATTTCGTGCTTATGTATATATGTATACGTAATTAAATTTGGGCTCCATCCGACGCGTGGGTCGATATATATATGATTGTAAATCAACTCAGACCTTTAAACGAATCTTTCCTATATTACCATATGTATTCATATACACACACACACACACACACCACACACACACACACACACACACACACCACACACACACACACACACACACACACAACACACACACATACGAATACTTTTACAGTGCGTCATTTACAAACTGCATTCATATGATATGTACTGATGAAACTATAATAATGTATTTGTTTCGTATACTTTTCACTGAATTAATCATTATTATTAACTGTAATAATGGTCATGCCTTCATTGTAAATTATTATAGGATAAATTATCGAAAAATTTATTATTACTAGCACATGTGTTAAATAAACGTTAACTTTCTTAAAATATTACCATGCCTTCTTCACGAAATTGAAAAATACATCGGAAAAATTCACATCCATGCGCGTTCATCTATATTAATTTCGAATTATCGGATCGATAATTAATGCACCTGTCGCTCATCCCTCAACGAAGGGGCCTGACGATACGTCGTAATAGGTTTTTTTCTTTCTCTCCGTCCCTGCCCCCGTCCTCCTCGCTAAGTATCCGTAATGAGCACCCTCGCGAAACAAAACAGAACTAAGCCCGTCATTAATCGCGATCCCGCCGGGAAACAATCCGAGAAGTAAAAGAAGACCTCGCGCTGTCTCGTAATTCATGTTATTCGAGGAGGAGACCAAAAAAAAAAAAAAAAAAAAAACCCAAGCACGTTGTGAATATTCATTAGGCGCGATCGAGGAGGTAACGGTCACCTTGCTCGTCGTGTCGTATTGTCCAAAAAAAGCGACATGAAGGATTTATTAGTGTTGTAGGCAAAATAATAATAGTAACGTTATAATACTATATAATTTACCGTTACGGTCTTCTTGATCTAGAACAATTCGAGGGAAGGAAATAGATTTTTTCTTTTAAATCAAAACTGACGAAAAGCAATCGACGAATTTTAGAAACCGAATCAAACGACGATGCCGTGAAATTTATTTTATTTAAACACTGTAGTGGACTGTATAGATAAACCTTTGAGTTGTGCATTATACTTGACAATATAAAAGAATGAAGATTATGTCCATTTTAGTTGTGAAAAAAAACTTTTTTTTCATGCTATTTAATGGTAATTTTTAATAAGTTTCGTGGCCCGATATCAAATAATGTGTAACATATCTTCATGAACGAATTTCCTAAACGTTTCGCGATATTCTAAAATATTTTTTTTCTTATTTACTCGAACGTTGAACCTGCATGTAGTTCTGTATATGCAGATTCAACGTCGCTCAACTGATTACACTTCATTCTTCGATTTCTACACCTAGTCGAATAATGAATCGAAAAATTTCTGATAGAAATCCAACAATTTTGAAATGGTTGTAACTAGATAATAAATATAGAATCAATCGTCATGGCTGGAGACTAGGCAAATCTTTAGAATGCAAAATGTGAAGGTTAGCAATGGAACTAAGGGAGAGATAGAATTAAAATTGAAACCTTCTTTCTGGCTAATAGAACCCAAAGATTTATTTAATAATTTTTTAACAATTCAGATTGATGCAATATTATAACATTATGCTGTTTTCTTCGATAAAATAAAAACCATTAGATACGTAAACTGACAAATTGAAGGAATCACAAAGGAATAATAAAGTCTGCTTTACATTCGATTCTGTCGTCCGAAAAATTATAGATAATAAATCAATTTGGGAAATATTTTTATTATATTTTATTGTATTATATAAATACGCAAACTTTCGCGTGAAAAAATTAATTAAAAAAATACTATCCTCTGTTATCTTATAGCGGCTTCAACTGTTGGTGGTTAGTTACTGATTCTATTCCATTCTATTTATTTATAAAATAAATAAAATCATTTGACATTATTGAATTCTTTTTTCTTCATTCGTGTAGAGTTGAACCGATAACTTTAATCCGACTTTATGGACCATTCAGATACTGCATGTAGGGCGACTGGACACTGTCGCAAAAGTGGCAAAACATTACCACCTTTAGTATGTAAAGTCCGATTACGACTTCGTAAGTATCACTTGTAGACAAATATGTGAAACTGCTGTCGATGTGTTTTATACGCATTATATATGTATAAGTTATAGTTTGCGCAATTAAACTAATTAAAAATTCTGAACTCGATAAAAACTGGCGATTTAAGCTATAATGGACATTAAATATCTTGGAAAAATAGGTTTAGAAAATACACGTATAAACCGTTCCGAATGATCGGAGAGAACGTCTCATATATTTCTAGTCGCTGTCGGATCTGCATACTTTGTTCGTAGGTTGCTTCGCTACAAAGTACCTCGTTTACATGGCTTAAAAAATGTTGATCGCCTCTGCGAGGGATAAAAATCCTATTGGTGATTAATCGATCGATTTTAGAGGGTCGATAAGAAAATCCCAATTTATCGGCGTATATATATTTTTTTTTTCGACATCAAATACAACAACACTCGGCGAAACGCCGGTTACGCAAGAACTTCTCGCGAAAGGTTAATTATAACCGCCGACCCCGCTATTCAATAACCATATAGCATCGAGGAGGCTTAATTGTACAGTTGGAAAAGCGCTCGTTTCTTCTCTCTCGCTCTCTTTAGAATCCCACGCACATAATTACACACAGACGCCAAAAGGACGCGCAGATCACCCGAGAATTTTCCCTCCCTCGTTTCGACGCATACCTCACACACACACACACACACACACACACGTACACGCAGACAAAACAGACGAATCGATGAACAACTCGAGCGCATCGCCACCATGAATCTCTCTACTCTCGTTCCGCCCCCCCCCCCGTCACTCGTCAGTCGCCAAAAGCACGCCTCGAGGCATTGTATATACGCCTTGGATGATTCGCGAGCCACCCCCCCCCTGCGCCCTTTCCGAGGAATACACCGCGTGCGCAGAGGCGTAGGGGCGAGGGATGGTGAGGGGGGGGGGCAAGGGGTCGATCGCCAGGAATCGGCGGGGGAGGCCGCGCGGACGACAGCGCGACGACAGGCTCTCGTACGCGCGGGCCGCGCGTATTATAATGACGGGCGGGACGGCGTACTATTTATACGCGGGATTCGTTAGTTATTTAAAGACGGCCGGGCGCGAGGACGGTAATTAAGCGAGGTACACCCGCGGGTTCCCGTCCCTCGCTCTCTCTCTCTCTCTCTCTCTCTCTCTCTCTCGCGCGCGCTCGTCCGCGTCTTCGAGGCTATTACGACGGGAGGGTGAGCGGAGGGAGTGACGACGACGAGAGCCCAGAGAGGGATGGGACAATAATCCAGGGTGGGACGGACGATGGATGGTCTACAAGATAGCTGGAAGTGCGCGTTGTAAACGAGGGCGGAGTTAAGAGGAAGAGCGACAAGACCACGAGCGTTTACCGCGAGGACGTTGTTAGGGATTTTGTTCTGGGCGCTTTTGTCACTCTGCCACTCATGTGCATCTGTAAAATTTCGGATAGACGCAAGGTGTCACGAAGATATCGAGGCGGCGATGATTGCTCGGATCGTTTTCTCTTCAAAATGCAATTTTTGCTGGTCTTATCGTTATAATTGATCCAGTCGTAAGCTTAAAGATTTCGGACTTAAAGCTAATAATCATCTTAACTTATCGGGAATTTTGATCAGTTTTCATGCAATTCACACAGGTGCAGATAATTATCGATCTCAACGCTTCTCCATCGCCCGCATACGAGGGTAAACGTATGTAAGACGAAGAATTTCCTTAAACGCCTGTGTGTGTGTGTGTTTTTTTTTTTTTTACAAACGTTAAGGTCGATAATATGATTGAAAGAATCGGGCTGTCGATGCTAGAATTTCTTGTGGAATAATTCGTTGCCGCGTTAACGCAAGCCCGCGATTGCATCGTCGTCTGTAGCAGTTTAATCGCATAGGAATAATGAATGATCGACGCGATTAACGTTGCAGCCGGCATAGAGCCTACATCTATACGCTCTATATACTGAGTACATAATGTCTCGAATTGCCGGTTAGCCGTTCGACGTTGTTCAATAGAGTGGCGTTAATGGAGCGCCGGCAGTGGATGTTTTACAATGCATTCCATTGCCACGGGCGATCGTTCGATGCATAGAAGAGATTATTTGAAAAAATTCACACTATTTCTATTTTAATTTTGAAATTCGCGAAATTGTGCCTGTATACGATTGCGCTTGCATTGTTAAATTATTAGCTACATACCTCTTCAGCAGGTTTAATTACCATAACGCCATTCTTTTTTTTTACAACGCCGCAATACGATACCGAATCATCCATGGATATTTTCGTCAAAATGTAGATACCGAAGGAAACATGTACGCGACCTTTAAATAAAAAAAGAACAAAATTTATTTGACGTATGTTACACGTAAATCTTACATATTCAACTTAACTTTTCTACAGCAAGTATACATTATCAGCTATATTTTGAGGGATTTACAACTTATTTAAATCCACGTGGTTGAGAGCAATAATAGCAAGTACGTACGAAATCTCAATTTATTCACCGTAGGATCACCATGAGTCTAAAAGATAGAACCAGCCCGAATGCGGGATGTGGTTACTAAATATATTTCTAATGGTATGAAAAGACGACATTTAATTTGAGCATTCAGAGAAAGTATAATATAAATTTATTCGTGATTTTTTTTCGATAATAATCGATTCATTTCCACACAACGCTACTCGCAATTTTTCTTTCGATTTTCTTAAATACAATCTCTTCTGTTCGTAGCGAAATAAATATATCACAAAACTATATTCTCCGATTTAAGCTGATTTGATCCATTGGTTTCAATGTAATCCGCTGGTCAGTAAATTTCGTTTTTGTAGATACTGTCTACTACGACTTCAAGTAGTGAAGATTGAAATAGGTGTTAAAACCCAACAATTATAACTAATAATGTATACTTATTATAGAAAATATAGGTTTTACGAATAATATTTATCACAGATTTCAAATGCTTCTCTTTACTTTACTATTTCAAGGGACTGTGTCCCCTTAATGTAAAAATCTTAAAAGAAAAGATAAAGAAAAATTACGGCCAAGCATCGGCTCTGAATTTCTTTATTCTAGACTTCTCGTAGGATCCAGACATTTATAATGCAGCGAGATTGTATATATATATATATATATATATATATATATATATATATATATATATATATATATATATATACAAACAGCGCAAACGGCGCTTCGAGGCTAAAATTGCCCAAATAAAGGGGCAAGGGGGCTGCGTACACGGCGGGGAATACCCGCGCGTTCGCGGCGCGAGCCCCGTCCCGTCAAAAGAGAGGGAAAAAAAAACGCGGAAAATAAAACGAAGGCGAACAGGCGGATGTTTTCCGCGTTCGGGCTCGCTGATGCAGCGGCGGCCGAGAGCACTTGGAGCGAGCTCTCCCGCGGCAAGTGACCCGCGGGGAAATCAGTCGGAGGCGGGCGAAGAGAGCCCCCTCTCTCTCTCTCTCTCTCTCTCTCTCTCTCTCTCTCTCACGTTCTCTCTCGCTTTCTCTCCTGGCTCATTTGTCGGCGCGTCGCCCCGATCGCTTTACATGTACGGTCGAAAGAAGTGTACTTTTCCTGTGGATGGCGTCCGCGCCTTCCATAAGTACGCTTTACACACACACACACACACACACACACACACACACAACACACTTACGTGGATGGCCTAAATGGGATTTCGTGTGCCTTTGTGAGATTGGACGGCTATTTCTCGAAGTAATATATATGCATATGTGTGTGTGTGTGGGGGGGGGGAGGGGGTATACCTGTTACGCTATTTTTTGTTATGCCTGAACAATACGTGGAACCGACACGCGTTGACTCGTATTTTGCCTTAAAATTATATTGAATAGTTTTTGCCGAAATTGTTATTATTTTTTTTTCGCGCCAGACTGCGTAAGAGATCACACCGCTACTACATGGAATTTTTTCAATAATTCATTTTTCCTTCGCTCGTAGAAGCTTCTTCGTGTTCTTACGATGCAAAAAGATTCATAGAGCAAATTTCTCGAAAAATTGAATTTTCGGAATTCCTTGCACCCGAGCGCGCTGGCCGTTACGATGAAAAGCACTCTATTGACATGCTCTCGAAAATTTTAAATTAAATACATTAATCGAATCCATCCCTAGATAGACAATTAGTGCTGACTTCAGTCATTCAGAGATTCAACGAATAAGTTTATCGTAAAGGATTATTTGAATCATTCCTGAGTGAAAGAGGGCGGCATACGAGTACATGCATTCACCGCCAGGCCGCGGTTCACTACTTTTTACGTGCGCATATCCCAATCCTTTTTGCTTTATCAGGCGAACTAATGTCGAAAGATATTTCGAAAATTTCCACCGGTATAATTATTCATAATACTACGATATATATAAAGAATTATTAGTGTTTGTTAATTATTCACTTAATTAAAGTCAGTAATGCTAAAGTAAATGAGATATTTCTACTTAGGTGTTCATTCTTAATCAAATATTATCATTCGAAATTTAGGAAATAATGTGTGCAGTCCCATGAAACGATCGTTAAAAACACTCTCTGAGAGAGTTTCATTCACTTCATAAAGAATGGCCTAGTTTCGACATTACCGAAGATTGAAAAGTCGCTACCTAGGAGTAACTTTATTTGTCATAAAATCAAATTTTTTTTCCTCGGATGCTCGCCATTGCGCGAAAAATCAGTCTATCGAAGTGTCTTCGTCAGGATGGCGTTGAGGGATGCTTCAACCTTTACACGCTTCTTTGGCCGGTAAAAGGAAAGATGCGCGTTTTGAAAAGATATTTCGATGTTCTGCACAAAAGGATTTAGGAACAACGAAGGTAAATACATCGAACTTTATTCCCCCATTGGTAAACGAACAGATGGAGTTGCACGATGTTTTTTTTTTTTTACAACATTACTCTTTATGGATTCGTTGCTACATTCATTGTCACATTTAACAAAGAGGGGTAAAAACAACGTTTTCGCTTTCATGGAAAAAAGAAACTTGTCTCTTTGTCATCGCCTATCAGCAAAGCAAATTGATCAAAAGTTACTTCTTCGCAGGTATGCGCGGTTATACATCTAGTATATATTCGTCAGCCTAATTTTTTTTTTCTCTTCCACATCATTAGTTAACTTTCTCCGCTACAATTGTATATCGTAACGTTATTATTTTCATTGATTTTTATCGCTACATAATGCAGAGTATATAAACGCTCCGTATTTTCACGACGGCGTATTTCCGTCGCCGAAGTCTATATATATATATATATATATATATATATATATATATATATATATATATATATATATGAAACTTGCATTTGCAGAGAAGAGAAAAAAAAACAGACAAGTTTGCCATCGGTCGCGAAGTTTTTCGCGTCCCATACGTAATGTCCCGGCTGAATTATTCGATTGCGACTGTTCGAAGTTTCGCCCCGAAACGCATAATTACCGGATAATCTTTATGTAATGGTGGGCGTATATACTTATAACGATATGGAGTCGCGCATATATCTCTTTTTCTCCTTCTCCCTCTCTCTCTCCCTCTCTCTCTCTCTCTCTCTCTCTCTCTCTCTCTCTCTCTCTCTCTCTCTCTCTCTCTCTCTCCCTCTCCCTCGCTCTCTGTCGTAAAGTAATGAAGAACAGATATTCAGACCGCTACTCCATTATGGATCTACGATGTATAGAGGATTTTTAGCGCGATATATTTTGCTTTCATAGTTATATTTGCTTGTGGTATATTTTGTTTGATTGTTTGGATAAGATGCGTGTAAAATATAATATCAAAGTTTTCTTGACGCGTAATACATCACATTTGTCCGGTATGTTTAATAAGCCTTAGGGAGGCTTCAAATAAAGCTTAATTAAAAAAAAAAAAACATTTTTTTCTGATATATGTAAAGTATAATATACAGAATGTATATCAATCGATAGATCGAGTAAAATCTGATCCTCGGTGAAAAATCCGCTAACCATAACGTGCGAGTATTGGAATAACAAGCGAACTTTTCCTTATTGCTTTTTCATTGTGCCACGCGAGCAAGCGCAATAAAATTACGTTTGACGATAATTAAAGTAGACGCGCGATACACAGAGTTTTATTCTTTTCCACCCTTTATGCAGCCTCGTAAATCCAGGCAGAGCAGCGTAAGCGACAAATTTTTTTTTTCATTTTCATCGCCCCATCCAGCTGGCCTTGGAACACGACTCCCCGCCGCTTTTCCACAGCGGCGGGCGAATTTTCCTTCTTCCGCCTTGCCTATGGCGAGCGCACTGGCCCCCTCTCGCATACGACGATTTGCAAGACTTGGTTTTCCGCTGTTGTTCTTGGTTTGTTTGTTTGTTTGTTTGTTGAATTTTTTTTTTTAACTTCTTGAACGAGAAACCGCAATGGGCCGACGATGAATTATTCGGCGACGAGGAGATTCGCGAACTTGGCGAGATATATGCGCGGAATGTATTTTTTCTCTTCTGCTTGGAAATGTACGGTCAAAAATAACGTTCGTATAAAATTAAGTTAGCGAGACGCACGATTTGCTGCGCAAGCAGATGAAAATCCCACGAAAACTTATTAATTCGATAATGGACGACGTGTAATCTAAAAATTCTGATTCTGTCGTTGCTTTAACTTGACTTATGCGTTAAATTTTGCAGCCACGCGCATCGCGAACTTGAAGAAGATGAGCACAAAATATTCTGAAAATATGCGTTAAATTACGCGTAAACTAGAATAATTAATATTTCATAATAAACTTCAAAGGAATTGAGCGTAGTTCTTTATAATATCATAGCCATGTTTGCAGAATTGAATAGAGACATAAGTATATGGTGTGTATATATACATATATACATAAATATAAAACATGTAAAATATTGAGGATGATCGGATTCTGGGAAACTTCATACGACGAATAAGAGTGTATGTTGTGAAGCATTCGCGGACCAGGTAAAAATAGCGCCAGTTAGAAATATATATATATATATATATATATATATATATATATATATGCAAAACCTAGAAGTCTTCGCGCTTTAACAGGATATAACATGCCATTTTTTAAAAATATTACTATATTATATTATTATATTATACTTATATAATAGTATTATCTTACTATATTACAAATTTACAATACAATATAATTGTATTTAACGTGCTAATGTACTTGAATTAGATACGGCGTAAAAAACGCATAGGTTAATTGTACGAAAAAATCTTGCATTAAATTTAATGTTTGAATCTTGACATCGATAGTTCATGCGTAACGAAATTAAATTCTTATTTTTTGGGGGTTATAGAATATTTCACGAACGGATCTCTCAAACTTAAATAACAAAAATTCAGATGTCATTTACCATATGTGAATCTTTTTTAATGTACCGATATTATTCAAGCTTTTTATTATAATATGTAATAATCGACAAGAAATAAGAAGATCAATGAATATCGGAAAACCGTGATAATCATTGTAATTGTGAAACTTCTGAATTATAGACACTAATAAATACGTAAAATATCGTCTGGAATACAATCGACGCTTTGGGCGAAATGCAATTAAATAGAATTTATTATGGTAATTATAATTATTTTTATCGGATCAGCCGATGCATCGGGTGCAATTTCCATTGCGAACGTTATAAACGTTTCCAATCATAAACAATCGAGAAAAAAGAAAGAGCTTTTTTTTTTTAAATTTCAGACTCTGCCAAAATCGCCGGTACTAATTTTCCACTGTATCAAAAGTATTGCCGAAGAACGCATGACGGATACTGTCGCGTAAGAATTGTTGAACAAAATGAGAAAACGTTACTGCGCATAATCGAGCCTTATATCTCGAAAGCGATGATGCGAACGCGTAAACCGCTTTAAATCGAATAACGACGCGTTCACGGCGGTGTCAAAACCAAAGGAAAAAAGGAGATGCTCGGTGGCACGGGAGGGGGGCGGAGAGGCGGGAGGGCGAAGAGAAAGTCGAACCGCCTCGAAGAGTTCCGCCCGCTCCCCCCGTCGACGAGGGTCGAACGAGGGATAAAAAGACTCGCATTAACATTTTAAGGCGCGTATAACCGCGACGAAGATATCTATATATATATTATATATATAATTCATATATATATATATATATATATATATATATATATATATATATATATGTATGAGGCGCGGTAAAGATTCGACGATGGAATATCGTGGCGCCCCGCGCGACAGTGTGTCCGACCGCGTTAGGTGCATAAATGCAAAAATGACTCTATTCGTGGTGTACATACATACATATACGCGTGTCGGGGGGTGTCGACTGATCGAAGGGGGTGGGTGAGCTATGAAGGCGAGGCGTAGAGGAAAACGAGAAAAAAACAAAAAAATATACGTCGCAAATGCTAAATCAATTGGTTTTCGCCAATCAAGCTCGTATACGACATCGATTTAAAATGTATTTCGGTAGCGCGCGAGCCGAATCAGAGGATTGAATGGAAATGCAGTTGTATATATTTAACGCAGATAGGATTATGTTCCGACAAGAAGAGACGCGTCGTACGGAGGGGATAATTATGATCAATAATGCGTCTTTTGACTCAGAGCCTCGGTTCCATTTCTTTCGCTCCTCATCTTTTCTGTCGTCGTTGTTGGCGTTGTTATTAAACACGTATGTATTTCCGAATCACGAAACCTTCTTCAATCCACTCGGCATGAATTTGCAATTTTTTTTTTTTTTTTTTTTTTGTTCGATTATACACGGAACGGCACGTTAATCTATAAATTGATTTTACTTGTGGTCAATGCGGAATTTTATGAATAATTAACCGGAATATTTCTCGGGCTGCATTAACGAATGATGACTGGTGACTTGCAGACAACGTTTGTGCCGTTATTCCATCAACTTTTTATACATATATACACACATATATATATATATATATATATATATCGTATATATATATATATATATACGATATATTCCTTTCTTTGCCCTTGAATAAGGGAACACGCGTTGTTTATTTATTTATTTCCCTTTTTTATTTGAACAGTTTGAAGAATACGATTGAAAAAAAATACAGGAATTCCTCAACGTAACGACGAGGATTGATGAATATTAGAAATAATGGTGCATTGGAGCGGTAATAAGCAACTGTAAAAAACAGACTGGGGTGGCCGCGGTTTAAAGACAAAAATATTACGCACGGAGTGCAGCATACTTTCTCGAAAGGCACGTGGAAACGACCGGCGACAAATTCCTCTCGAGACCACGTTTTTACGGGCCGAGGGTCGAGAAATCGAAACTGCGCGCTCGAGCTACGATATGGAAAAACGAGAAAACGAGGGACGAACGTAGGATGCAACGTTCGCCGCGCGAATCGGGTTTACGAGCCGTCGATCAGTGTGCCACCGCGTATCCGGCAATCGTCGTACGCATTACGCACTCGTGTGCACAGGGTCGTCGAGAAAGACAATTACAATTCCTATTGATAATGTCAAGGGGTTCGCGCAAGTCATGTAAAACGGACGTTAACGGATTTATCTTGAATTTATTGCTGAATTGGGAATTCGGATTAAGTCGATTTTTCTTGGACTATTGAAAATTATTAGACAGTGAAAGGTCTATTATAGTAAATATTTTCTTGTTCTCTACCAACTAAATTTATTTCCGCAATTCAGAAAGTATCTTCTGAAACAAAAAAGTTATTCACTTGATGCAAGAAGAATCCATCTAAATCAAACGACGTCGTATTAAATCTGGCGTATATTTTCTTCATTTAAGAAATGGCTTTACTTGACATCGGGAACTTTTCTTCTGTGTATGAAGTGGCCTTTTTTTAAGAACGTCTTTTTCTTAATCTAACAGAAAGAAGAGATTTTTTTTTCTAAGACAAGGTCGGGAACTTAAGACGCAATGCATTCAAAGAGGTCACGTGGTTTTTTTTTTATTAATCACCGTTAGTATTTCTCACATTATTTGAAATTGAATCGATATGCTATTACTTAACGGGGTGTACATTGTTTATCACGTATTTGCCCAATTTCCCAAAATCCCGAAAAAAAGAAACTACTGCCGCAAAGTCGATGCGCGTCCATCGATGCAATCTCTGCCTTGCAGAATAGCCCAACGCCGTCGTTCGTCGTTTATCCGACGTTGGCGCGTACTATCCGGGAGCTTCTCGCCTGCCCCACCCCCCTCCCCCAACCGCGCCCCCTAGTTTCTTTACTTTTACGGTCGTCGTGGCCGATTATCCCTCGATGCGTCTCTTGCGGTCGCGACGCGTCGGAGAATTCGTGAATTTTTCAACGGCCGAGGCAATGCGCGATAATTACTCCGTTTCCGCATACGCTTGTACACGGACGTACGAGACTTGGTAATGGGGGAGGGGCTCGATTCTGGCGAAAATATCCTATATATATATATATATATATATATATATACATATATATATATATATATATATATATATATATATATATAGAATGGGGAGGGGGGAGGGATTCGCAACTGGTAAAACGGGCATGAATTATTGGCGTCGGATGACCGCGCGCAATTAGTTTTGATCTCCGATCTATGGAGTATCCAGTGAGTCTTATTTGATCGAACAATGTGCATCTGACGACCCTTTGATAATCTCCACATAATTATTATCTTTCATTGGCAATGGTGTATCGCTTACGCAATTACGTCCCTCGTCGTATTTTTATCATATCCCATATCATTGTCATATCCCATCGAGCCCACCGGTCCTGGCGTAACTTTACCGTTAATCCGTGTAAAAAAATTTACCATTTAATTATTTTACGGATCGTGGTCGCGCGCATCGTCTCCCAGCAGAACCCGCGGCAATCGTAAATCTAATAGCCTTAAGAATAATCTGTGAACCGATACGGGGCAAGACGTGTGTGTGTGTGTGTGTGTGTGTGTGTGTGTGTGCGTGCGTGCGTGCGTGTGTGCGTGCGTGCGTGCGTGTGTTTGTGTGTGTAGTGCTGCTTACATACAGAACCCTAGGAAATCGGATTGGAATCAGCGTCGGTTTCCGTATACATCGCATAATACATACACCTATACACGCGTAAACCCATAACATCGTTGCGGACGATATAAGAAAAATCCGCGCGGCGCTTTCTGTCCGACGTCATTAACCCTTGCTGGGGGTGGCCCCCGCGTCGCCCGGCGCGAGATCGAAAATTCATGCGCCGCCCGGATTTCCCCCGGGAGGACGCGGCCGGGGAGGCTTCATTAACCGTATACATATATACATATATATATATATATATATATATATATATGTATATATATGTATATATATACATGCACACAGAGAGAGCGGATTCTTTTCTCTTTCTCCACTCGCGAAACGATTACAGGTACACGCGCACACGTACACACGCACATATATAGAGGATATGATCGTTCGGGCGCGAAATAGGCGCCATCTACGTATATTCCCGCGCGGGCGTTTTTCCCGCGGGGGACGGGGACGGGGCGGTCGGCTCGCGCGCAACCCTTTACACGGACGCGCGCGTTTCGTCCGGGACACGTATATAATACGGCGTGACGCACGGCTGAGACCCGGAGGCGGGAGTAAAGAATTCATATACCACGTATATATATATATATATATATATATATATATATATATATATAAATATATATATGCACATAAATACATAGATACATGCACGGGCTGAAATATGATCGATTCCGGATGGATTTGCAGATATATGCGAGCACCATCCGAATTGTATTACGGGATGGAGAATGGGCACGGAAAAGTTTTAGAGCGACGGTTTTAGGGGCACGAGGTTTATACATATAGGAGGGATTTAGTTTGCGATACATATATATATATATATATATATATATATATATATATATATATATATATATGACCTAATGCTAGGATAAATTACATAAGCGTTCGACTATATATGACTCGTCCATGATTTTTGGCGCGTTTAATGTAAAGTCCGAAAGATGCGTAGGATCGACATGTCTCGGAACTTCTTGTTTACTACGAATGTTCTCGGTTACTACATTTTGAATACATATCTGTAAATTAACTGACGTGAAATTATATAAATAAGATATATCTCAGGGAAAAGAAAGATATTTTAGGAAAGTCAATGATAGTTCAAGGAAAGCTGTTTATATTTAATATAAAGTTTAATAAAAACGGAAAACTTATACAGAACCTGGAAGTGGAAAGGTAATTCTGAAGTCGAATGTAAATTTAGCGCACCATGACCGAATGTAAATGTATAGTCAACTGGACTATTTTAAATTTAGTGAAATACGGTTGCATCGTGCAACTTTCCCATTATGTAGCCGACGATGAAAAGACACGCCAGTAGCATCCGTCGAATTCACAAAATTTCGTTCGAAACTAAATAAAACGGAATTATCTCGCGGACCGCGGTGCTCTACCGTCAAATATAGCAATTGCCAGGTTGGAAATTTGAAATCCGTCTGTCCGCGCACCGTAAATGCATCGCGTAATGATTCCTGCATCCGTATCGATTCTAAATTCCACTGACATTGGTAAAGTATTTTTCGATTCCCGTGTTAAAAGTTTTCAGCGTTTGTTTGTTTGTTTTTTTTTTTTTTTTTTTTTGCTTATTCGTTAATTATAATTAAAAGCGACCGGGCTAAGTTTATACCTGCCTTGTAAACGCTATTCGATCTATTTCTTGTTTGTTTTTTTAATTGAAAAGCTAACGAATCGAGACTATTTGAATGATAGATTTCTTCGCAGTATAAATAGGACGGATTGAGTAAATTTAACCGTGGTCGGGCGCTAAGCAGTCGCAAACACCCGATGTCAATAGCAGGTAAAGCAGAAAAAGGAAAGAAAGAATGAAAGTAAGGAAAAAAAAAATAACGAGCATCGATAAAAATAGGAACGGAGTAGGCGAGTGTCGCAAGTTAGCAAGTTTATTTACGGGGTTGATGACGGTCAGACCATTCGTATGGCCCGAAGGCGTAATGCCTCCGGATCCGCGGTGCTTCCTTGCCGACAGCGGGACGAGGCGTAAGAAACAAGAGACGGATGTACGAACAAACAAAATCAACGAGATCCCCGCAAATTACTTCGCTCGGTTAACAGCGGTTCACCGGTGAACATGGGCGAGGATACCGAATGGGCGATATATCATTCCAACGAGACGTTCGTCCTAGTTAGTGTACTATCGCGTGCGATGCCTGATATTTGCGTCGTGCAACGCCGTCTCACCATTACGAAAGCGCGCCGGCGAAAAATTCATTTGTCGGCATGAAAAAATTTCTACCCGGATATTTCAAAAAAAAACGTCTAACGTGTTTTTAAGCTGCAAAATCGACTCCGACCGCCGCGCCGTACGTCTGGGCAAAATCGCGTATAACCGAATTGGGTCGGGCCGTTGACGATCATTCCGTCCGAGGCCGTCTCGAGGATTTCATTAAAATTGAATACGTCACGTCCTGTAAATCGTCAAAGTTCCAAACAGTTCCCATTTAACTTTGCAGCTATGACTTCGCGGAATTTCCGCGTTCATACTGAACGAGAGTCCTATATTAAATGCAAATTAATTTTCTTTCTATTTGAGCTTACGAGTGGGATTTCTGTTTGAGCTTACTTAAGCGCTTGGATTCACGAGTCGTTCCGTTGAAGTTTCGTAGCCGCGGTATTTTTTTTTCATCGCTTAATAAATTCGTCAAGTTTTTCTTTTAACCACATCGCCTACGATGTGCCGGGGATCGAGTGGCTTTGGCACTTATCGGCCGCAAATTCAACGCGAATCTATCATTGTTACGAATTTTTAAGGTTAAATGTAATAAGATAGAGAGTGAGAACGCATCGCCAACGCGTCTCCGTTCTTAAACGGGGACATTACGTACGGACATTATGTACAAGTACGAGAGACAAGCAAAACAAAAGCAGGACGAAAAGAAGACGCGCAACTTCTTGAGGGCGAGTTCATTTTTAGCGCCGCCGAATAAATGATATTGAAGCCGACTGCGCCACCCTCGGCGCGATCGATAAATCAAGCTTATAGCCGATCTCGGGGACAATAAGATTTATATGATTGGGATATGTGTGTGTGTGTGTGTGTGTGCGCGCTTATATGTGTGTGTATACTCGCAACACATAGTAATTATAACTTTTCCCAATGTGATGCGCAGCGTCTGGTGCATGCCGAGATATAAATTTTGAATTGCTATTTTGCCGACTTCGCCAGTTCCATTTAAGAAAAAAAACCTATATATATATATAGGTAATATGTCAACTGTATGACGAACGGGAGCAATCTTCATAACCATTAACCTCGTTTGAATTATTAAACATTGAGTATAACACCGGAGTCCCGTCTAGACGGAAAATATGTCGATAAAGTTTTCCCCTCTCTTTCGCTCCCTGCGTGTATCTTCTTTAATCAGGTGATTTCATTAGAGTAGTTTAGAGCAGTTCATCGTGTCTCAGCGGTAGTCTGATGAACTTTTGGGACCCTTGGTCCGTGATAAATTATCCTAGTCTAGAGAAAAAAAAGATCGTTTTAATCTTAATAAATGAATCCAAAAAATTAATAACGTGTAGATTTTTTCTGGATTTGCTATATATGGAGCTGAATAAAATGTCATATTTTAATGTTTGAATGAATGGATTTTTTTGTAGAAAAACTACGTTTTTTTACGAATAAGTTGTTTGACTCCGGTTCAAGAGTAATTTGAATTAGTAGAAAACTACGGAAAAAGAGTCTACAGATGTTTGATCCAAGAAAAACTGTAAATTGTAAGTAAACTGTAATTGTAATTGTAAGTACTGTAAACTGTAAACTGTACAATGATTAATACATATCTTATCTGAAAATACGATATACCATTATATTATTAAAAAATGTTTATTAAAGTATTGCATAGAAACTGATGAACCAAATAAACGTACTAATTATTAATGGAGCAACTTTTAAGCTTCTGATTGATATTTTCAATGATTTAAAATGTTATTATCCCGGTTAGAAATTATTTCAGTTCCCGGTTAGAGTTCAGTTTATTTCCTGAGGATGAACCTTAGCGGTTCGAAATGTCGAGCACCAAAGGAGAAAATAAGATGGTGGGCGCAGTCAGATTGTCCTTAACTAACATAGAATATAGTTTATTATTTTTATTTTATTTTATATTATTTTATTTTATTATTATTTTAATGTATTCGTTTTAATTTTTAATCTAATTAAATTTAGTAACAAGTTTTATATCGGATAATTTCGGGAATGATGAATAAACAAGGATAGTCTGACTGTCATTATTTTAGTTAATATATTACGGCGTAAAGATTGTAAGACCGATAAAAATATTTATTAATTTAATTAAAAACAGACGACATAGGTACAATTTTTATTTTAAAAATCAAAGGATTTTAACGATATATGTATAAATCCGATCACTATTAGAAATCATACCTACAAGGTTGGGAAATCAATCGGAACTAAATCAGATTTATAAAGGTTATTATTATTATTACATTCGCGTATCGTACATTATTTATCCATGCATAAAAAACAACCACTAACAAAATTTACCGCCACACGTCCCCGCTCCTACTGTGGAAAATTATACGGCCTGTCCGAAGTAATGCAGCGACGACTAGCATTTCGCCTCAACGAGCAAAATGATCCATATCGGTTCTTCTGCGGACGGGCCCTCGCGAGCTCCGTGATCCAAGGCGTCGCGCGGAAGACTCGGCCAGGGGCCCGACGACGCCGCCGCCGCCCCTTTACGGGAGCGCGACTCGGATCCGTCCCCGCGGCCGGTCGAGGGCCCCCCCCCCGAGAGCAGACCGCGCGAGATCGTAGCATCGTTGCGCCAATAATGAACGAGCGTAATAAGAAATCCAAGCACATGTCCCTCGGCCACCGCGGGATCAGAGATCCTCGGCAGCGGGCTCGGCCAGCGACGAGGCACGTCCGCCGCCCCCCCCCCTCGCGCGGCCGCACTTCTTGCGCCATCGACGCCGCTAACGTATTTTGCATCTTATATGCAGTGCCGCCTATACATACGTACGCGGCCGAGATTCCTTTGATTTCCGCGCCTCCCGCCGGGAGTAGCGGCCCTCGGGGTGAGGGGGGGGGTGGATAAGGACGAGGAAATCGCACTCTCCCCCGTTCTCGTGCTTCTCCCGTCTCGACCCGCCGTCGCGCCGTCGCCTCGCGCCGGCTCCTCCCACGGGCCGTCTCCGCACGGTATTAAAAATGAAATTTTCGAATATCCCCGGAATGCGTGCGCGCTCCACGGCTTCGCATCCCTGTGTGTGTGTGTGTGTGTGTGCGTGTGTGTATGCACACACATATATATATATCCTTTCTCCCTTCACCCCATCCCGCCCGCGCAGCTCGCTCGCTTTCTTTTACTATGCCTTTGCGCGAAAAGAGGCACTTTGATGCAACCCCCGTGGGTACATTACTGCGATCAGAGGTCGGGAGGAGTGTTTTACGAGGCCTGTTTACCCAGAGATGGGGATGGAGCGCGCCGCGCGCTGTGTATTTCGATGTATAAATAATAATGCCGCGGACCGAGCGAGTCGCGACGCTCCAAGGTTTACCCGCGGATTGTAAATTATAGCCAAAGGGTGGATTTTCGAACTGTCCCCCCACCCAGGCCGAAGACGCTCGGCCGATGTGACGGTCGGAGGTTTGGAATTTTTATTCACCTTCGTAAATCGTTGACGCGCGCGCGAGCGCGCGTTTAACGTAAGGCGTAAAGATATACGTTCACAATTCGCCTTCTCTTTTTACGGTTTACGTAATGAGACGGGACTGCTGGTGCCCTCTCGGAAGGAGGAAAAAGAAATAGCCGTTTCTGCCGGCCAGTGATGATAGTGGATGTTGACGTAAAATGACATCTACGCAAGTATTATTAATTATTTCCGATTACTCGGTGTACGTCTTCATTCGCACGCTGCTTGGACGTCGAGAATAATGGCAACGACACCAGCGGCAGATAAGCAATGAAACAGTATAATATTTGATTTATCCTGTCTAATCCACTGTATTAGTAGTCGAAGATAAGAGATTGCATTGGACGCGCAAGAGAAAAATTCATGGGTTCGAAAAACTTGTTTATTAAAATAAACCATATTGAAGCGGTAATATAACTATTTTCAATAATTATACGAAGAATGTAAAATGAAATTTCGCCGAGAGCCACGTTTCATCGAACGTGTCCGTCCAGCAATGAAATTGAATTGCCCAGAATATATCGCTGATAAATCTTCGATTTTCCATTGAATAATGTAAATTATATACGTAAATTTTTAATTATTTATACTAATATTAAAACGAATTGAATAAAAAAAAAATCGGATATCGACACGAACGTAATTTTATAAACGTCACTCTTAATATTCATAAAATCTATAAATAACTCGATGCGTAAAATATCGATTTTTACCCACAAATATAGCGCGTCTGCCGAAATAATTATTCTTCTCTTTTTTGTTTCTCTTTCATCGCGCGATTAAGTAAATAATGCAGAACGAACGTCGACAAATTTTGAAATATTATCGATAGAATTTTTTTATTCAATTTTCAATCGCGACGATAGCGAAAAATCAATGTTATTTTACGCCAATGAAATTTTTAGGCAGAAATTAAATACGCACGTCACCTGTGAAAATCTCATCGCGGGCTAATTATTCGTGGTGTTGAATACGGTCTTCAAAATTGGCGCGAGGCAGGATTTCCGCGCGTCTGCGCATCGAAGGTATGCAGGAAATTATTGAAGAATTTGAGCAGCTCTGTTAAAATTCCCATTAGTTTGTTCGTTATTAATACGAGCGCTGTGGAATTCCATTGCGATTTCATGAACGCCGATTTGCCGAGTTACGAGATAAGCCATGATTGCGATCGGATTGCCGACAATCGCCGACTAATATCTTTGATACTGGGTTGGAAAATTAAAAAAACACAGAGAATCCAATTTATCAATCCAACTAAATATGAAAAATGCAGGAAAGTCGCAATCCGAAATCAACCGTGTCGGCCCCTTTTGTCCCTACCTCGCCCTCCCCCCCCCCCCAAGAAACGAACGCGGCTCGATTTCAATCAAGTGGATTTTAATATCGTTATTCAAGGAAGAGCCCTCCTCGAAGTCGTGGCGCCCGGGACGATGATATAAGAGAAAGTCGGGCGTGAGGGGCGGAGGATGCCCCGCGGCGCGACGTATTTCGTAATTTTTATCACCGCAATATCTCTCCGCCCCGGGGCGGTTCTTCTCCCCCTACCCCGGCCGCCGTCCGCGAAGGGAAACAATAGAGGCGAAGTCGGGTCCGCGCGGACGCTTTACGATTTCCCATTGTACGGCTTCTCTTACCCCTCCGCCCCCCCTCTCTCCGCCTAACTCCGGCAAGGCGGGGGCATAATTCTTGGCGGAAACTTTATAGGGAGCGCACGGCGGGCTCGAGGAACCCCGGCACGGAAGGAAGGAAGGTTAGGGAGGTCGGACCGGTGCGGAGCGGCGTAACGCGCGATCGCAGAGCTCCCCGTGAATAATTGAGGGACGCGTTGCCCGGGCCTACTTCCCGCGGATGTATGCGGGCCATCTCGGGAAAATACAAACGACCGGATTTTCTCTCCACGGCCCCCTATCTCACCGACCTCGCGCTCGCGGTCGCGCTGTACGCGCGGGTTGCACCGGGCGGGCCGCTCGCCCCGTTCGCGGAAAAACCCGGCCGCCTCGTGCCCGACCGCGCGCACGTATCAATCTCGAACGCTCGCAAAAATTATATTCCCTCGCCCTCGACGTTTGGATTTTTCTCTTTGCTCTTTGCTATATATCTCTGGTTGTATGTGTGGTGTGTGTGTGTGTGTGTGTGTGTGTGTGTGTGTGTGTGTGTGTGTGTGTGTGTGTGCGTGCGTGCGCGCGCGGGTGAGAAGGAGAAGAGGAGAGCGGAAACGTCGACTGGAACAATGATACGGTCGTAGGGAGGGCTATTTTTCTTTTTCATCTTTTTTTTTTTTTTTTTTTTTTTAACAATGCCCACCCCTGCCCCTGCCCCTCGCTCGCCCCGTTCACCCGTGCAACTTTTATCGGGCGAGTTTTCCCGGAAACGGGAGAATTACTCTCGCGCTGAGGCCGGGGGCCGGTTGAAAAAGACGACGGGGGCGGGTGGGCAAGGCCAGAACGAAGTAAGGCGAGGCGAAGGGGGTGCTGGTGTACATTACAAATTACCGGCGTTCACCAATGAGTTCTATTTTCTTCTTTTAGTTTATTGTTTTTTTTTTTTTTTTAATTCTAAACGAAGCTTTCTTTTAGAAAATGTTTTCGGAGAAGTTGTTTGTTACTTGGTGAATGCCCAATGAATTTTTCCAGTTGTAAAAGAAAAGAAACGAGAATGCATTATAATTACTAGTTTTATTAAAAAATTCATTGATTTATTTCTTGCATATGCCAAATGTAAAAGCTTCCTTGCACGAGATAATTATTTTGGAAATGATAATTACCAGTTCTTGAGCTCAGTGCGCGTCAATTCAATGAGATCGTGATAATAGGATCGTTTAGGGTTCGACTTGATTTTTTCCTATTTTCAACTGAACAATTTCGCATTTCCGGGCGTTGCATTGATTTTGCGCAAAATTTTATTCTGTTTCAGAAGTTGGGATCGAAAGTGGAGGCAGGAATTTGGGAAAACAAGGTGGACCTTCGGACGACCTCAATTCTCAAAGTGAAGGCGAGATCGTCGGCGTTGCGGTGAGTTGACTCGCTTGAACCTAGCACATTTTCACTCGATATTTTTTCCATCCACAATAAGTTTGAAGAATATTATTCCATGGAGATTTTGCATGGTATAAGCTTGATGTCTGAAGACTTTAATTTTTTATTATAATCTGGAATATTGCGAACTTATGTCTATTGTTTTTTAACATATGCTGATAATTATTTTTCGAGGACAAAGCTTTCTTAGTAAACGTGAAAATATAAATAAATTTCTGCGTCAGGCGCAATAGATACTGAGTAGCGAATGAAGTATTTGCCTTAATATACTTAAACTCCGCCTTTTCAAATGATATTTCACACCATAAACTGATATGACTGGTAATGAAGTTGCCGAGCATAGGGAATGGATGATTAAGGAGGTTATCCATTTTAATGGGCGTGAAATCAACTGTTTTCTCTAGACAAATATAGTGTAAAATTGAAACATTGACGGAACAATTAGCTAGTCAATTCGCAGTTTCTTGAATTAGCGTGCTTGTAATTTAACAGGCTTGGTAGTACACCCCTAATCAGCATATTTAGCAAATACAAAAAACACTTCAATTATGTTTTACCTTTCTAACCATTCCCGAATATCCGATTAGAATTGATAGTGAATTGGATACACTGTTGAATTATTTTCTTAAATTGAAAAAGTGTCTTCTTAAATGAAGGATAGTATTTACTCGATGTATGAGAAGCCCACTTAAACCAAACCACGGTCCTTTTAAATTTACCTGAATATATATATTTTCATCGTTTCAGAAAATCAATTTCTTTACATCATACAAAACAAGTACATATTTAATTGATGTCAGAAATTTTTTTTGTCAGCGTACGGTTGACGATAATCCGTCGAATTAGACGTTTGCAATTCCAAGCAGACGGATAGGTACGGCGAGCACATCTCTCTGGGTGAAGAATTATCCTCGTTAAAATTACTTATACGAAATGCCTCCGCGCGTATATATAATAAGAATTCCAATCTACTTATGCTCATCATTTAAACAGCAAGCGATACAGAATGCTTTTATAGGCTAATTCGGTATACGGCCACCCCTTGTACATAAAAAGGCCAGGCCAAATGAAGAAGCATAGCCGGGACGGCGCGTTGCGCATGAAAATCGCTCGTTTAAACAATGCTCCAATTCCCATTCGTTCCTTATCCACCATACGACCCCCTCCCACGGCTCATGAAAATTTCAGGACCCCCGACACGAATCATCCTTATACGAAGATCGACTCGCATATATATATATATATATATATATATATATATATATATATATATATATACATACATACATATATATGTATAAATATTCTGTCCCCTTAAATGAACGAGACATGGGCAGTGGGATCTGCTATCGGCCCGATGGTGGGGCAATAATTCTTGAATTATCATTGATTTGAGATTGCCTACGCGTAGAACTTGAGGAGGTGATGAGAAAGGGGGGGATCGAGTCGGAGGGATGGAGAAGTGGGGGGAGGCAAAGCGAGCGCGTAGCAAAAATATATAAGGCGAAGCGCCGGGCGAGATTCGTAAGGGCATCGTCTTCTCCATATTTAATATGGCGGGCAACGAGTGGAGCCGGGTGCACGGCTGCCCTCTCTCTCCCTCTCTCTCTCTCTCTCTTTCACTCAAGTTTTGTTGCAGAGAGATGCGAGCGGAAAAGTGCACGGAGTGCGGCGTTCCTCCCCCCCTCACCCATCCCTCGCGAGCGCACACGGAGTACAGCGACGAAGTGATATCCGAGGTGCTTCTCAGGATCGTGGGGTGGGGGAGGGTTAGAGGGGTGAGCAGATAAAAACAGGGGTAGACGGAGCGCAAGTAGGTTTGAAAAAAAAGAAGAATGTACAAGGGTGTGTATATATGTGCATATATGTGTACGTGCGAGCGCGCGCGCACACACACACACACACACACACACACACACACACACACACACACACACACACTGATCTTTCTGCATAGCAGAGCCGCGCGGCGAGGACGGAGAGGGAACGGGGTAGAACAATGCCGAGGGAATTAAGGTCGCGAAATTGCAGCCTACGTGTATACATGTATATAATGCCGGCGCTGCAGTTGGAGGCCCTCCTCCCCTCCTCCTGCCCCTCCCCATCTTCAGTCCTTTTATTATACCTACGCGCAGCGGGGGTGAGTTGGGGGGGGGGAGCGTCGGATACGCGCCTCGCGGGAAAACTGCGCCGGTGATATAATTTCGGAGCGGGAGCGCGATGCTCTCGTCTCTCGCGGCGCGATTGGACGGCGCGCGCTTTTCCTCTGTTTTTTTTTCTTTCTTCTTATTCGTATATATATATGTATACGCACGCAGAGTTTGGGAATTCTCGTTCGTGAATGATATTATTCTCGCTTATAATGGAATTGAGATCTTTGGCTTGTAGAACAATTTCCAAGTTTCTCGATGGAAAAGCCGGAGATGAGGAATAAATTTTCGATGCACTTTACCTTTATTATTAATATATGACATTACTATGCAGTAATTTAATATTAGTTACACGACGTAGGAATCTAAAAAATTATCGTCGTTTTTAATAAATTTCAAAATCTCAAATGTCAATTTTTTTAACGTTCCGCTTTTAAAATTTCCTAGAAAAATGACAATATTTCAGATTTTCAGTTTATTTCAGATTAGCCTCTGATCAGGCATCTCTGACTCGGTTCTAAACGGAAGTTCTGTCGTGTTTTAAGACTTGACACTGTTCCATTCTTAAGATACGGTAGATCCTCTGATACTTACAATTAATCAATAAATGGCGATAGTGCATGATCGGGTGAATTTTTTTTAACTGTAACTCTGTACTTTTAACACGGGATTCCAAGACAGAATAGCATTTGGCGAAAAAAATTTAACGAAACCATGTTCTGATATTTATAGTTATTGTAAATTAAAGTTAGGTTTGTAAAAATTTTTGTCAGTTGCATGTATAAATACAATCGATCATCAACTTATGACATCTTCAGAACAATCGTACATTAGCCGGCATTAGGTCATTACGACTTTATTGATTAAGATATTAGTTATGGTAACCTGAATTGGAAAATAAATTCATGATATATTTTACATATTTTGTTGGTACAAGAAAATCTACAAGAATTTTTGGAATGACTCAAAATATCAATGAACTTATAACGCATAAAGGACGAGCTGGCAGCCTTATGCCATGTTCCGTGCACGGAGATTATATATCTAAAATATAAGATTGTATTAACTGTTTATAGAAATGCGATATGAGGCGCTCGAACGGCGGACAAAGGAGAGCCGAATCTTATGCTCATTACCATTGCAAGGCTTTACAGTTCTGCGCGATCCTCGGTCGAGTTCGAACGTCTCCGCGTGCATCGCTTCTTTTTCTTCCATTTTCTTTCACTATTACATCAATTGTAATATCCGTTAAAATTTAAGTTATCACATTCATTTCATTTTTCATTCATTTCATTCATTACATACATATAATACAATAAATAATTGTGCAATATACAATTATTCAATACGCAAACCAAATTCAAGAACCAAGTTCTTGATGAGACAGGCGGAAGTCTGACTCCCCGGGCCCGGTGTTTCAAAAATGTTGCGTT
Organism: Sycobia sp. Sy_11; assembly: GCA_018907035.1. Taxonomy (NCBI): domain Eukaryota; kingdom Metazoa; phylum Arthropoda; class Insecta; order Hymenoptera; family Epichrysomallidae; genus Sycobia; species Sycobia sp. Sy_11. Next base: position 467,433 of record JACCIC010000213.1, on the reverse strand, counting down.
GAAAATATCGCCAACATGGTGAGATTTTCTTATTTCGTATAGATGGAGGATGAACAAATAAAACACAATAATTGAGCCAATGAATTAAATTTTTTATTGGCTCTTATTGGGGAAAAGCCTTAAAGGCATAAAAACCCCACGTGTTGTTAACACTGAATTGATCTATTGTATGTTTTGAATGCGTACTGAAGTACGCATTCAAACAACACGTGGGGTTTTTATGCCTTTAAGGCTTTTCCCCAATAAGAGCCAATAAAAAATTTAATTCATTGGCTCAATTATTGTGTTTTATTTGTTCATCCTCCATCTATACGAAATAAGAAAATCTCTCCTTGTTGGCGATATTTTCAACGCAACATGCCAGACTATTTTTAGTTTATAATTTTCATAAGAAAAATATGGACAAACGTTCATAATGAAATTTTTTCGTCGATTTTACAAATTTGAATCAGTCCTTAGCGTAAACATGAAGAATAGGAGATTTTGGGAGCAAGATTTTTCGCGAGCACGAGTATGAAGTTTCCAGGCAAATATTTTAACATACTATACTTTTTCAAATCAAAAATATTTATTTGAAAAATCCTTCGACTTAGGAATGGAAGAGAGTTAGGTCTTAAAACATTACCTGGCTGATTTTGGAAAAAGTCAGAACTATACGTTAGTCAATGTGGACGAAGTCTTTCATAATTGACTCTAATCTCTAAGCGCAAAATAAATAAATTACAGTTATAAGATTGTACACCTATATACGAATGTCTATTTTTCATTACTAATTTCCTTTTGATGTTGCAACTCCGTAATTTATATCATACTTAATAAGGTTTTGCGCCAGCATTTTTCTTGTAGGCAAGTCAACATCTTAATAAACGCGATGAAGTTCCAAACGTTCACAGTGCAGCCATCTTACGGGCGAAGTCCGAAGGAACGAAAACTTACGCATCACCGAATCGATCAGCAAATGGTATGTCAGGATTCGAGTCGCGTTTCTCATCGCTCATATATATATATATATATATATATATATATATATATATATATATATATATGTAATCTTGTTTATGAAGAAAAACATTTTATCAGAAAATCAATAAATGTAAACGAAAATCAATCGCTTATGTCAATATTAAATTTTATTAAGAATTTTTGTAGTGCTCAACGCACTTTTTTACTGCCTCGAGTGATCTCGGCCGCCGCCATCAGCATCGAATTTCCCCCCAACTACCTCGCATTATTTTCGACCTAAATTCAGAAAAATAGTCCAGTTTAAAAAGCTCTCTCGCTAAAGCGTAAAGCCGCCGCCCGCCCCCCGACTCCTGGAAACTTTGCTTTTTAAATCAAGAGTTAGAGACTGGCGGCGAGGTCATCTAAAGTCAAAGCAATTAGCAGTTCGGAAGTTTTAACGATTACTGGGCGCCGTTATAACTTGAAATAATACCCGATGGCAGAGCTATATAGCAAATCCCATCTGACCAGTTAATAATAATAATAAAAAAAGCGCTTTTCAATTCAATATTTTTTCAAAAAATTATGATTTAAAGAATTAAGTAATCTACATTTAAATATTACAAAAACCCACAACTGTGTATTCGAAGGAAAAATCCCAGCGATTTTTCCAACGAACCCCCCTCACCTTCCCGTCAGCGACCAAGTGCGCCTGTGTTATGCCGCCGCGCTCGTCGCTCCATCAGCTGATAATCGTTAAACGCGCGTCGACCACATACGCACTCTTACCCCCTCCCCTCGGTCCAGCATTCGCGCGACATAACTCCGTTTATATACTTAAGCGCGCGCACACACACACACACACACACACACACACACTCACACATCCGTATATACACAGGGAGAGATAAGTTTTAACTGCGCCCTGGGCTTTTTACGGCTTCTACTAGCTCCCTGCACGTATTCCGCGGTGGTCCGGCTCGCCGCCCTTTAACTCGACCGACACAACGACTTTTCTCCTCGGCGCTTTTTACGAGAGAGAGAGAGAGAGAGAGAGCGAGGAGAGACATAGAGAGCGACGTAGGAGCCAGCGGGGCGCGGGCAATGCCTTGAATAATTGATTTTAACAGCGGTTACCGACTGTTTTTATAACTGTTTTACTGTTTCCCGCGTACGGGGCCGCGCCGAGCGAGGCTCTCTCTCTCTCTCTCTCTCTCTCTCTCTATATATATATATATATATATATATATATATATATATAGTGGGACGTGCGTATCGTCGCGTCGCAAGTTCGCTGTGGGTTATTCAGAGACGCGCGTTTTTAAACTTCGCCTATACTGCCCCTGTGTTCCCCTAGAGGATTAAGGATGAGGAGGAGGAGGAGGAGGAGAAGGAGGAGAAGGAGGAGAGAGAGAGAGAGAGAGAGAGAGAGAGAGAATGGTTGATGGTAGCTCGCACTGAAGTACTGGCTGGTAAAGTGTATAGTACCTTTTTTCTCTCATACCAAATTCTTCTGGTATTTGGAATCGACGGTTTTGTTCTGCATCTTCTCTGAAGTACAAGCAGGTTTTATGCATGCAGATTTTTGTAGAAACAATGCATCTTCGGATATTCTTCTTCCGTTATTAAGACTATGCGAGAAAAAAAATTGTTTTTTTTTTTGTTAAAAGTTAGAAATAATTATATATATAATTTTATATATAAACCGAAAGAAAACTATAGTTTACACTTCCGCTTAGACCACACGATGGATCAGTTGGCCATTAAAAATTGTCAGAACAGATGAATTTAATAAAATGAGAACAATCTATTAACTGTAGCAATAATTCTTTGAAAAATATTATGCACATACACCTTAGACTTTAAGCTGTATTAGGAATTTCAGAATATATTGTACCGTAAATAGAATCTATAGCAGCATATAATGTAATACAATTAATTGAATAACGTAAACAGATTTTATCCTTATCTTAAAATAATAGAAAAGTCTTGTTTTAATATTCTATTACGACTCTTTTTCATTTTAAATTTAGTGTCCATGATTTTCCACCATTTAGTCTAGATATTCCAGCTTAAATTACATATACAACCATATATACTGCTTATGCATTGAACCCACAAATCGTCTGAAATCAGATACTTCGGATACTTTATTATTTATCTATTAGATGCCATTTTTAAGTTTTCCATCTATTTTTCAATAAATAAGATTAACACAGATATATTAAGGTTTTCGTTTATGTTTAATAAACATACGTATACAGTATAACGCAATAAAATGAACAGTATACAGCAAATAATGTACCAACCTTTTGGGTATTATTTGCTTCTAATCGTTCAACATTTATATATAACATTTAATTTAAATATATATATAATAAAACATTATTCAATTTTACTTCATGGTATGATATGAATAGTTCGATCGGTAAAAAATATTTAAAAAAAAAGTATTTAATTAAAATATATTGTTTTAAAAGAAACCAAATAAGTCTTTATCATTAATGAATAAAGAGAATACATTTTCTATTAAAACTCTGAGAAGGCATGGTAATGTGATTGTTCTTAAAATCAGAAATTATTATAAATAATCCAGGTTGAAGAATGAAAAATTGAGACTCATTAACGCAATATGTTTACCATGGCGCATTACATTTAACGTGGCTTTAAACTTTTGTTTTTACACTCAATTCAAATTCGTTCCAATACCGTTCTTCGACGATATCATTATCAAGTCACTAACTTTCCGAGGAAAAAAAACATAAAAAAAGTACATGCTAATATTCTATTACAATTGTGCACAGGTTCTAATGTATATATATATAGTCCTGATTCTTCTGAATTCTGGGATGCAGCTATATTTATATATGTGCCGAGTAATCCAAGTAATCGCAAAAACACAACACCGATGCGCCCTGCCGCTGCCGTTACATGGCAATTTTAAGGCACGTGCGACCGTCTGCGCGCGCTCCTCTGCTTGTCGAAGCGCATCTCCATCTCCTCGAGGACCTTGGGCGTGTAGCGCACGACCAGCTTCACCGAGTTCTGCGCCTGCTTGAGAAGCTCCACCGCTTTCTCGTGATTATCTCCCTCGACGCACTGGAATGACAACAACAAAAAAAAAAAAAAAAAAAAAGAGGATTTCACGTTGTAATTAGCGAAAAATTACGAAAACATCCGCGTGACTTCCGTCGGGAAGTGGCAATATTCGAGTGTCAATTATTCGCACTCCTCATACGCCCCATATACAAGGAATAATGCAGCTATGACGTTTTACAATTACACAAATGAAAGTTACCCAGCTTTTTCACGCTTTGAGCACGGTTTACGAGCAAAGCCGAAGATTAACCAAGCCTTCGTCGATTCCCACGGCTCTGCCCAACGATGCTCGTACACGCTCGGAAAAAAAAAAAAAAAAAAAACCTACGTACACAGAGATATTGATAGCGACTCACCACCCCGTTGACCGAGAGCAGCTGATCGCCCCGCTTGAGGCCCCCGTGCCTGTCGGCGACACCGCCCGGTATGATCCTGGATATGTAGATGGGCGAGTTCTGCTCCCTGCCGCCCATCACGTTGAAGCCGAGGCCCTCCTCGGTCTTGGGCAGCTCGACCACCCGCGGATGGGCGTGGCCCTCGCTCGCAGCGAACGCCGCGACGGTCGCCTTGGCCGTGGCCGAGGCCCGCACCTCCTGGGAGCCCTAAGGCAGGGAGGTGGAATGCGAATTATTATACGGTAATTCCATTACGAAAGTTTACATTTCTTGTTCGGGCGGGCGGGATACGTTGAAAATGAGAAAAAAAAAAGACAAAGTATCGGCTGTTCGCTCTAAGTTGTTAAAAAGACGCAGTCGGTGTCCTACTTCAAGGCCGAGATAACACGGGATCCGCAGCTAATTTTGACCGAAGGAAGACTGAAGTGTTCGACTGTCGGATTATAAGAGCATTCGAAGTGGATACAGTTTTACTCCACGGTGCAGATTTATTTTGTAATTTTTTTACAAGCGAAAAAGGAATGAAACCTGTCACGTTACCTTTTTGCATGAATATAAAGTCGACTATTTTTTTTTAATACCTCACAAAATTACATGTTGAAATTGTGAAACCAACGACTTTGTGACTTTAAATAATCATGCCTGAACTACTACTAATTGCCTTGTCGAAAAAACTTTAATTAAAGGATGAAAAGGCTACTTCATATTTGACTCTGTAGAATTTTACATATTGTACAGTTTTTCAAACCATCAAAATTGTAATCACACAATACTATTGAGTTAAGAAGAAAAGCTATATCAGAACAAAAGGTTTAAAAATATTTCTTATGGAATTTTGGTAAAATTTTCATCCATTAATTAAAATTTGTTTTGGTTGTCTACAAGATAATTAGAGCTTGTGGGAGAATCTTCTCAAATTAAGAAGTAGTTTAGATTAAAAGTTTAATTTAAATATATCAGCATCTAGTCCACCTATTTGAAAAAACTGAACGCGCACTTCATGATAAAAGAATTTTGAAGAATCAATAGAAATATCCGTGCAATCGTTTATAAAAGAAAGTGAAGCGAATATTTTAGAATTTCCATATTTTGTACACGTTATTTTTTAAAGTTTAAAGTTATAGATAATGTCAGGCATACATTTAAAAAATCGCCTTATTTTTCGCTTTTGACTACTGACTGTAGATTTCGGTATTCCACAGAAACGACAATAAATAATTCTCGTACTGTGAAGAAACGGCAAAATTTATTTTCTGTTAATAGAACTGAAAATTTCGAATTACTATATTAAAATTATTTGCGCTATAAATATATATATAATTGAGTAGTATAAGCAGACGTTCTTCATTATAAACGCGACTATAGATCTGGCGGATGACCTATAAGTTATGCGCTAGTTAAACTCGAAAATTCAAAATAGCTACCTGTGCTTCAGGCCCAGGCAGTTATTTTTACTTAATTGGATAAAATTTACTACGAATCGTTTTGCTGGTTCATCGATTAAATCGTAAATCCCAATAAAATAACTTGCACTGCAGATTGTGCATTTACATTCTGTACAATTGACGATGGACAAATAAAAACGAATCGAAAATAAACTGTAAATATACCTGAACGTCGACGGTATCATAGATGTGCTCGTAAACTTCGCGAATGGCGTTTAAGAAATCGCTCTGCAGAACCTTTTGAAGTGCGGCCAACTTCGTAACTGGAATGTCGCCACCTGGGGAGCGAGCGAAATATTATTTAATTATTTAATCAGAAACATACTAATTCGAGAACTCTTATTTGACACAAGTAAAATTCGTAAAAGCACGGCTTACTTTTTTGCAATTTGTCCAGCAGCTCTATAGACCTTTTCACGTCTGAAAAATTTTAAAATTTATATAAATTTTGGTTGTATCGTTGGCATTAAATAATATTGGTATTAGTTTGCGGAATTGAAAAAAAGCTCATAATAAATAATAGCAACTCGTTGAAATAATATTCTTACCTGCTTCAAGAGTTAGGGATTCTTCAACGATTGCCATTTCTTTCAGATACTATTTCTTCTGAAATATTGTTTACCAATGAAAGCACCTAATGGAAAGATGGAAAGTTTTTTTTATAATAATATTGACACATGTGACAGTTTCAAAATAAACTCATGGATATCTATTTTGACAACTGGTGATTCAAATAGACAAATAACGCTAATAAATAATCTCGGGTATAAAATAATCGTCCTAATTACTGAACACTCAATATCTTACATACATTTACGGTTAACGTACTTAGCATTTTATCGAGTTTAATTATGAAAAAAAAAGACTTTTCTATAAATATCAATATATATATTATTATTGATTAATTTTCTTAGTAAATGAAACGGAACTGAATATTTTAGTTAATGGCTACAAAATGTACATAATTGTAATTATATTACAAAGAAGTTGATAGACATTAAAACCACAATGGAATGCACTGCTGATATATTTTCCACGATATAAAACGCGCAGCAGCAGCAAAAGCAGCAGTATCTCACATATATACAGAAACGATATAGTCTCTACATCCAATTGATGCTATATTTACCATAACCGTAATATTACTTATGCCTCGGCACTTGTTAAAAACACTAAATTATATTCTATATACGCGATTGATACGGAATTGCCGTACATACCCGGATTGAAAAGAAAGCCTCAGGCTGTCATCGACAGGGAAAAATGCCTCGAAAGATGTAGAACAGCGAAGCAAGACACCCCGTGAACGTATGTGGAGCGGACACGGAAGAGAATATACACAGACGCAACGATGGGTGGGTTGCGCAGGATGCACCGCTGAATGCTCCCCGAGCATGCCACATACGCGCATCGACGTGCGCGTATATATCGATATATATATATATATATATATATATATATATACACACCCATAAATACATACATATGCGCGGGCGAGCCGTGTGTTTTTGACCCCCTCGAAGCGAATGACGTCAGCACCGACTCTTTTTTACCCTCCGCTGATCATAATCGGTAATTTATCCCGCTATACAGACATGTATCTACATTGGGTAATATAGCAGGCGTGTGTGTATATAATTTTTCAATTTCTCAAACTTTTTCGTTTCTAGAAAAATATATAGTAGTCGATAATTTTTGTTATGGAGATAATAAATTCAATAACATTATTTTGCATGTAACAAAAGCTCAATTTTGTTTTCGTTGATGTTCATAATTCTATTCAAAATCTCTTACATTATAAATAATCTTATTAATCTATATATTTAATATTTTAATTCATGCCGTATTCTAAAATCATTGTAAGTTATTAATTTTATCTAAAGCAATTCTTATTGATGATATTATTAGATGAAAGTATACGTTCAAATTCAGAAGTGATATAGAATCCGTGGGTATTGTTATTTTCAAAAAGAAAAATTTCACGACAAGTCTCATATCTATATTGTAAAATATAAATAGCTCCATTAAAAGTTTTTAATCGATAATTCTATTTCTAAATTAGCAGACCATAGATAGATCCAAGAAAAGAATACGTATTAGTACATTTAATTCAAAATTAGTGAAAGCTTGTAAAATATCCGTTTGTTTCTTACCTTTGCATAGAATCTTCAGCATTTATAATAATCAAACATAATGAAAAAATTTTCATTTTCTGCAAACTAAAAATAAGGAAAAAATATTTTGCAGTTATAATGAATTTTAAAAATAATATACAGGAAAAAGTATATGAACAAACTTGGTTCTACGATTGTCAGAAATGAAAACACAACAATGGCATTCATAATTTGAATTTTACAATATTTTATGTATTTTTTTTTGTGATAAGGAAACGGCACATTAATCAGTACCGACATGTTAAATAAATACAAATTGCTTAAAAATAACTTAAACGTAAAAAAAAGGTGACTTTGAGCGCAACATAGGAAAACGTATATACAACGGATATAAGAGAAACATGCACGTCTGTGTGTCGATAAATAAAAAAGCCTCCGAGACTCTTTTGCGGTTAAAGATACAATAATTTATTTTTTTATTATCGTCAGCTCATTTCTCACTTAACACGGCGTGTATACGATTTATTCCATTACATAATGAAATATTTAATGTCATTGAATACGAAGTACGAAATCTATGCTAGATATTCGCTATACATCTTTCTGACTTTTTTTTTTTTGCTTTGTTCATTCACCACATGCAAATTAAACACGGTCTATCATACCGCAGATATAAGTATATGCTTTTTGTTTTGTATTATATCCTGTACTATTTAATTTCATTTGTCTCGTTACTTTGCCAGCAAAATCGCGGTGATCCACACCATTTCGCGCTGATTATCTTAATTTTCTTCTTTTTTTGTTTGTTTGTTTGTTATCGCTCGACACTTTGAGTTTCGCATCACCCGGATTGCTTCGCTCCATTAGAATGGAAAAAAGTTTCGCGCTTTTTAAACGCCGCCCACTAGTATCGACAGGAAGACTATAGTTGCATTTGCGATTATTCTTTTAGTTCGCTCTCTTTCGCTCCATCTCTCTTTCTCTCTCTTTCACTCTCTATTCCCATACTCGTTTCATTTCTCCACCCTTACATTATCACGGCAAAAACATTTACGCAATTGAAATCAACATACTTTATCGTTATTTTTACTTATTTAATCATCGCTCATCTTTTATCATTCAATACAGTTATAAACAGCGAATGGACAAATGCATGCCCAGCATATTGCGATCGGCTGCGTTGAAAATTTTCATTTTCAGAAGAATCGTTCATGCTGATCGCTGTTATTAATACACCACATAACGTTAAGAATGCAAAGTTTCTGTTTTCTATGTATATATATAAACTCGAAATCTGAATTTTTCTTATTCTCTCATACTCGTGTCCTAAAAATCCTATCTTTTCGCTTATCTTTAATTCGCGAGAAGCTAGGACTTTATAGTTTACTTTATAAGTCATATCACTATAAACGTGATTTTTACTCATAATATATATATATAATATATATATATATATATATATATATATATATATATATATATATATGTATGACATTATCGTATCTATATTTTTTATTTTTTAAACGGATTCGGTTATCGTTTTTCGCCCGGGAAAATAGGCGTCTTTCTCAAAATTCCGAAGATATAAGTTATACATCTTAGTACGTATATATTTTTCATGCTTATACAGTATCGTCGGTATATTTATTTATTGGTTTTTATATCAGTCGTGTGTGATCTTGTATCCGTTAATTACAATATTATCTTACATTATCTTACTATATATAGTAACATTTAAATTATGCTAATCCTGCATTTCTTTTGTTGTTATTTATGTACACATATATCCTTCGATTTCGCAAATTTGTATAATATTGTTATGTATATAGTTACCGTTCAGTATTTTTCACGCGATAGATATATTTAATGTAGTTTTTTTGTATTCGACTTGACATTTTTTTAAATTCTTATTTTTTTATACGTTGTATGTATATATATATATATATATATATATATATATATATATATATATATATATACGCATGTAGAAATTCTTATCGAGCTTCGGTACTTGCTGGGTTTATTGTTTCCTCCTTCTTCGACGTTTATATATAATAAGCAGCATTAATCACTCACTATAAGATCAGAACTGCAGAGATTGATCTATCACCGTTTTACAAAAGGAACTTGTACACTTATGGTGAACGAGTGAGAATTGATAAGAGTGCAAGCGAGGGCGCTTATTCGTGAGCGGTTGTACGGATAGAAAACTTTTCATGAAAGGTGCACTGAAAATTATTCACGATCGATATCAGTACGTAAGCGAATTTTTCATTTTCATTTTGTTTTTTTTTCTTTTTCTTTTTTGTTGTGTATACAAAAAGTCGCTCTCACGGATTAAAGGCATTCCATACATAGAAACAGGCTACTTTTATTCACACTTAGAGAGAAAAGGACAATTTTGTTGCGTATATATTTATAGACAATTATTCAGTAGCGCTAATGTATGATTAGAGAAAGTTGCGTTACAGTTAATTGAATAAGCACACTTATTGTGCACAATGAGATTTTCTTTTGTAATGTGAAATCAATAATTCATTATATCTATATCTATATATACATATATATATATATATATATATATATATATATATATATATATATATACTTTGGTTATAGTAGTAGTTCGAGTGAAAGTTAATTGTGATAAAGAGAGAAATATAAATTTATTTCTTAATTAGAGTTTAATACGAGTAACAAATTTTTTATTTATTTTTTATATTATTGTTATTATGGTAGACACTTCGCATTTTAAAATGATTTTATCTTATACGTACATATGAATGATTCCTCATTTTGAAAGACTAATTATAATACAAAAGATTGTCATGGATACTGATTCAGCAACGTGTTATACTTTTTTCTTTTTTGTTTTTTTCAATTTCTGCATCACGATGGCTGGAAGTCAAATGTCCGCCTCCTCTTTTATTGTTTCTTAAATAAAACGTTTTTACTTTCAACCGTTTATTAAGCTCTATTTCGGTTTTTCCCGCCTTGAATCCTTGTGATCCATGATTATGAGTATACCTACTCTAATGATTCAAGGATAAAATGATCTAACTAGTTTGTTTAATATTTAATATAATAAATAGTATATTTATAAATTAAAAATGAATCAACAATATTAATTAATAGTTAAATTTTTGCTTTTAAATCCTTAACGGCAGGCACGAAACATGTAAATTAACTTGAGAATCACTTTACAGACAAAATTGAGCGTTACACGAATTTTACAATTGGAAATTACTTCACATAGCACTTATATTTTTGTATCTTTGATTAAATTCATGTTGTTTTCACACTGTTCCTTCAATGCCGCTATGGCAATGTAATGTGCGTTACTTTGCTCATACTATGATACATTATTTACGAACTTCTATCCGATTAAAGAAAGTTTTTATTACCAAAAATCATGTGCTTTGACGAATGCCACATCCCTTTTGCTCTATCAATCATTTTGGTAAACTTCTCAAGAATACTCATGGAGATAAGAATACTTTATCACGGTACATGATCATATCAAGAATAGTTTCTAATAACAATATTAAAAAACATTACGAGAAAATAGAGAGCATCATCAATTGAGCTTGAAAAAGCAATTATGTCAATAATGGAATGGTTTTTTTTTTTTTTAAATTTATTTGATCATGAATGTACACCGAGAAGTATTTGTTCTTAATGACATACTTTGCACAACTTCTATATATAATAATAACATTTATAAAATTGCCGATGATGCTTATGTTAAATGTGTCCATTTTTTATTTATTCCTATATTAATGATCAACAACATTCACCATTATATTATAATAAATCTTTGCTGCATAAGTAAGAAAATCGAATAACAAAAGCCATTTACATATCATTTACAGCATATATAATATATAACACGAGGTATTAGTTTTATTCACATTGTCTCATGTCTAAAGTACTAAATAACTGCTTCTTATTTATTTCGCCGTTATCGTAATTATTCGTATGTCAAGTTATCATTGTGTGGAAATAGGACGATTAAAGTGGCAATTATAATTCGATAAGTCTCAACGAAAGCATATTATTATCCAAGCGTGATATTTGAAAATTCTAAATCTACATTTAGACGAAAGCACCATATTCGTGGAAAAAAAACGTGTTCGGAATAAGTACGTAGTAATTGCCGATAATCTATTTGACGATAGCTGAAGTACCGTGAATGAATCGCACAATCGACCTTGACTTGACATTTAAAAATATTTGTGCCTTCATTTTTTCTGTTCTACATAGACTCAGAATTTTCACGTTCATTCGACTTGATTAGCTCTAAAAGTTTAGTTTAAAAAACCTATAGTTAGAGCTCATTTTTTTCTCAGAAATGCAAAATAAAAATCACTTGAATTAAATTAAAAATAAAAGATATGATACAGTATTTGTACAATTGTAATAGCAATATACAGATTATCGAAATATATAAACATTTGTTGTCAGCGCAACTAAGCCTTAAAAAACATGACGTAAGCCGAGGGAACGGCTTTTTGCATTTTGTTTTTTGTATTTTACTTGTTTTTTTTTTTAAACATATATATATACCTAGGAACTTTTCAGGACGTTTCGAACAATCGGTCGCCTTCATTTTTATAACGCGACGAATTTTTACGAAATTCCTGCGTGTTTGGTGCATCGCCAGCCCGGATAATTTATTGCCAAACGACTGATAAATTCGAATTGGTGTTTTTATATTCCCTAGATTTGGTCGTCAAGTGATTTGTAATCGAGCGATTTTCAATCACGAAACCTGGAGAATCACATTGGAGAAAGAAAAGAAGAGCGCTTAATGAAAGGAAGATGAAAATTTATGCGCATGACGACATTTTGTTCAATCATCTTTACGGCGGTCAAGCGGAGAATTGTACTCTTACTATATATATATTACTAAAGCCGAAAAATAACGGGACGAGCTCTTTTTGTGCCGAGTTGAAAATTAAAGTAAACGTAAGCGATCAGTGTATGTATGTTCGTATTTACATCAATTTCACAAATTTACATATACATTCTTTGGGATAACAACGATAATAGGAAAAAAGTGTGTATATTTTACATAACATGCTATGGGTATCATCTAAATGCACTTAAATGTTACGATCTCGAACTTCGGTTCTCTACATTCTTTATCCCATCTCATCATCTCTATAATTTATAATAGATATTAATCAGTTCAAAGTTTTGTATTTCTTAGCTTTTTTTCTCCCTTAAAATTTATTCACCTAAAACTTATTTAAGGCGCTGCGGTCGCGCATCATACATAAACATATTTATAATGTATTTTCCGGCGAGTGTATAGAAAAGACTGTAAACGTTACCTGCGATCATGTACAACTTATCGTTTCGGTGTTACAAATAGCAGACCCTGTTACGTGTATTTTACATGCTACGTACGGGATCACTAACGATCTATTATTTGTCAGATTTTGCACGATGTCCTTTTGCAGCAAATTTCTATTTGAGACGGTCGGTGGAAGTAAAAATAATACGCGCGACGTTAATTGGAAATACAATGAATAATATTTTATAAAAAATCAAATGAGGTTTCGGGTCGTCCATAGTTTAGGCGGTACGCGTATCGGTTAGCATATAAATGTTGGTGTTGATTCAACAGAACAGACAGAGACCTTAGTTTAAATCTTGGTAATTTCAAAGCTTCGCAAAAGGCTCGTTAATTACTGGCAATTAATAAACGAATGACGAATACATAACTGACACTTGATGGATCGTTCGTGATCTGGCGTTAGCATCTTTAATAACGCCTTCGTTCGTTCATTCGGCATCTGTCTTATACTCGCGAACTGTACAGAATTTGAAAGAGAAAACGACGAAAGTTCCTGGCACTGTTATTTACAATCGGAAGCCCAGTACTTAGGCGGCTCCAGGTTGTGCCTCGCCGCGCGAGGGTGAGCCGGGTTACACGCTGCGCCATCCCATCCCAAGGCTCTCGCGCGCATTCAGAGAGCGAGGCCCCCCCCCCCCACCCACGCCTCGGCGCCCCGCGCGCAACGGTCCCGGCATCTTGCTCTTCGTCCTTGCCACAAAGTACGTCCATGACCGCCCTGCTGCCGCCTTCGGGTCCCCCTTGTAGGGCTCGGTTCGTGGCCCGCGCGCGCCGGCGCGACGGCCCGCGCCCCGGGCGCCCCGGGCGCCGCGGCACGAGCGGGGCGACGGGGCCGTGCGCGCCCGCGGGCCAGGAGGCGCGAGCTGCCTAGAATAGCAGAAAGGAAACCCGCGTGCGGCGGGCGTCCCCCTTGGCCCGTCGGGCCATCCCAAACTGTCAGACGGACGGATCGCTGCCGGGGGCGGAGCCCGCCTTGCTGCCGTCGCCGCCCGCGCCGCTGCCGTCGCCGTCGGCACCCACGCCGTCTCCGCCCCGGTACGGCGAGCCGCCGGCCCCGCGCGCCGACAGACCTCGGAAATCCAGGTTGTACTGGAAAACAATACGGGGCGAGATTAGAGGGGCTTCCCTGCCACGGGCGGCGTGCGCCAGGAGTGTACAGTAGTGTGGCACGCGATTATTGTTTGTGCAGTATATATAGTGCCGTTGTATATTATGTCGTCGTCTTTAGTGTATATTAATTAGTTGTTTTAGTCGCAGAGATCTAGCGAGCTCCTCGTTGTTTTGCGTGTGACGTTTTTGTTAGTTTAAACAAATTCTCCATGTAAAGTTAAGGTGCTGTTTTAAGGACTGAATTCGGTTAATATTATTGTAAATTCACCGCTTAAGGATTAAGTAATTATAGATGATTATTTCATTTATGATGAAAATTATAATACATCTGACATACTTTTAGCAGATTCAATGGAAATGAAATGACCACTTTTGCTGAATTAATCCAGCTCTCCCTTCTTTTTCTCTTTCTAGTAATTAGTTTAATAGTGTATAGTGGAAGGTGAAGTTTACTCGCTACTTCCAGAATAGCATATATAGTTATTCTGTTAACAGGTTATCAGTGATCAAAGCCATAAAAATATTAGCTAAAGTGCAGTTTTAATTAGTACAAAAAGAAAGATTGAAATAAACAAAAATATGATAATTTAATAGTTTCTCTCTTACCCTTACATTTCATCCAATTTCTCGACAATATCAATTAATTTAATGTAACAACATAGTAAATTGAAAAAAGTATATATTTTTGATATTATCGAGGCAAACCTTTTTAGCAAACAACGTTGAATGCAGATGCTGAAACGTTAATTAACACGTGTTATACAAAAAAAAAAATTAGCACTAGGTACAAGTATACAGTCTATTAGTCAAAGCATAAAGTCTGTAGCATCAAAAACACTCGTATACACCAAAAAATATTTGTAAAAAATCGAGCCGAAACCTCTATGTTTACCTAAATGTTCTCTATCCCAAAAGAAGCTGGATGGAAAAACGTCAAAAAGTTTCTTGTTTCGTCCGTACCAAAAACACTGCGATCCAAAAATCGTAGATCGAAAGCCAATGCAACAGTGGTCATAATGTCGTTGTAACTAAGCAAAAATTGATGACGCAAGCGGAAGAAAGAAAGTTAAGCAAATCGAACCTGTACAATTTAATGAACAGAAGTAGAAGTAGAAGAAGTAGAGTGTGTAGAGGAGGAAATAGATGCGAGTGCTGCGTTCGCGAGAGTGGTTGGAATTTTGCCCGTTCGACGGCTGAGTTGCGCGGCAGCCTGGGGCCGAGTGTCATCTCGGTACACTTGAGTGCCTCAGACGTTCGAGCTGCGGCAGCGGCCGCTGATTCTGCACGATCAGAGATTGCAGGCCCCCGTCGCTTAGAGCATCGCCGGACGCTGGAAACATTTGCGAGCAGGCCGTGCGCGCGAATGGCAGTGTGTTACAGTAATAATGGCGAATGATGGGGGACCTCGTGGGATCGAGGCTCAGCTGGCTCATGAATTCGTGAAGTATGGGTAAAGGATTGCTCAGTGGTGGCGGTGACGGTTTGAGTATGGTGTACAATTGCTCACGGGTGAGAGGATGTGGCTCGACATAGGGCTGCAAGTTGGGCAACATTTGGGGACTAATCGGATAAAGGCAGTCTTCTTCTCCTTGACCGGGCACCGACGTTGGGCTGATTTCCACATATTGCGGCATGCTGACATTGTGCTGAGTGCGTAAATATAATGTAAATCATACAAAAAAATGAACGACACGTATGTATTTCTGTATAATATTACCATATAAAAGAAATTTTATAATAAAGTAACACGAACATTAGCCATTTTAAAATGACGCTCCAGCGAAAGACGATTATTATATACGCGATTAGAATTACATCGATATCTATGTAATATTTACATATCACAAATGGACGTTAATAAATTCTGAACTAATTCGCTCGTGACTTCGATTGCAATTGCCATAAGTGGAGACACTATGTGAAAGTATCAGCCGAGTGGCTGTCACAACCTTGTCAACCTGCCGAATCGCCTTTCGCGCGCGCCGTAACTACATCGAACGTTCATTATAATCTACGTCTACCATTGGTATTAGCGTTTTTGTGCAGGACAGTGCAACCGGCGGTGTCGTTGAATTTACCTTTGTGGCGCAGACGAAGCACGTCGTGACGACTTTCGATATAACGTTCATTAAATTTTTAGTCTCTTGTATGACATTGTCGACCTTTATGAATGTCGCGGCCTTTCCCACCGTCGGATTCTTGACGGTGAATTGTAGCTGCTGCACGTACGTGGGCACCCGGTCGAGATTCTCAAGTAGCTCCTTTTTGTGAGGCCCACCCGGCACCTAAGCCCATACAAAAACGTTTTACAAAGCTGCGACATGAATTACTACGTAAAACGAACGCATTGTATCTGAGCTTCTACATGTTTTTCTCATGCTCATTGGACTTGTTAACAAAAAGAAATAATAGTAAACGTTTACGATTGAATTTTGAAGTTTTTTTTTTTTTTTTTTGATAAATTCAGATAAATTGAATTTGCATATGAAAAAATATGTTTCTATCCTCGATTGTCAATTTATCGTAAAAGGCCATAAGAATGCGTTTATTTCACGATGCTATTACTTGTACGGCGACTGCATTTGCTTAAAAATTTGTAGTATATGTATGTATATGCTACGATTATCTAAGCTATGCGATCGTACAATAAAATATATTTAAGTATTGATTTGTTTTTACTGTGTAATAAACTAAACACGCGTATTGCATACATCTTTCTCGTGCATTTACTTTATGGTGCAAATAATCTAGTTTTCATGAACGATAATATATAGATGGCAATCACACGATGTCTGCAAACGCGCTCTAATATATTAAATGTATCCTCTAGATAATTTCTAATTCAACACAATGCATAATAAAATTTTAAATTAATAGAAGAAATATAAATAAGTAGATAGAAGTAGTCAAGAGTGATTATGTGAGTGACAGTGATACAGTACAGACCTTGTTGCTTTTGCCAGCTTCGTGAAATATCGAACGTTATGTATTTACACATGGCTTACTGTTCAATATTTCAATATCTTGATCACGAGTGTTTATTTTCATAATCATAGATTAATTATATAGATTGCTTAAGCATTCAGGTAAGAATTAAACTAGGCTACATTGTTTACTTGTTATTCGCTTTTTTTTTATTATTTAGAAGCCAGCAAAAACTTTGGGGCACATTATAGTCGTGCCCTAGTTAGTGGAAGGAGGGGGGCCACAATGCACATAGACGTCGTCCACAGACGGAAGCATTCCCGTAGCATCTAAAACACACCTTACTATCGTACACAGAAAAATTTAATATTTATGAAAGTATGTACGTTAATACTCAGAGTGCACATATAGTGTTAAAAAAAAAAAAAGAGATAGAACAGTCTCATTTATTTCCCGAGTCAATATTACCATGGATCATGCTCATCGGGAGTTCATCAACACACTTTGTACATAAAATGCGGAGTATGAAAGGAAGTTTTTTTTCTTGCAAAAATATTTACATTATACAAGGTAACTCTCTTCCATGTCCTTTTTGAGCGTGATCCTACATAAAGTTAGACACTAACTACGTCATAGATTGAATGCATCTTCATAAATTTGTTTACGTTTAAATAAAAAATTATTATTACATAAAGATATACAACTACTGTTTATTAATAATTATCAAAGGTGAAATAATGGTTATGAATTAGAGAAAGACAGAAAGTAGATAAGATGTTGTGTGAAACTATTATTACAGGCGAAATGTGACATTTACAAATAGTTAACAACAAACGGGTCTAAATTAAAGATAGATAAAGATTACCTGGATAGAGGCATTCAAGAGCGAGGGTCAATCGAAAGGGCATTATAATACAGAATTTACAGGTTAGCACTTATCTCTCAAAGAAACAGTTAATGTGAGAGATCGAAGTGACAAGTTTGGATAGCTATATGTAGTATTTGTAGTATGCCTAACTAGGATGGTCGAGAGGGCAGCAAACGTGTTAATTTCAACAGGTCTAATGCTAAGATATTGCGCATGAGCTTCATCCAATTACTTGCTGCAGCTCGTGAACAGTATTGTGTTTATTATACATGTGGTAAATATATATTCTGGTGCTTTAGGTGTACCATATACTTAAAAAATAATTGCCTATTTATATTCAGTGTGTGAGCATGATGGTAGAGAAAGAAAGTATTACAAAGAGCAAAAAGGTATAAGAGAGGGTTGGATGTAGCTGGTGCGCAAGAAATTACAAAATAATAGATAAAAAAAAGTCGCAAAGAAAGTATAGTTCAACAGTAAGTAACGTAAGAGGTAGGTATTTAATAGCACGAATATTTGGATTCAAGTCCAATATAGAATTCGTAAACAATGGTATAAAGAAACAGTTGTAAGATGATTCAGAACATTTCCAGATAGATAGGCGAGCAAATTGGGAATCGGGCGGACGCACCTGATAGCTGAATTGTCTCACAACTTTGTACAATCTGTTCGCTTCTTCGGCAAAGTATTCGGCCTGCGTGAAGAGGTCCTGGGTGGTTTTGAGAGCGCCCTCCCCCCTCGTAAACTGATACATGGAGAAGGCCATGGAGGACATGTTTTTGGCTCTTTTAACAATGTCATTGTTCTCCTCGAGAGCGCTTCCGTTCTCCTGCCACTTTTCCGTCTCCGCGTCCATTTCCGAGGTTATGCGCTTCATCTCGAGACCGGCCTTAGCTATTTTTGCCTGCTCTTCGCTATCCAATCTCACTGGCTTAAGGGGTTTACTGGTGGTGCCATGTTTCTGACAAGAAAATAAAGATTTTTTTTTTTTCATTAATCAAAACTAAGATTATGATTGTTTTTTGTAGCGATTGCATAATTCTTAACGTACTCCTGGCCTGGGGAGCGACATATAGACTTGTTTCTCAGGTCGACTTTGACTCAGATCAAGAACGTCTTTTGCCACTGTTGTTACGTCTGACATTAACCACTGCCACATATCTGCGAATACTGTAAAAAATAATAATTTTTATTAAACTCTACTGAAACAACATTACCACTGTTGAAAATTGCTAAAATGTTAAAATAACTATTTCAATTAAAATATTTAAATATTTAAAAATATGTCTAATTTTCATTTTTGATTTCTTGAAATTAAAATAGATTAAATAAATAATTTGGTTTCTTTGATAATTATGATTATAAAAATACCGAAGAGTCCAACAGATAACCTAGGTCTCAGCATACCGAATTCTATTTTACGTTTTCAAGATAATTATCGCCAACTCTTTTTTAATATAGTTAAATATTACTAATTATCTAACTTGCGCAATTATATATAGGAAATACATCGTTATTTAAGTAAATACAAGATAAATATTACTAATTAGCATAGCTGCACATTTACAAACCTTCGAGATTTTCTTTGGCTATTTTACTGGTAGGATGCCTTGCTAACGTATGCGCGGCCGTAACTACTTGAGGTCCGTATATTCGTAAATTTATTTCCGTAAACTTTGCTGAAACTTGAAGTGATTCCGAGAGTGCGATGTGTCTTAGAAGTTTACACACCTGCAATAATAAAAACATATTAATTCATTTTATTCGTTTTTCAATCTCGTACGACTTTCCAAGTGAATGTCAAAAATATAAATCTACATCCTATATGGAAAATATCAATAATTTATCGTGTTTAATGACGTGTTCATTATGTTAATTATTGTTCACGCCCGTCCGCTCGTCGAGCGAGATCTGACAAAAGCGAAATAAATGTGCCGATGATTATCTCACCTCGAGTATGTGCTCGATGTACTCGTGGAATCGATCGCTGCTTTCCTGCAATCTGTCGATATCGTTGGCGAGGGCGAGATTCCGTATGCTCGACACGAGTTCCTGGCCGGCCTTTGTTACCTGCCCGAGATCGCCGGCCTGCTCCATCGTCGTCTGGCACAGTTGCTGGCGGAGGTCGCGCGTCGCCCGCAAGACTCCCAGTATCGCCTGGTCCAGTTCCGAGCTCGGCGAGCTGCCAGCGGTCGAATCGAAATTCTGAAATGCATTACACGCGCAGATTAACTTCGGTGAATTCCTCGATAGCCCGTAATTGAGGGGGATATTGCGTACGAACTTTACACGATAGAATCGCTAAATATTATTATTCCTATCCCGTTAACCGATTTGAAGCAATCGATCGATCGGATCGAGAAGTGAGATAATACAAACTGAATATACAAATTTGATGAAAGTTCTTTTTAAACATGGTGTAAAAGTTTATGGTCAGAATAAATAATTATGGGTTAATTTAAACATTTATCTTAACATGTGATCGTAAGAACACAAAATCACACAAAAAAATTAGGCTTTTATACTTCTCTACCGCATAAAAAGGATTTTAAGGGAGTAAAATTATTTGATGAAATTCTGAGTTGATTTTATAATTAATTTGGCAGCTATCTCTGAATAATTGTTTTATCGTGCGTATATAGATACGAAACTTGTCCAACTTTATTTACATTCTACGCTATTATGACCGTACTGAACAATTCTACGAAATACAGTTCTCCAAACTTAGTAAATTTCTGCTGTTTTATCTCTGGGATATCTTGTTATCCTGCAATGCTTATGATGTGATAAAATATGAACTTTACAACGAGTCGTCTGATGAAATATGTTTTGGGTACATGACGAGGTATACGTATAGGTAAAATACGTTTGATACTTTGAATATATAATTATAATAAGTTTAATTTTTTGCAATTAAAATATTATTTAAAAGATTGTACATCTTCCACGAAATAAATCCAAAGACATTTTCTTGATCAACTTATCCGAATGCAATATCCGATACATTATAGGGGCAAAAAAATGGATATGCAGTTGAAGATTCAATATAACAACGCTGACGACTGATAAATTAAATCAACAAAGTTAGACGAGCTCTTGGATTTCTCGGACCGCAGCTTCTAATTTGCTAATGCGAACGGCTTGCGGTCCGGCGACGTATATCAATAGATATCTATATACGCGACCCAATGAAGTCCCCTCCCCCCCTCGTCCATTACCATGCTGTTGCCGACTCGCAGGAGGGTATTGAGCTCGAGCTTCGCCCGGTCGCAGAGCAGCAGTATGTTCTCACGGTGCTCGTGGCTCGTGTACGCGCTGTCGGTGAAGTCCTGGGTGCGCTCGACGACGACGTCCAGGGCCGCGGTGAGGGTCTCGCGGCAGCCGGCACTGAGGAGCGTCATTCGCGTCGACTCGACGAGCCGCTCGAACTGCTTCAGGGCCGAGAATACGGTGCTGCTGTCCCAGTCTTCCTGCTGGGGGCTCTGTTGGCAGAATCCGTCGGTAGAACAAAGTTTAAACGTGGCGGTATATATATATATATATATATATATATATATATATATATATATCAGTTTGAAATTATAATAAGGAATCTTTAATACATTAAATGATAATTATTTTAGCTGAAGTACAGTAAGCTCTTGAGCGTGCATGGTTATTAGTTACTCTTACTTTTTCTGCCACTATATCTACGAAAAAATAAGTAGTGCAAAATTCGGCTTTGTCCTTCATTTCTCATTCTGCAAGAATTGAGTACAATCAACTTGATTAAGCTATAATAATAGATGATTCAAGAAATTCCGGACATTTATATATATATATATATATATATATATATATATATATATATATATATATATATATATATAAAAGAACACAATGATATTTCTAGAAGAATTTAACTGCAAGTAGTAAATATTGAATACGTCATTTATTTTGAATGGAAGTGTTGGCAGCATTTGAACTTCATAAGATTTTACAAGTTGATGCAAGCAAGTTATCTCTCTCGAACATCCTGTATATTTACTCTCCATGAACAATATTGTTTTTTTTTTTATAATATATTCTCCAAAATCACAAATGATCTCTTAAAATCTATTCTTATTGCCATTGTTGAATTAATTTTTATTATGAATACTATAAGAACTATTTTCAATTGAACAAATTAATTTCAATTAATGAAACAAAAGTAAAATGAAGCAAAAGGGATTCTACATTAGTTTATTATTGGCGTTTGGCATTTCTTGGTAAAACCTCTCAACATTTCATACGATATACTGTGTAAAAATTCGAAATGTAACTTTATTCGATTAAATGAAAAATATTCTACATTTTATGTTTATATGGGCTAGACTTCGGTGTTACATCCCAATGCACGTGTGTAACGAGCAAGTACTGTTCTACAGTTTAAATAATTTTTCTTTAAATCCCGTACTAAGTTTCTTGGGGAAAAAATTATTACTTCTTTTTTGTTTAAGATTATGTTAACGTAATTAATAACAACAATCATCAAATTATAAGTACAAATAATTTTTTACTCTATACGATATTAATTTCCAGTTTCCAAAAAAATGTAGTAATCCAGCTTTCAAAAAAATTTTCAGTTCCCAAAAAAATGTAGACAGCATTTTATCCAATGTAAGCAAATTATAGCATTGCACTACGTTAATCATTCAAATTATTTCTTCACTTTCGACAATGCCAATAATAAATATTAACTCATTATTATGAAAATAATACGTTTTAAAATTTTTTCCTCCAAGACATGGCAATTATTAATTTAAATATTATAAATACAATAATAGTTAAAAAAAAAAAACTAATTCGTATCGCTAATTAAGGAATTTCAAATTTCGTAGATTTGCTAATTAATAACACATATTCCGTGCTGAAAATGCATCGTCGTAGATCGGCTCGATACAGTGTTTCAATAGCTCGTGATTGTTACAATTTTTTTTTTACACAACTTCCACATTCTAATCAACATTATTGTCGCAAACTTAATGTGCGACGCTGCGGTTCTCGGCCGGCCGGGCAAGCCGAAGCTGCCTCGTGCGAGTACGCCACGCTCGCGATGCTCACCTGCGAGTTGGAGTAGGCGGACTCGCTGCAGTCGAGGACGCCGTCCTTGACGACGTAGTGAATGAGATCCATCGCGCGCCTCATCTGGCAGAATACCGTGTCCCTGTTCTCCTTGGCGGAGGGGCACTCGGGATGCCTCAGGCAGGCCTTGCTCGACGTCAGCAGCATCATCGTGCTGCGCTCGAGGACCTGGCGGGCCGCCGCCATCTGGGCCCTCCGCCTCTCGTCCTTCAGGTCGTTCTGCGAAAGAAGACGGGGTTTTTTGTTTTTTTTTCTTTTTTTTTGAAATATAAAAATTGTAATTTTGTTCGATACGCATAGAATTTAAATTTGATTCTAATACTATTCTATATGTGTTTATCATTTATAAACTACATGCAATTATATATGCTCCATTAATATTGTGTCTGTATTTTTCGATTTATCTCTGAAGAACAATTTCATTGTCACTAAAGATTAAAATGGCAATTAATTATATTAAAAATAAGTTTGTTACTTTTTCATGTAAAATAAATTTATCAATATAGTTTGTATATTTGTCTTATCGTTAATTTATGTTTTCATATAAGAAATGGCTTGGATTTTTGTTAAAAGTTAGCGTTGCTAATTCCAAATAACGTATTTAACTTCTGCACAATTGTATTCTACTGTAGGTTACAATAATTATTATTAATATCATTAGCAAGAGTATATTTCATATCTTTTCTTCCCTGCATTTCAAACTTAAGAAAATTTAGTTTTTGTAAAATTAAAATCTAGAGTGTATTGTGAAAGTTTATAAAAAGTGCATCAAAAGTTTTTCTTTATATATAACTTTTTTATAACGAGTACCGTATTATTCAATATTTTTACACGAAGAATACACAAAAATACTTTTTCGTATGCTCTTTACTGCATAACTTCTTTGCAGAAAATTTACAACACTTTTTTAACATTTTTAACTGTGTAAAATTATGGTTAAAATAAAGAAAAATTAATTTATAAGTTATAAGAATTATAATGTAATTATAAATATTGTAATAATATTGTAATATAATATATATATATCTATTTTATTGTTTTTAATAATCATAGAATAAAACATCGTAATATCAGTTGTACGATTTTTTTCCTTGCATAAAAGCAAAAAGATCCACGAGAGAACGTTGCCTACCCACACGAATCGCGGTACGCGTAGCAATAACAATACGCTCGACTCGTTCGATGCCTGCACTCTTTCTCACCTGTCGGTCGCCGGTCATGTGGGCCAGCTCCACCATCTCGGCGCCGAACTGGCTGAAGGCCTTGACGAACTCGGTGAAGTTGGAGACGCTCTCGAGGCGCCCGAGGCTGCGCGCGACCTTGTCCTTGGCCATCAGCAGCTGCTTCACCACGGTGATGTCGGCGAGGAGGAGGACCCGGGTGACCGCGCCGAGGAGGCACTTCGCTGCCCTCACAACAGCCTCGCGATCCGTAAGGTTCTCGTCTATCGCGCACTCGCAGAGCTTCTCGATGGTCGAGCCTGCCAAGGACAGAAGATGTATGTGTGTTTAATGCACGAACGAGGTTGTCGAATTATGTTTTTTTTTTTTTTTTTTTTATGAGCACTAGAATCATCTATTTTAAATCGCTCACCGCGGAATATCTCATAAACTATAAGCGGCTTTGAAGAACAATTTGGCTAATCGAAAAGCCGATATGAGGCCCAGAGCCGGAACACCTATCTTTATTTGCGAAAAATTTGAATTCTAAACCATTTTAAACATTCTCGCTCAGAATTCTGCTCATCTTCTTCTTCGAAAGCCCGTTTCTGAACTCATTTTTAATTTACAAGTGATTTGATGTATTATTAGTAGATTAAATTTGACTAAAAAGTAATGGCCCTGATAAACAGAATATATCATAAGACGAATCTCTTGGGAGATGGAAGGTTCTTTTTTCAACGAGCTCGGATAGCTATGCTAGGAGAAAAAATGAGTTTGGCATATCAGGCCGTTTTTTGAACTGTATAATTTAAAAATTCATTAAAAAACAGATACTTCCAGATTGTATCATTTACTCGGACAATCCATCTGTTTTTTTTTTTGTTGAAGAGATTGTTTCTTTGAGTATTTTGGCAAACCACTCACACTTTATGAGATTTTTCAATGTGTACGCTCAAACTAAATCTGTAAATTTGCGATAGGTCATGAAACATTTACTAAGCGCAATAAATCAAATGAAGTACTGAAAATTATTTCTAGCCTATTTATTTTTAAACTGATCGTCAAAATATTCTATAATACAAAATACGTATACAAATGAATCGTTAAAAATCTTAGTTTAAAATCGGTTCTCATATTCTGATATTTCTCATTGCAGAGATATCAATGGATATGCTCGTCGCGGGCAAAAATTGCGGGACGAAAAGCAAAGCGGAAAGAGCGTCGATAATGAACGATCTCGTATGCAGAGCGTTTCCAAGATTCAGTTTGAAAAACCGACGCGGCATCCAGTCTTAATGAAATCGATGTATCAGCGGCGCTCCTTTGGCTCGGCCGCAGTTGCCGTTTGATTAATATCGGGTTGAACTCGGCTTCTTAATCGAGCGGCTACACCGTTCCGCCGCTGTGCGACACAGCGAAGCTCGACGATAATTATTCTAACCCGCGATTTCCTGCTTCTGCGAGGCTTCGGGCCACGTTCGGCGGCCCGTGCGCAGAGTCACGATGGCTACTGTATTAGATTATTTTTTTTTTTTTTTCACCGTATAATAATGGCAATCATTATTAAGAAGATCGTTGAATGGTAGTTATCTCGAATAATTAATGTTACGGTTCAACGAGAGGAGCGGCGCTATGGGATTTTGGACAATCAGGTCGATCGACCGGTGGGAGGGGGGTGGAGGCATTGTTTCGTCTAGCCAACTACGAATCTGGAATTAGGATTAGCTTTAGTCTTAGTTGCTCCGGCTGCAAATGCCGCAGGCTGGTTATCGGCTTTAATATAGAAACCCAGAGCTGAAAAGGGTTTATTTATATTCTGGTCTTTGTTTTGATTTATTGAATTGTTAATTAAGTATTTCATATACTTTAATATTTAAAAAAAAAACAAATTCAACAAGTGCAACCATTAGTAGATCAACTGATTATATTTTCAAGATGGAAAGCGCTTAAACTTATTTTCTTATTTAATTGAATTTTTTCTCATATTTAGGTTTTGTTCCTTTTTACGCCTATACTGATATCTTATTTGTGGTCCAATCGGTTTAATTTAAGAATTAGAGCTTGCATTTATCTACGTACATTTTCGTTATGATTTATCTCGTAACAGTACTCAAGTTTAATATATCGATGCATTTGTAATTGGACAAAACGAAAAATTAAAAGAATACAAATTTTCTCTCCACCTTTCGATCAGGCAGCTAAAGAAACGAAAACTTTTGCCGTTGTGAAACTGATCGTTTGTTTTCAACTTTTTCAGATAAAAGTAAAAAATTTATTTGATACAGCAATAGGTCTGACTCGCCATGGACTATACAGGCTATGTAGGACTATATACTGTTGTCTTATGAAGACCTTTTCAGTTAAATGCTACAACAAAAACTTGCTAATTAAAAAGTTCTAAAGAAAACTTCACGTAAACATTCGTTTTTCATTTAAAAATTGCACTTCCTGCATAAATTTTACAGTTATGAAAGAAAAATAAGAAACGAGACAGTGAATTAAAAATTAACCAGTACGAAATGCGAAGAGAGTTTTTTTTTTTGTTGACGTTGAAAGTAGTATATATATATATATATATACGTACAAGTTTCGCAACAGAAAGTACGCATTTCATTTTATTATTTTATTGGATGTTTAAGCAAAGAGAAACATTTGAATAGTCTCTGAATTATGAACAATATATTCAGTTTTAAATTGTAGAAATAGATCCTTTTATGGACATGCGCTGCTTTCTCTTTATTATGCGCACATAATTTTCAAATTTGAAATCAGTTTCGGTATGTACAGATAGAAATTTTCGAAAAAGTTCATTCGGTTTATTATGTTTTTCAGTGGATATCCGAGATATAGAATTCGGATCTGGGTCATGTCGACATCAAAACAGTATTCGGCTACTAATATTTCCTACGACCTCTAAATTTTATTCGCGGTATTAAAAATGAGTGTATTTTTATCTTTCGATTCGTTTTATGGAAAACAAATTTAATACACATACGAAAAAACTATCGTACGCTTGTCAATGTCTCAATTTAGTTGCGATAGCTGTAGAAAAGAATTCGTTAATTGAATGCCGAATGTATACCAAAAGAGTTAATTAATCTCTATTATATTCATGATATGCGTGTGTATATATAAATATAGTAATTATGTATGTTTGCAAATCGAGTACATCCATGCAATATATTTTATTATTTTAAGGAGGTCCTAAATATTGGACGTAGTGCACTGCAGCGTGACGACGATCATTTAAACGCATTATTGGGCCAGCGGTGAGCATCGACGCGAGCTCAGAGACGCTCGTGCCACACTGGCTCGTCACTGCTAGATCGAGCGAGGCCGAAGGGGCCGCGCAAATTTCGACCGAATAAGAGCCAATTCGGCTCCGCGCGCGATCTAGGAACGTGGCATTGTTCCCGGTATTATTGCGGGGATTTTTTATTTTTTTCATCCTTAACTATAACTTAGAAATGATTGATTTTCATTAAGTATATACGATCCGTAGAGCGATTTTAAAAGAATAACATTTTGGAAAAAAGGCATCGATTTCACGGAATTCGGACTCGTGAATAAATATAAAAAAAATAAATTAATTCGCAGTTTAGACGATACTTATATTAACGTACGCCGTGGGTTTGAATTTTTTTTTGCATTACTTCTTTGACAATCTGTTCCGTTTGAAGTATGATAAACAATATATATATATGCTAATCATCGCTCTTTCTGCACTCGCGTCAATTTCAAATCGAGTTCATTATATCAATTTGGCCAATAACGAGTCCCCGAATTCAGGCAATCCACGTTATTTTGCCTTTTGATGTCGTTCATTCATTTTTCGTGACTAAGCCGTTAATGCTTGCTTTAGGATCTTGAAATCATCTGCAATTTGACTATTGCAGTTGACATTTAATTGAGTTATTTTTCGTTAATCATGATATTTTTAATATATATATATATATATATATATATATATATATATATATATCAAACTTGCATTTGCAGAGAAGAGAAAAAAAAACAAACAAATTTGTCGCGAAGTTTTTCGCGTATTATCTTCCTTTTGCTCAAGAAAACAAAACGTATCGTAGCAGATATATTCTTATTCAACGCGGTATAGACGTATATAACGGCGCTATATATATATATATATATATATATATATATATATATATATATATGACATCTATAAAAAACCAGAGGCATTAAACGCGAAGTAGACATCACCGCGCGTCTTAACCGCTCCGCGGGACTCTGAGTTCGTCTATCTATATATACATGCACATGTACATATATATGTATATAACGGCGAAACAGAGTCCCTCGCGAGTTTCCCGAGTTTATATATATATATATATATATATATATATATATATATATATATATATACACACAGGGCTCGTATAAGGGCTAAGAATCGCGCGGCGGCCGATGCGACTGCTGTGCGCATCGTGTGTGCGACCCCCCCCCCCTTGCGTTTCCCAGTCCCGCCGTGAAATCTTTCTTTTTCCTTTTACGCGCACTATTCCATTATTGCTCCTGCAGGACCATTAACTTCGAGAAGTACTTATTCTTCGGTTTGAACGAGGAGCATCTTCATATATATATATATATATATATATATATATATATATATATATATATGGGCGTGTGTAAACTGCTTCTCCGACGCATACTATCTCTGCTCCATCGCCGTGACCCAGGGCAGTTTTATCAAAGCCGGCGGCTTAGGATCTCGGATCGTATAACCGGGGGGGGGGGGATTCGACTTTTCCACTTGCTCTGTGGTATTCGGGTTTTGGGTAGAAAAGCCCTTTGTCTTTGTACGACATTTTGTTCTTCGCCTCGCGGTTTAATCACGAGTTTATGAATTATTTATTGTCAAGTGACGCCAGCTTATATGAGCATTGCCGTAAGTCGCTTGAAAGTGTTGACGTATGTACGAGGAATGCGAGCGGTCGATGTCGCGAGGAACTGTTGCTTATTAGGACGATTTTTACTAGTCTCGTTTGGGAAGCTCATTATCAGAAAATGACACAATATAATAGATTTAATTGTATCTTGTTTTGATTTATTTTCATTTCATAGCTTCGTAACTGTTTGATGCGTTAATCGATCTTCTTAAAAATTAAATAAATATTTAATATACATATAATGTTTCAGCAATGTTCTCCAATAAAAATTCCTTTATTTTTATTTTGTTTGTTAAATTTAATTCTTACACTTTATCCAATAACTGTTTGATGCGATCATGTATGCGAATGAAATTTTTCTCCGAATATCCAATAGACATGCAGGAAGCAATTCAGTCAAGTAAAATCAACGTGTGGCAAAAATTGGGAAGCTTATGACGACGGTAAAAAATGTTTGTGAGCCTAATTTTAAATTTAAACCTGGGCATAGAAGCAACACACTTAATGAAATTAAAAATATATTAGAAATATTTGAAAACCAGAAATAATCGCCTTAGTTTCAGATTCTGTGTGTCAAAATACGTAAGAGTACATAGGTGCGGTTTCTAGTGCTGACTACTTTTTTTATTCCTCTATCGGTATGCCATTGTTACAGCAACTCAGTAAATTCTTGCCTATACACTTTAATTTTTTCGTCAGAAACAAATGGACCAAGAAATTGCACCTCGTCAACGTATGGTGAATTATGTTGAATATCGTCGTATATACGCGAATTGATGTGATAAAATTGATTTTGCCTTACTTAAAACAGTTTTCAACGATACTTGATTGCCTTGCATAGGCTATAGAAATGGATTATAAATGTATTATAACTATTGAATTTCACAAGATCAATCGTAAATTTCCGGATTTTTTGGAATTTTTTTGGAATTGTTAGAGCCTGTGATCAGATTGATAGAGTGCGGGACAAAAGGTTCTCCTGTTGGATGACAAAAGAAAGCTTCAGAAAGAAATTCAATTAGTATACATCGGAGACATCTAATTAAAACTATAATTAATTTCGTCTGTGGATTGTTGATGCTTTGTAAACGTACGGACTAGTCGGCGCGGTGATGAAAGTAAGTGCCGTGCTGCATGGCAGAGCGAGCAGAGCCGTTCGGACAATTACTTTGCGTCTATAGCCGTAGGAAATTGGTGCCGCGGCTACTTTAACGGAAAATTCGAACTGTCGATAAAGGTCGAAGTTAGGAGAGCTACGAGTTAAAGTCTAAAAAGAAAAAAAAAAAAGAAGAAGAAAAAGAAAACAAGCAGAAGAAAACGAGGAAGACTCGAGAAATCACTTTAGAAGCTTGAGAGGAGTTTGTAAAAAGGAGGTCTACTTTAGCCTGTACGAGCTTGTAAAGAGAATTATTTCAAATTCGATATCCGGCAAATATTAAAGAAACCGAGGATATTCGGAGCATATTGAGAGCTTTTTTTTTTAGGCCCGCCATTTGATAGATTTGGCCAGTCTATTTGTTCAAGAAAACCAATCGCTTAGACTAATTTAAACTTCTTTGATAAAGATACGAAGTTGTAAGTATTGGGAAAGATTCGGAAATGGATCGGGACAGTATGAATAATTGAAGTGAGGAAAGTTTGTTGTAATCCATATTAATCAAATTCCTCTTATTATAACTGTGAAAAACTGAAGCTCCAATTGATGAATTTTTAGGCTGTTTCATATAGTTACAGAACGCGTAAGATATTTCGGTTGATAGATGAATTATGACTCGGTGTATTTAGAAAAATATGAATGAATTTATTTTAGACCTAGGACTATAATTACTATAGCGTTCTTAAATTGTCTCAGGCAAGTAGACAGTGGATAACACAGTATGGTCGTAAAATAACGCGGCTTTCAATATTGATTATCCCATATATTTATATCACTATGAATTTTGCGATTTTTATTTTGATAATTTTTCTACTTCTTCTAAATTTTAAACGCGTTCTATGTCTGCATCAATTTTTTTTTTTTGAGGCATGATTAATCGTGTAGAGGATGTCGAAGAGCTCGCGACGGTCACTAGTACCATTGACTCACCGTCTCGATTAAAATTTCGCAACATTTGAATCGAATTTTTACTTAGCACAAATTATAATAGGAGCTATACCTTGATTTTTGTTTTATTTACAATCCCTCTTTACAGCTCTCACGACAAATTCTCGTTTTGGGCATTAAATAATCTTTCGCCTTCAAAACGGCGAAGACGGCAGAGCTGGCGCACGCGCGCGCGCGCGCGCGCTTAAGGGAGCGACCGTTAAAGGGCGAGAAATTGCCGTCGCGGGTTCTGCGCCTCTGTGCACCGTGTAGAGCACGAGAAGTGCAATAATAACCCCACAGCTCCCCCAACCCCCCGTCATCCGACCAACCACCTCCTTCCCGCGTCCTGAATTATGCATAATGCCGGCACGTTTCGCACATACAGAAGCTCGCCCCGTCGCCTGTACATTATACATTATACATACATATACGTGGTAGGCTTCTCGCTCGCAAAAACGCCACAGTGGGCCGAGGTGAGCAAGCGTGTGGCATGACAAGCGTGGGGCGGTCGTTAACGTCGTAGCGCGCGCGCGCGCGCGGGCCCCGTGAAATTTTTATACCGCGGCGCCGGGCGGGCGGCACGGGCGGCGGAAGAGGAACGAGTGCCGCGATCGTGGATCGTCGCGACGAAGTGTGCCGTACATATGTACAGGCGTATGTGCGGGGTGGGGAGGGGGGGGTCCATGTGTTTCGGTAGAGGGAGGCGCGTCGATGATGATTCTTTTTTTCTCTTCGTTCAGACGCTTATCGAGGAATGCTCGGAGAGTCACTTTTATAATTTATACATTGAATACGTTAAAAGCGTATTGTTATTTAATGAAAAATTCAGTATCTTCTTCTTATATTTATACGTGACTCGTCATTGTATACTCGATGCATTGTCGGCGATAGATGCAATTTAATTTTATTCGAAAAAGATCATGTGCCACTAACTGAACCTTCCTATGAAAAACTGGCTTGATGAAAAAATTCGTTACGTTGAATTTTAAACTAAGCGAATATTTACGTCACTCAAATAAAACATTCATCTTCCACCTACCAATTTAATATTTCATTGAAATGAAAAATTGTTTGTTGATTTGAAATAACCTCTTATTTGAAATCACCGTATACATATATATACATGCATAGATATATTAGATAAATATCGAATTTCCGTCGGACAGTTCATTGTTTATTTTAATTAATTAAACAATTTTTTTCAGTGTCCAAATTTAAATGAAAATTAACAACACAATTTTGATTAATGCTCAAGTTAATCCCAAAAGACTTGTGCGTATTCAAAATCTCAAATAAAAAAAATAAAAAAAAATGAAAAAAATGCAAAATACGCGAAAACATTTTCATGAAATAATAAATGACATACATCCTTGACTTTGAGGGATCCTTGAATATTTTGTTACGCGAAGCACTTTAAAAATTTGACTTGAGCGCGAAGTGCTGTAACAAGAGTGTAGTTACGGCAGTCCCAACTTCTTTGGCACTTATTTAATGCACTATACACTTCGAAAAGAGATAAAACGTAATACGTCGTTCACCGTCAGAAGTCGCGTGTATTTTTGCATTTTTTAACCTAAACACTCGAGATAATTCTCTTTTTCTGCTATTAGAAATATGCTAAATTTATATATAATATTATCGGTAACATAATGTTTATACCTTATATATTTATATAATGTATAAAGTATAAACATTATTTTACCGATCCACTGCATCGTAAGAGAAGCAAACGATAAAAAAATGCTCTCGATCCTTGTTCATCGCATGTGTTTCAAGCTGCTATTCGATGGATATTTACGACCAAGTTCGCCCCCCCCCCTCCGACTCCGGCAAAAGGCACAATTTAACCACGCGATTTAAGCAATTTATACTGTATTCGGCACGAAGCCGAGTTCCGTAGTCAGGCGCCAACGGTTTTTGGGCGGGGGAGGGTGGGGGGGGAGGATGGAGTTTCCGAGCGAGGTTATCAAAAGTCCATTATCCGCAAACAATATAGAAGTAAGAAAAGACGTGGTCGAGGTTTTTCAGCTGGTCGGGCGCGTGTGCGCCGTCTCCGTCCAAAAATCGAGAAAACCAGATTTCTGCTTGGTTTTGTTTTGTTTGTTTTTTCCTTTTTAACGCTGACTGGCGAAAGTTGTGGATTCGCGATTATAGATTCGTTTACGAGTATTACATCGTATGCAGAATAATTTCAGCGCTTATTTCAACCGGTAAATTTTTACGATATTCTCACGCTTCGCTCTGGTTTTATGGAGAAATAAGAATCATCAGCGCTCATATATATATATATATATATATATATATATATATATATATATATATATATATACAAATTTATATTTATATATCTAGTTGAGTTTTGGAAATAGATTCAGGGAAGAGAGTTCTTTTTCCTCAGTAATAGAAAATATTGAAGCCTGGTCATTTTTTTTTATGTAAAAGTAATAATTGTGCAAGAATTTTTTACTCATTAATAATTCACGTATTAATGCTAATATTAAATAGAGTTCGATATGATTTTCAAAAGCTGGTAAAATAGGATAAAATTTTTGGAAAATGTTTCAGGCGGACATAACTTTTCCTTTATCGAAAGCTTGCCTTCACGGTCGGACGGCTGAACATACATGCCAAACTAACGAGAATTAACGCGTACTTGGGGCAGGCTAACCTATAACGCTATAACATGTACAGTTACGGTCATGTAGTATCAGGGTTGTACTTGTATATTAAGGGAGTAGAGTACTTCGGTATTGCAGTACAGCTTTTATCAAGCGTGTTAAAATGTTTTAGTAAGTCATTTTCTTGCACTCTTTCGTATGCGGTACATTATCTACTAATTATTCATAATTATTGGATTAATTCTGCAGCTCAATTCAACAAACAAAATACACATATTACTGTATTATATTATAAGTTCAATATTTTAAGGATTTTTTGGTCAGTTCGAGACGAATAAAAAACAGTAATAGCGCTAAGAACATAGATAAAAGGAAGCCTGCGGAGGCACCTTCGTCAGATGTGATTAGAAAGCCCCTTGGTAGCCTGTAACCTGATTCAATTCGGATTTTAAATATCGTAGATGCGGATTTTCAAAACGACTCCCACTGTACAGTCGAGCCGCATCATTTCCCTATGAAATATTCACAAGCCACTTCGAACTAACATTATATATATATACGAAATAATTAATCACGCGCGCGCGCGCGCGCCACATCGGCTTCCCATGTGTATCGCCACGCGTCACGATGTGCTTCCGGACGCCCGTACAGGCCACCCATCTATTCTGCTTTATTACGAGCAATTTCAAAAATAATCGATCGATGCGCGAACCGTTAAACATACGTTAACCCTTGCTTCATTTATATCCTCCCGCGGCACTTTATCGTCGCTTGCCCCTTTGCGTCTATAGCTATCGGTTTAATTAAAACCAATGTGTATATACATATATATATATATATATATATATATATATATATATATACATATGTTTAGAATGCTGGGTACAGCAAAGGATAATCTACTTTCAAGAGAGTGAAGAGATAGCCTGGGATAGATTACAGAAGCACCCGTGTAGCTAACGCTGCGTACGAGCGCACGAGATCGCCTTTGATTATCTTTAGGTTCTGCACACACGAGTATCTCAATAGGAACTTTTGCATATATATATATATATATATATATATATATATATATATATATATATATAATATACTCTGCAACGACCGACGAAATCCGATAATACCTTCAGGATACGTTCCAGCCGCCCACGTATCGCGCGTTCCCTTTCATCGTGGAATGAAGCTTTATATCAATTTCGTTCGGCGATTTTCATTTTTCTCGACTGTTTTTCTCTGTGTTTTTTTTTCTGGTTTGGCGCCCGCGAAAGCGAGCGAATTACAGCACTGTCGCGAAGGACGAATTTTTTTTTTTAAACCAGTCGTATCGTTAGTCAAAAGCTGCCGATGCTCGAATTTCCGCTTATCGTTTAACCGAGCATTCGTATCCCACCTTCCTCCTCTGCGAACGTGGGGGGAGAACTGCGCGACAGAGATGGAATACGGTGTCTTCGTGGGATTTTTTTTTTTTTTTTTCATTGAATCCGCGTAAGGGTGCGATAAAAATCGCGCAATCGCCACGGACGGGCAACTTGACGTGTGAAAATTTTTTTTTCTCTTTCTGCGCGCGCTTTATTTACACGGAGGACGTACGAATCGAGGCGCGAAACCGAGGCGTTCGGCTATCGTCGATTTGAAATTCGAATGCAATTGCCGGGAACGACCGCGCGTTTTCCGTTCGAACGGATACGACCTCGTCTCTTAGCCCGGCAGAACAATGAAATTGGTGCAGGCGCGGAGATCGGTTTTATTCAAGGGTTTTATAGTCAACTATAAACGAGTGGGGTGAATTTTGACGCAAAAAGATAGTACTGTAAAAAGAAAATTTTTTGAAAAGTACTATTCTTCATTTCTTCCTATTAATATACTTTCTATTATATATTGCAGACTTACGCGACTTTACGATTGCATGTAATTATTTCTTGAGTAATTTGGGCATATAACTATGTAAAATTCATAATAAAATCATGATAAATACTTTAAGCTGTTGATATATATATATATATATATATATATATATATATATATAAATAGTTAATTATATAAAAAATTTGCATATTTTGTCAAAAATACATTCGGTAAAATTTCATTTTCGTCAATTACGACGCAGATGGTATTATGAAAGAAGTGTGAATTTCAGTTACTCGTGGAAAGATTTACTTAGGTCCTTTAAGTCGCCATATTTAAATAAGTACATTATAAAGCAACGATTTCTTAGTCTTCAGATATCTTCGGTCAAAGCAAAATATAATTGTAAGAGTCGATACGGACAAAGTGCCAATGAAACTACTCTTCTGCTCGAACAATACCGATCAATCTCCTTACTCTGATCAAAGTCTGTCAATGTGCCCCAACACAAAGTCCTATTTTCAAACGTATGGAAATATTAGACGTACTTAAAGAACAGTGTCTATTATTTATTTACACGTGCCGTCATCCGCGTCGAATGCGCACTCGCCGCAGAATAAGCAAATCCACGAAAAGGAAAACAAGGAAGAAGGCGGGCGGGGGCGTCGGTGGGGGGTGAGGACGGAATGAACCAGTAAAATCGCCGGGGCGAGCCGCGCGCGCGGATCAAGTCCGTGGCGGACTTGAACGCGATCCGTCGGAGTCGCCTTGATAGCGAAACCGTACCGGTGGCGCGGGTGGAACGGAGTCGCGCGGGTCCGTGAGACTGCGGGCGAAGCTCGCCCGCAGAATAGGCGCGAGCGCGCCTTGACCCGCGAGGGCCCGCCCGACGCTGTGTTTAACGACGTGGGCGTGTTCGGAGGCTCGGCCCGCGACCCGAGGGCGCAAAATCTCGCGGAGTCACGCGAGATTTTCAAGTTCGTCGGAAGTACGAGCTAAGGGGTGAACTTGTCTCGACAGCTTATATATTTATATATATATATATATATATATATATATATATATATATATATATATATATATATATGTATATATATATATGTGCGAGAATTGATGACTCCGCGGTGCACGGGGCGGCGGCTGAGGTGCTATTTTCGAGGGTGCGCCCGCCCCTCCCCTCACGGCGTGCTATACATAGCCGCTCCGTGACGGGGCGCTTATACGCGTACGCGTCGAAAGCGATCGAACGGGCTTGGCTTGGAATGTTGAATTCTCGATTTATTCGCAAGGTGCCCGCGGACTCCTGCCAGTTCCGCCATTAATAACGAGCCGGGGTTTTGGTAATTTAGTGAATATATACATATAAGTTCAGCAGCGTTACAGGTATACCACGCGTGTACGCAATGCCGAAAGGCTCTCCTCGGCTCGTTGCCTCGCTTAGACCTTAATGCGATTCTGCGTCAAAAAAGAGAAAACCGGATGAGAGAGAGAGAGAGAGAGAGAGAGGGAGGCAGAGAGCGAGCTACTGATTGGAGGAATCAGCGGAAAGAGGAGGAAAGCGCAGACGACTTGTGGATAAATAGAGGAAAGCAGCCTCGAACGGGGACGGGGAGAGAACGGGCGACCCCTTTTAAAGAAGATGAGAAATGAGGAGAAACTACAAAATATAGCGTAGTAAATAAAGAATTTTCAATTTACATTAAGGATAATGTTTTCATCAACCGATTACTTCCCGAATATATATATGCGTGTATATATATAATGTAATGTGTACATACACGCATGCACACCACACACACACACACACACACACACACACACACACACACACACACACACACACACACACACACACACACACACACACACACACACACACACACACACACACACACACACACACACACACATACACATATATAGATATGCAACTGATTCTCCGTTATACGTTCAATTTAAAAAAAAAAAAGAAATGCATAAAGCTTTATTAATTTGAACTGTGAATGATAAAAAAAAAACTTTTTGTACGGAGATTTATGCACGCGTCGCTCGACCGAAAAAAGGCCATTTATTTTCCGCAAATATGCCATTTATATTTATTTTTTTCAAGCTTTC
The DNA here is from genome assembly GCA_018907035.1 of Sycobia sp. Sy_11. NCBI lineage: Eukaryota > Metazoa > Arthropoda > Insecta > Hymenoptera > Epichrysomallidae > Sycobia > Sycobia sp. Sy_11. Next base: position 429,336 of record JACCIC010000213.1, on the reverse strand, counting down.
GCGCACGGAATAGTAAAGTAAATGCGTATTGCAAAGGTATACGATGAATTATATTATTATCGAACGCGTTCTATAAAGGGTACGGGATCTTGGAATATACGCCAACGGTTTCATCGATTCGATCGTATGGCAGACACCCGTTACGAAGACTTCCTTTTACGCGGCTCGAATCACGAAATTTCGTCGTGGAAAGTACCCACTGTCCTTCTCTCGATTTCTACTATATATACGTACCAATTTCTATAATTCGTTTTCGAGGCCGTTTTTTTTTTGGACGCGTTACTTATAAATCGCACGCTCTATTAAAAACAGAAAAAATAATCATGCGCTCAATTTTACGCGGCAGAATTATTATTCGAAAATATTCGGCCATCGATTTTTTTTTCTCACCCACAGCGCCTCCGATCACCGCGAGTCCAAGACGCGAATTTGAGATGCATTTTACCAAATGCCAATTTCGTCGCTGCAACGCGAGTGGTTTTATTGTTTATTCGAAATGATTCCGCGAATCATAGAATTTAATAATGCTCTCGTTAGATATACACGGGGGCGTGCATCGAATCAGAATATCATGCAAGATTAGTTTTAATTAATGAAGACCGCAGAGAAAAGTTTGAACTTTGATATTTATATAGCTTTAAAGTTTGACAGATTCTTGAGAACAACTCACTTTTGAAGGCTGTTAAAGTTCACGAACTTTTAATCTATTGTGCAATTTTCATTGAAATGTCATCATAGAAATGTAAGCCATGCATATATATATATAAAGAGAGAGGGAGAGAGAAAGAATCAAATTTCATACACGCGTGTATCTGATCGACTTGCTAAACGACCCCTTCATCTCCGTGCTTCTCAATTCCTGGGCGGAATTCCATCGTACGGATACACTCCCGAACGCGAGTACGCGGCCAAAAGCCTCGGTTTCAGTAAATTGGCCCCGAAGCCGAAACCGCAATCTCATATACATACATACATTACATGTACCACACTCGAATCTTCGTCTTCCGCAGAGACTCGGCCGCAATTCACGCGCAAAGTAAAATATTAATTAAATGCATAGAATGCGCCGTATATGCATATTGCCTACATATATATATATATATATATATATATATATATATATATATATATATATATATATAGATATATTCCAAATGCCATCACGACACGACCGTGCAATATGCTAATGTATAATAATACTTGGCGGGCCACGATTTAATTTTATACACCAGCTGAGAAACTTGACCCCCTTTCGCCGCTCTCTCTCTCTCTCTCTCTCTCTCTCTCTCTCTCTCTATATATATATATATATATATATATATATATATATACACATATATAGGCTAACATCAAAAGGAAACTCGAATTTTTTCACCCCCCGCCCCATCACCGCTCTCCGTGTTAATTAATTAATACCCCTCCGGCAAAGATGCCGCAAGTGCGCTGGTTTTGCACGGCGCTCGCGTGTCGTGTGTGTGTGTGTGTGTGTGTGTGTGTGTGTGTGTGTATGCACGGGTTCTGAGAAAAGTCTCGGGAGAGCTATACAACGGCAAAGTTATTTTCTCGCGACCCGCGCCGACCGAGCGGTTAATCCGTCGTTGGGTCGGCGTACGGGGGGAGGGGGGTTCGTCGAGAAAGAGAGAGAGCAAACGGCTGGCCGAGAAACTTTTGCTTGGTCAGACTCTTCGTCGCCGTCTGCGATGCAAGAGAGAGAGAGAGAGAGAGAGAGAGAGAGAGAGAGAGAGGAGGGAGAAAAAGCGAGATAAAGAAACAAGCTCGACTCCATATAAAAGCTACTTACTCCGGTGTATTTTTCTTGGGGCGGGCACGTGCGCCCGGCTCTGTATCACACTTTTATTTCTCGTCTCTCGAATCGCCGCGCCACCATTTCACGGCCGTCGATACGGACACGCGCGCGGAATCGCGGAGGTTGGACGCGCGAGCTGTACCCCTAGTATATGCGTGAGAACGGGCGGGGGGGGGGTTGAGTAGTGCAACTAGCCGTAGTTTGTTGGAGAGGGGTGCGCTGAAAGAAATCCGGCTTTGACCTAATGGATCGCCATTGGCAGTCGGTCGATTTTGGTACGCGTCTGCGCGTTTTTGGATTTTTGAAAATTCGCGATCGAAGCGCGACAGGCCCTCGACGGATCAGTTGGTCGACCATATTCGGTATTTGTGTAAAAGGGCGTGAAATATGTAAATAGAGCGAGCAGCGGAGAAAGGAGAGATGCAATTTTACTGGATCTGAATTTTCATGTTTCGAAAATTTGGATGCTCGAAAATTTGCGTATTAGACTCATTACATATGGGTTTATAAATGAAATTAAGATCTTATAGTTATACGTTACTATAAGTCATTCGGATTTCTTTTTGAGAAAGTATCTTCTTAAATAAAAAACGTATCTACTCGATGCAAGAAGAATTCACTTAAATCAAGCCACATCCTCTTGAATCTAGTGAGTATTTTCTTAATGAAAGAAAATGTTTTACCTCGTAGAAAAGAAGTAAATATTCACTTGATATCAGAAAATTTTTGGTTATGTTAATAACGAAAAATATTTTTGCCACGATTAAGATTTCAAAGGTCAGATTTTTTCTCAAATGCTACTAGATAATGGGTAATATAATACGTCCCATAATAGTAGTAGGATTATTTATTTGAGTGTATTTATTTTTATATAAATTTCATGTTCCCAGCAGAACTACGTAGTTACAAAAGACACAATTATCTTTACGTAAGATCTTGAAGTCAGGCTGTGATTTTCATCGCCAGGCTTTGAGAAAGTGCAATTCGTCACTGAACGCACAATTGGACTGTAATTCTTAAAAATTGCTGGCGAGCCGCACAAAAGGGATGGTAAAACTTATAGTAACCAGGGTGGCAAATCGTCAAAATATAACGGTTATCGCCTTTATCTCGGAATAAACAAAGACTTTCTAAAAATGCCGTGTTTCGCCAAAGACCGATTGAAAGACCGTCGCATCATCAATCGGAGAGATGGCGTACTTTCCTAGGATCGACAGATTTAGTCTATTGTTCTATTTCTATGCATTTTCACGAACTGAACACATATTACATTAGGCGTTGATTTCATTTGTCTCAAGAAACAAATGTTCAATTTCAGAGATAAAATAAGCATATCCAGCAAAAATATGAATATCGATCTGTAATTCATTTACGAAATTTTCTTATATTTTCCTTGATGAATATAATCAAATTCGCTATTATAATGGAATCTTTTTTTTATTCTCACGGTCGCTGCCTCGTTTACTGCGCGACGATTAAACGCGCGTCCATTTCGACCGATATGTAATCCTTGCTTGATATTTTCGTGCGGTAATTCTTTGCTCCCCGTCACTGGGACGGGGTTTTTCAGTATTTTGGGACGGGCAAGCGTTACGAACCGTCCCGTTACCGAGCAGTTTAACAATTTCGATAAACTGCGCACAAATTTCAAAAGGCCCTCCGATTCTCAAAGATCCGTTCTGAATTGACGATCGAATGGCTCGCTTCGAGAAAATCTCGGAGATCGTAATGGCTTCTACATCTTCCAAGTATAAAAATAGACCGTTACAGAAACGTGTACGTGCTTAACGTTTATAAGGACTGGATTTTCGTTTAGTAATGATGATTTACGGGGAGCCCGGGATTAAATTTAAATCGTTCGAGACATACATAATCGATCAAAGTCTTGGACTAAAAGAACTATTTGGATTCTGCAAGAGAATCAAGGGAATTATTTGAAGTTAATAATGTATATCGAACGGGAATACGTTCTCTAAAACGACTAAATTAGTATCGACGCTTTTAAGCGAATATTAATAGAAACGATATATTATGAGACTCAGCGTTAAAGGATGAAAATGACCATTTATCATCGTCGTAAACAAAATTACAATCTTAATCGTATTAATTAGGTCAAAATTTTATCGCAGAAGCGAAATTAATGATTTACGCGTATCAAAATAATTAATTTCGTGGCTTGAAGAAGGATCGATTATCGAGCATAAATTTTAGATATTACGGTTAGAATGAAAATTATTTTTCGTCTAATGACCGAGCAGCATACTGCAATGCCAGAGAATCGACGATTTACGGAGAGACGGAAGAGGAAAAAGATAAATACGGATCGTTCCGTTCCCATCCAGCGATTCTCGCTCTTCTCCCGGTCGCTTCAACAGTCGCCCCTCCCCCTCCCCCCACCAAAAAATTTCGTTTTCTCGATCCTACCGCGTAGAAAATATCGCGGTGGCCGGCCCCCCTCTCCCTCCCGGGCGAGCCTCGGAAAGCGGGCGGACGGTGCCCGCGAGTCGGCGCGACCGAAAGCCGGTTTAAAAATAGCACCCGCCCGTCCCGGAGATTTTCGCGCTGGGTGCCGGGGAGCGGAAGATTGAGAGAGATAGAGGGAGGAGGGGGGATAGGCCGCCACAGCGTCGATCGATCCGCGGTCGTTGGTGTACCGAGATCGACACCTGTTCTTCTTAAGTAGAAAGGGGAGGCGCTTGGTTGCTTCGTTATAGGTTAGAGCCCGACTGTACGCTACTGTGATATGTCCGAGATGTTTGGCTGGTGTATATATATATATATATATATATATTGTATACATGAAAATTCGCAATTCTTTCAAGCATGGTAAAAGACATTTCGTCCTATTATTTCCATATGTTTTATCGCGTGTTTATAAAATAGATTATATGACGTTAAGAGCTGTACGGTCATGCGAAATTTTATAATCAGCGTTTATTGCGTTTAGCTTAATGGATGCTGCAAATTCGAAAATTTAGAGTCGTAGGCGATATGCTTGACGATAAAAAAAAATACTCGACGATAAAATCGACATTTTTTTTTTAAGCGAAATAATTATTTGTACGTAAAATTCTCATCGCTATATAAATTTATGTATCGAGAATGTATTGATAATTGTTCATTGGTAATTCTGTACCTAAATAATAGATATAAATACAAACTTGATTCGAAATTGTAACTATGTCAGATTGCGCCTCCGTCATACTTACGAGTATTATTTTTTTTTATTTGAAATAAGTTTTCTTAAGAGAATTAAAAATCTTTTCACCTAAGGGAGGGAGCAAAATTGTAAAACTATATATATTTTATTACTATATAGTCAGTTGGATTCCTTAATAGAACAAAACGAATGAAAGTGGAACAGATCAGCACCATAAACTGGTCGGATTCTAATAGAAATTCCGTGCAACGCGTGGATATGCATAGTATAAGGCGAAAAGCCGCTCCGCGTATAATTGAACAATGAGGATAAAATTACGCAGGCCAATCAATGTCCTATATGTGCGATTCTACGCGCGCACACACACACACACAGCCGGATCGTTACGCTCGAATATACATATGTATATATTCATGCGCGAAGCTAAAATTAAGCGGGAAAGAGGTGAGGCAAAAATAAACTAAATCAAATCATGGCACATATTAAATGAGTTTGCTTATACACACATGCATATATATATATATATATATATATATATATATATATATATATATATTAAAAGGCATACAATACTAACGATATGGCACAAATATATATGAAAATAAAGTAATACATCGGACGAGTGAAGTTGGAGTCAACCTGGCATGCATATTTTAGACTTTATAAATGAAAAGTAGGTTGGGCGCGTTTCGTCTTCGCTTTTCATTCGTCGATGCGTCATGTATCTAATAACAGTTGGAGAATATTGTGCAACTCGTTAAAAAGAAAAAAGAAATAAATAAAAGGAAATAAATACAAGAAAGTAAACTATATATTGTAATGCGGGATCGCGGATTGTACAATGGTACAACAAATCCACACATACACACACACACACACACACACACACGCGCGCGCGCGCGCGCGCACACACACACACACACATATTTATACTTATGGGTAATACTTCAGGGGATGATCGGCTTAACTTTCGAGAACTCGTATATATATAAGCTTCGAACACTTAAGCCTTGAATTCTATTGTTATGCAAAGTTGCTGCACGCGCATTAAGGTGTTAATACAACGGTTTTATCATGAACGACAGAGAGAATGACGTTGATGAAATACGGCGGATCATTGGCTCTACGATTATGAAAAGCATTTTTATCTGTGTCACAGTGTTTATAAAAATAATATAAAGACCCATTTCGAATGAGGTTTGGCTGGACATAGGCGCATTTATAATCTACAACTTTTCATTAAAGTCGAATCCTCGGGCGTGTACAGACGAAAAAAGATTTAAAAATACGATATATATATATATATATATATATATATATATATATATATGTATATATATATTTCTCACCACTATTTTGGTTTTTCTTCCAATCGGGTGAATAGGGCACGCATTTTTAATATTTATAAAATACCCATAAGAGACTAAATCCAGCTGCGGTCGATTGATGCACACAAACAAGAATCAAAGTTATATTTATTTATAAGAGAATGATGAGCCAAAATCATTTCTCAATATTCAAATATATTCGCATAAATTTTGGTACAATTTAGAGGAATTTTTATCTGCTTTTTTGTGGATTCAAATAATACAAAAAAAAGATAAAAAACAGACGATGCCGCGTCTTACTTGATAGGAGAGCCTCATTAAAATACATCGAACGTTCAATGTGTGTACCGAAGATACGCGCGCCTATATATATATATATATATATATATATATATATATATATATATATATATATGCCATTCTACGCGTAATATACCAAACGTAGTATTCGAAACGTGCATTATCTACGAATACGTTTGCCCCCCCCCCCTCGCCCCCTCACGTGCCAATAAACTTCGGGCGTTTACGGCCGAAACGTATGGAATACATTTCTTGAAAATCAATGCGCAATTCACGGAATTTATTATACCAACGTTTTATTAAACAGAAACTCGTGTACGAGGATAGTTAAATATTCGATTTACCGTATGCCCATAATATATAGTCGCGGGCGTGGCTCGATTTCCGATTTGATCGGAAGGCCGAGCAAAAAAAAAAATGAAGAAAATTCAGAGGAAAAAGGAAAATAAAACGAGAACAAAGCAGAAGCGTCAAAATCCAAGGTGGGCGAACCATAGCATCGACGTCGAGAGCCGCTCGTGAGACGGTCGCAGCTCGCTCCATCCCCGTCGCTCTCTATCAACCTCCCCCGCCCCCACTGCCACCGCCCGCGCGCCAGCCAACGTAAATTTACGAGCCATTATCGTTCTCATCCACCTCGTCTGCGAACGTGACGAACATATAGAAAGAGATAGGCAGACGGTGAGGAGGGGGGTGGCTTCGTCGGCGACCCCCCTCCACCCCCTCGTCCGTCTCCGCCGCGCCGCGCCGGGCTGGAAGGGGAGCGCGTCCGCTTGATTCGCGCGGGAGCGCCTTGCGAGCTGCCGCGCCTGCCTCGGACCCATTCGTCACTCGTCCGCCTGCTCGTGGCGCTGTGCCTCTCCTTGTGCCGCCTGCGAAAACGACCAGAGACACAGGGTTCTGCGTGTAGAGAGAGAGAGAGAGAGAGAGAGAGAGAGAGAGAGAGAGAGAGAGAGAGAGAGAGAGAGAGAGAGAGATAGAGAGACAGAGAAAGCCTTCACAAGAGGGAGGAGCGAGAGCAGAGCTGTAAAGAGCTAAAATCAAAAAAAAGGAAAGAAAGAGAGCCGTCGAGGCGCGTTAGAGGATCGCGCACTCTTCTCCGTATTAAAGGCGCGGGGGCGATAGAGAGAGAGAGAGAGAGAGAGAGATAGAGTAAGAGAGGGAGGGGGAGAGAATATATCACACCGGGTCGAGCGCTCTGTCGCTCTCCACCCTCGTCAGTTATTTGCCCGTTCGCTTTTTGAACCCTCCTCCACCACCCTGTCGTATTATATACCGCGAACCAGCTTCGTTAGAGCACAATACGTTTAGAATGGTCCTGCACAATATATACACACATATATATATATACACACAGAGAGACACTTGGCAATTCCTTGAGTTCATTATCAACGATCATCATATGTGTATTGCGGGTCGCTTGCCTCGCTCGTCTTTCCCTATTATCCACCGCGCCTCGTTCCCTCGTCGGGGCCCCTAGGCGCCTCATATCTCCACGCGGCCTCTTTCTCGCGCTTTCGCTGCGCACGCTCGCGACGCGTATCCCCCTCCGTCCGAGGCTGCGGGATGAAAATAAAGAAAATTAACTATCGGCCAGTTTTTGGGTGTGACGTCGAACGCGCGCGCCTCGCCGCGCGGTTTTCGCTAAACGCGATCGTTGCCCACGATGCAGGTAATCGTAAACGAACGGTTCTGCAGCGATTACGTGAGAACGTCTTCGGGTTCCGAATTTCTGGCTTCGAGACTGAATTGAATATTTCAAAAAAAAAAACAAAAAAAATCTCCAATCAATACACGGTCGAACTGATACTTAATTTATATTTGATTCGTGAACCTTTGATTAGCGAACGTGAGCAGTGGAACTATTGTAGTAATGTAGAAATGCACAGGGGTTAAATACAAGGCAAGGAATAATTTGGTAAAATGTGCGTTATGACGAACTAGTCACATAAGCCAAGCTATTACAATTAAACTATAATTTCCATTGTATTTTTGCAATTCTTTTATTTTCCGCTCTAAACTAAACGTTAATCTACGATTGTTTGACCGATTTCAAAGTAAATATAAGAATCGATCTTATTTCGTTCAGTGCATTTTTCTAAACATGACGAATCAAGGCACAGAAATAAAAATTGAGACCTGTCGAAGCTTGTTGTAGGATTTTCTTTTTTTTAGTCGAGAATCAACGCCATCGATTTACTCGTAAATCGATCATCGACAGTCAATTATTAGTTTGTTTTGTGTGTAATTTACGTTGTTGTATAGACTGTAATAGTCAAGCACTTACCATCTGAAATTTAATTTACTCATTCCTAATACATTTAATGTAGGCAGAAAATTTTAAGACAGAGTGCATAACGAGTGTCTGAGCATAACGCGACGTTACTACTGACCCTGTCAATACCTGTAATTTCATCGTTTAACGTGAAAAAAGCTAATCTCAAATTACTATTTATTAATTAATATAGAGGTCAGCTTTTGTTTAAACTTTAATCCTAGTGATATCGATATACATACTATAATTATACTTCTTTTTAATGTAACATAGGTTAAATATTATTATATACGCTATTTACTGTAATATCGACAATGATAAACTTTATCACCAGTCAAGTTTCTCTCTCTAATGTCAGAAAATATTTGTAAGACATTTTTTATAAGTCATTTTCTCACAATTATCCGAAAGAACGAATAAGTACAGATCAATAGTTTGAAATTCACGATGAATTAAATAATTGTATCAAATTATAGATATTTCGCGCGGGTGTCGATACATTTTGATAAGAAAAGTTGAGGTATCGGTTAATTTATCAATAAGATGAACTTTTGCACTGGTAGACTGCCGCGCTTATCCCTCGCAGAGCAGTATATCAGCCGGCGATTCTGGATTATCTCGATACTTTGCGCAGAGAGGGGGGGGGGCAATAAATCGCTTCTCGAAATCCCATCGATGGGCAATCGACGCCAAAGTCGTCGATTAAATTTCCACTGCGCCATGACTTTACGTCGTTTACAATTGTGAAATTGTCGTGTGAATTTTTTTTTTTTGTTTGACAACCTACATAATATTGAAAAGCTGCTACATAACATCCCCTTTACATAGCTGTTCATTATTCTCGCGTTGCATACACACACACACACACACACACATATATGTATATGGAAAGCTCATAAATCAATTGGATTCGGAGAGAATCGACGTTTAAAGCGGGCGACGTTAAAATTTTATTCCTTTTTTTATTATTTTGTTTTTGTCAATCTCTTTTTTTCAAATTGAACGGGCCCGCCGTTCACGAACTCTACACGCAGCCCTCGAGCATCGAATTCGCAGCTAATCCGGTTTACGAAACAACGATTCAGCCAACCGCCTGTCGCGCGAGCTGCGCGAGAGGGCAAATGTCGCCCGCGCGGAAGAACGAGACGTTTTCTTCTTTTTTTTTTTTCGCTCGGGCTGAGCGGCGGCAAAAGTTGCGCGACGCCTCGTAAGCCCGGCGGTGGGGGGGTGGGCAGTGGACGCGGAGCCACGAGACGAGGGGATGATGGTCCGAGGACGGCGCGGGGACGGGGCCGAACTGCGAAAATTGCGGTTATAGTTGCCGGGGCGGGGGAGTGATTCGGTTTAACCCCCCGCGCGATGTCGGTTTCTGTCTCTCTGTCTCGCTCTCTCTCTCTCTATTCTCTGGTTTTTTACGTGGATTTATCTTTTTCTGGCGGTATACCGTTATGTTTCGTTATATTTTTGTTTTTTTATTGTACGCAGAGTCGACAACGCTGCACGAGAGCCTCTCGTTCGGCGAGAATGGCTTTTCTTCGCCGGGCTACCGCGGCCAACCGTACGCTTTGCGTTCGGCATCATCGTCGTGACTTTACGCGCTTGTTTCTTTTTTCTCGTTTCTTTTCGGCACTTTTGTCAAATCGCTCGATAAAAGGAGGGAAAAAAAAGAAGACCACGTAAAACGAAATTCTAACGACGAGAGTATACGAAGGGACGGTACGTCCGTGTGTGACGGCGTTTGTACAAGCCAAGGCCGGAACACTTACGAGGGTGAATAATTGCTTTGCAATGGGCAACGGAGTTTCGAAAATATATTATACTAGCGTAGTAAATGTACTTTCTATTATATGGTAAATATTATGCAAACAATTTTCGTCTATACATACTTGAACAAAAAAAAAAAAAAAGATAAATATGACAGACATTCAATGAAATTCAATGCTTCAATAAAATAACGAATAATGTGCGGATCTTTTCGAATTTCGATGCCGATTGCACGGGAATGGCGCGCCAATTAATGAATCGGCACAGTTAGCTTTTCATTAGTACAACCGGTAATTTGCATTTTGGCCGTGGCTTTTGTTTCCCAATTAATTATCGCGGCGCCCCCTTTGATTATGTATACGTACGTATACGTGCATGTATCTATATATGCATGCTCGTGATTTTCGGCAACAACGTTTCTCCGTGGAAATTTACGGCCGCCGAGCTGGAGCTCAAGCTGCTGGGCTCGTAAATTGGCCGGAATTGTTCTCATTTTTTCTCCTCCGACCAAACCGCCTCCCCGCCCCCCCTCCCCAAAACCCCGCTGTCACGGTCGAGTAAATCGCGTTCGTTGCAACTGCGCCCGTGCCGGCATTATATATTTCCGTTGTCGTATCGCCCCTACGTTATTTTCCGACTTCTGGGACGCGGGAGAGATTAAGAATTGAGGGGGGCGGGGGGGGGGCAAAGGACGAACGCGCGGTCGCGAGCGAAATTCAAACGAGGAACTTTATGACGCGTGCGTAGCAACTCCGTTTGTATGACTGATATTAAATCGCGAATTTGTGAATAAAGTAACGTTCGGTCGAGGATATATATATATAGCCGCATCGGGACGGTGCGCAACGACAGCATATTGTAAAAAAAAAATCGAAATCCCTTCGGTCACCGTATTTTTCTCTACATTTTATTCGAATATTCGGTCGGCCAGTACTGTCGGCAAAATCGTTCGAAGAATAAATACGTGTATATGCTACGAGCAAACAATGGGCGAATTATTTTTCGATAAAAATCGGGCTTGCAACGCACGCGCATGCTCACAAATATATGTATATATATATAGGCAGTTTTCCTAGCATCGGGAGGGGACAGCTATGTATTTATCGTTCACGGGCACGAGCGTCGTTCCACGACAAACCACTCAGACTCCGGAAATGAATGTTACCCTTCCACCCCAGTTTCAGTCAGTTACCGCCCACTTTTTCGTTTTTCCTCTTTTTTTCTCCACTACTACCATTGTTACTATTTTTTATTTACTTTTATTATTATTATTATTATTATTTTAAATAAATACGAGAGTGATAGGGAGAAAAACGATGGTGCGCTCTCTAGCAAAAATTCCAATGCGGCTATAAACGCGCGTTCTTCCTCCCCCCCCCCCCGAAATATACCCCCACACCAGTGATCGCCGGATAACGGAGCCGAAAGCCGACAGTCAACGGCGGAGATTCGCGGCGTCCGCGGCCAGCCGTGGCCGAAGTGAAAAGGGCGCACATAAAAGACAGGGCGGCAATAGTGGCGTTCGGGACGTGCGAGGTACGGGGAAGGGGGGCCCGGACGACGTCGCTCGCAGTAGATCAGCGGCTTATAACCCCGAACGCCCGACGCGTTATTTATACGCGGATTTTATTTGTCGACGGGGGGACGTGGGTACTTCGGAGGGGAGGGGGCAGGCGATAGCGATATAATGCCGCCACCTCCGTACACAATGATAAATCAGCGATCGGAAAAGTTGAAACGGCGAGATTCGCCGCACTGTTCCCCTCACCCCCCCTCTCTCTCTCTCTCTCTCTCTCTCTCTCTTCGGCCCCCACTTACCTCCTCTGGCCGACGCGACACGACGACTCTTCGATCGGGACTCGACCCTCACCCCCGCGGGACCGAGTGCATGTACGCACGGGGAAAGTCCCGGCGCGACGCGGAAATCGATTTTATTCGTTGAGCACTCCAACTGGCCTCTGAATATATATATATATATATATATATATATACGCCAACATGCAAACGTGTGTAAGATTCGAATACGCTGGGCAATTCAATGTGAATTCGGAACGTTCTCCCGACGGTAAAGAGAAAAATAATAACAAAGAATCGAAATTTCATCGTACGTACAATCGTCAAAATTAATGTACAATTATAAAGCGAGCGATTTTATTAATATAACCGTGCCGAGGCGAATTATTCATTTCTAAAAAAGCGAATACAGGGACGTGAAAAGAATGCAAAGTCTCGCAAAACGAGAGAAGCGCGAAACATTCAGGAGTGCGTTGGATATTCTATAAATGAGACGAATGGTTAGAAGGACAAATTTAATATAAATGTTAATTATTATAATTACACGAGTCCCTTTACTCGTGCGACTAATCTCCGTCTCGGTCGAATCGCTTGATTCATTTAATAATCAGAGCGTGGATATAAATATTCTGTACAAAAAATTCATCATGCTATATATATATATATATATATATAGCCAAATCTATACGAATTAGGTTAAATTTCCGCTTACGCAGGCCTCTATATGCGTAAATCTGATATTAATCCGTTCTAATTCGCTTTTCTCCCGTGGGCGTTGTGCGCGACCGCAGCGCAAGGGCGTTGTTACACGTCGATATGGCATTTCTATATTGTTGCCGATCCGTCTGTATATAACAATATATAGTATCAAAAACTACAGGCAGGCATATTGCTCGCAATACCAATCCTACATGTACGCAGAGCTCGGATTCCATTAATCGAACCGACGTCTGTAATAATTGAACGACCGAGCTGAGATTAATCGGCGAGCCAACGACGCTCGGGGGCTCTTTCGATAAGATTCGTATCTGGTCAGCGGTCGAAATGTAACGAAAATGAAGAAGTGATCGCCGATCACGCGCACGACTGAAGAGACAAGAAAGAAGCTCAATTTCTGCATGGGATCGAAGCCGCAGAGAGCGACGTAACAAATTGCTTGGATATACATAGGCGTATATATAGACATAAATATATATATATATATATATATATATATATATATATATATATATATATATGTATAAACTTTTGACGATTTTGATCGAGAAGAGCATTTATCAGGGCCGAACGTTCGATTAATTGAATCGCGTGCATAATATCCGAGTGCCGGATGATCAGCCGCGAACGGTCCATTAACCCACTTCGCGCGCCCGCGCCAATCTCCGCCCTCCCTCTCTCTCTCTCTCTCTCTCTCTCTCTCAGTCGCTCAATCATGCACGTTTGTAACCGCTGTTGCACGATTTACGCGCATTTCCTCACCCCGCATACGCATACGTGCACGCGCAAATTGACGGCTGGCCCGTGGGATTCCCTCGTTCGCGCACCTCGTCCACTCCCGTCCCGCCGGCCGTTACGTCGTTGCGGCCGTGTTTTCAAGCGGTGCTCGACCGCGCTCGCGATTCCTGCCGGGCTCGCCGTGGAAGCTACTTGACGATCGGTCGTTCGCGAAACGCCGCGATTTGGTGACTTGCGTATTGAAGTAACAATACCCTGCGTCAATCGACCGTCCGTCGATGGCCACGCTTGCATGCAAAAGGGGCCGAAGAGCAAAAACAAAGAGTCCTAAGCAACATCGTCGCCACGAAGTCGTCGATCTCGGTAATATTATCGAAGCTCCTCTCGCGGATATTCTCTGTACTAAGGAGAAAAGAAGCTACGTAGACTGTGGGGATGAAGCCTGAGGGAGGCGGGGGGCAGCATAAATTCCGGGCGATACATTCAGGTAGGTAGACGAGGCACTGATGCCAATCTCCGTAATCGGAAAAATGCTCTCGGGATTGATATATATATATATATATATATATATATATATATATATTTACATTATTGTATAATCGGGAAATCTATTCGGCGAACATATAAATATATATTTGTGTACAATAAACGCTCGTAAAAAAAAGGAAGGAAAAAATAAACGTGCGCCCCTCTTTTTATAATAAAAAAATTCTTTTTATAATAAAAACACAGCTGCATATTTGCCGCTCGTGAACTATGCATGTAGACGTCGGAAGTGAAACGGCCACGGGTCCATGATATGCATTTCGAATTCATGCTCGTCCCGTCGCCTCAGTGCGAATCGTCGGCGCATCTCCCCGATATTATATTATCTCGGATGGGAAGTGGGAAGGCAGTGGATCTGACATTTGTATCGTCTAGTTCTTTTTCGCATATTCTCCTTCTCTTCGCTTACAAAACTACTGTTCTATATATATATAAATGCTCGAAAACCCATTCTTTATATGCATTATTTCGGGCATCCGATGCGGAAGCGCTAGCGACGCAGTTAGGAGGGAGCGAGGAGTGGCGGTAGGAGGGGGGGGCAATGGGCAGAGGGGGTGGGAGACGCTCACGCAAGCCCCGAAAGTAGGTCGGGAAATGTCGAATTTCATTTCCACGGGCAGGCCCACCCTTCGTCATCGCCGGTTCGCAAGTGCGCGCACGAGTCGAAGCGAGGAGAGAGAGAGAGAGAGAGAGAGAGACGGATATTTATTTAGACTAAAAACTACAATAGTCATCGCTTTACACAGTATTGTAAATAAAAATTTTACTTTCGCAGTGCAGATAATATTCTAATGAGGAACTGGGTAAAATTTACATTTAACCTCAAAACCAATAGAAAAACTAGCATAAATCAATGCTACATCTAGATTTAAAGCAAAATATGAGTACAAAAATAAACATCGAACAATATTTCTACAATCGGAGATACTTAAACGGGTAATTTAGGGGGCATACGATTAAAATTAAGAATTGTACCGACTTAATACCGAGTACGTATTGCCTTTGAAAAACCTTCATGTATTCGGCGCAAAATGAACACGGCTCCTGGTATGATTCTCAAAAGTACTATGATACTTAATTTCGTGCTACCGATACACCGACAATTTGTTCTACTCGTTAATCGACCTACACATTACGTTAATCTCTACCAATATCGACTATTATAAATCTATATGCCAGGCACGACCACACGCCTAGTCTTCCAGCCCCCCGAATCCTCCGTGGACTCTGACCCCTGGCAGCGCGCAAAGAAAAAAATAACGGAATCGTCGTCGTAACGATTCTGTAACAATATAAAACTAATTTTACTCTCCGCGATTGCGAGCCGGATTATTTTCTAACGCGACGTTTACACAAAACGAGATTGTAAGTACGAGCCATTACAATTGATCGGCCGTTCGTAGAAGCGAGGCACAAGCTTGTCATATTACCTTTTCTACCTATCCTGTACGAAAGAGTAAAGTTTCCGTATCGCAATGTCCGAATCGTTGAGGCGCGCGGAATGAAAAAGTCAAATGCTCCGTTCGTTTTTATCGAGCTCGACCGCGGTTTCTCGCTGTCGAGAGGCATTTTCAGGGAGCGATTAACAGTGCGACAGAGTCGTTGGCCATTCGAGAAAGTACCGCGACGACCGAAGCTGCTGTCGATGTACAAACTTTAATTTTTTGTCTTCTTCTTTTATGAAACCGTCCCAACGTTATATCCGTTAGTGATATCCAGCTCAATAGTCGTGTAACTTCAGGGCTGTTCGGCGAGGGAATGAAGTAAAATATTTGATGTGTAAATCGAGAAAATGATCAATTACACATGGTCATGATCATCTGCAAAGGTTAGCCGCGGCACTGGCTCGGTTAAATATGCAATGGGATATTTTTCCTTAAAAAAGAAGTTTATAAGATCTCGCTTTCATCGGAGGAACAATCGCCAATTACGAATGCGCATTGCCCGACGAAGCGCCGTTGTCGTGAGAGTGTGTGCGAGACGTCGAGGGGTCGACATTACGCGCGCTGTTAAACAATGACACGGACTCTCGGCGTCTACCGCGTCAGAGGCGCGCCGCCGAACTTTAACTCATCCGACCAACGAAATTTCGGGCGGGATGGTGGGACGTGTTAAAAAAGCGACGCGAATGCTCGACGAATTCGGATTTGGGACGCGTGGAAAAGAGCCGTCTTGGAGTATTTTAATTTCGCACGGATTTGGCCGTACGGCGTTCTCGTCGAAAGTCTCAATTTCAGCCACGTTCCGAAAAATCGCAGTAACGGAATAATGGAGTCGAGAGCTGTTCGACTCGCGATGTGGTGCACACGTACTATATATATATATATATATATATATATATATATATATATATATATATATATATATATATAGAAACCAAATCGGTCGAGAAAGAGAGCTCGTACCTAAGCGATAAGGCCGACGATAGCTTTCCTCCCTCTAACCGGTAAGCGGGATGAAATTCTCTCGTATATAAGTACATATAGTAAAAGGATCTCGCCGAGCATTCCCTTTATACTTCTTCGTCCTTCTCCCGGCCCTGTGTCCCGGAGTGCCAAATCGATTTACCCGTCGGTGAGCGACGTTGGACCGATGGTCGAGAGACACCATCTCCCTCGCTCCGCCTCGCCCCAAAACCGACAAAGGATGTTCGAGTGGCCACTGTAGGCGGAGGATGGGGGGGGGGGGAGAAGGTCCCGCCGGGACTTTGCTAGGAGCGCGGCTCGCTCTCAGAAATTTTTTCCCTCTCTCTGTCTGTCTTCCTTTCTCTCTCTCTCTCTCTCTCTCTCACTCTGGCTCTCTATCCGTAAGGCGAGCTGGCGCGAGAAATGAAATTCTCGACCGATCGGTCGTCCGAGCGAATCGTGAGGTTCTTTCGTATCGGGAAAATGGAAGGAGTCGGTGGCGGCGAGGGGATGTGAGAGGATGGCGAGGGAGGGGGGGGAATTAAGCGACCGTTCGCGATGTCGTATAGCTTGAAAATAATAACGGTGGCGGGGGAGGGGGGGTGGGGTTGATCGACCGCGGCTAAAACGATTCCATCGCTCGACGGAGAATTTCATATCTTGTATTACATTAGGTTCTCCGACATTTCCCGATTACATCTGCCGATGACTTCTATGCTTCTTCCGTCGAGATCCGCGGATCTGGACAAATTGGATTTAAACGCAGACACATCACGTTGCTCCTTGATATAACGTTTAATCGACGAAAAGCGAACGTATATATATATATATATATATATATATATATATATATATATATATATACACGCGCGTCGTGCGCAAAAGTCTATAAATCACTCTTGACAGGCCAACCGCATGGATTTGCAAGTCTAATAAGCGAATGCAAGGTCTAATGCATCAACTGATTATATATACATTGATATACAAGATATACATACGTACATACGTATATACAAGGAATAAATGGAAGAAAAAAAATCGTCGCACCAAAGCGAAATTACTTTGGGATTACATACTTTCCAATTGACGCTTTAGCTAATTCGAAACGAGTCGCAGCAACGAATGCCACGCATTACATGCAGATTGTCCTTCGACAAGACACACACACATACACACTTACACACACGTGCATAATACATATGTATAACCATTACGCACTTGTATTCTGCGTAGAAAAAACTGTTATTTTGGACTCTACCTGCATGGCAATCGATCGGCCGTATATTAATTCGGCGCTTTCAACCGACGATTCGTGCTTGACGAATTACACATTTTACGACAAATTTCGAATTGGATATATATGTGAAAAGAAGGAGGGCAAGTAAACAAACGTATAAATCTGGCATGGGGCGACGGGGTGGGGAGGGGAGGGGATTCGGGCTCAGGGCCGTGTTTAGCGGTCAGCCAATTCTTCGTCGCGGGTGCATTATGCGCGCGAAAACAAACAACGACACCTCCAGTCGACGCTAACGACGCACTAATTGCGGCCGAGTCGTCGCTTGTCGCTGCTCCGATTCCTTCGGTAAAGTCCATTTGAGACGTTTTGATTTAATACAGATACGAATAATGGGGCGCGACGTTGCCTCCTGTCGTAGAGGTCGTTTATTACAAAAGTTAGTTATACTCAATCTTTCCTATATTTCGACTTTCTGAATAGCTCTGTAGAATTTTCCCTTACAACTTGGTTGAATCAAAGCTCCAATTAAAAAATCACAACTTCCCATTATCATTGGCAGTATCGTAAGCCGATAGATTTTTACATAAAAAATTTCAATTAATATACTTAAGCGCCCAAAGCAGCGACATATCGCGCGCTAATATCCCAAATACTTCTCCCGCAACTGTATGTATCTGTGTGTGTGTGTATGTATATGTGTGTATGTGTGTGTGTGCGCGCGCGCGTGAGTATGTATATGTGTGCATATAAGCGATAAATCTTTTAAACACGAAATATAAAACACGCGACCGTGATAATAATGCGGCGCCCTCCTCAGAGCGCGCATATACATACGAGATGAATAATGATACGCGGGATAGAATGATATATATATATATATATATATATATATATATATATATATCGTAAAAGTAGGCTAACGCGTTCCCAAACATCGTCAGCTGCGCGCTCACCCCCCCCCCCCTTCAAGACCTTTAGACGAGGGGCGCGCTGGGCGAGGGGGAGGGATGAGCGACGCGGAGCTAAACGCTCTTACTCCGCGATGCGCGCATTATTATTATTATTATTATTATTATTATTTTTCCATTATTATCACGCGGGCCTCGTAAAAATTCGCCTGCCAAATTTCCCGTCGCTCGTCCTTAGCGCGTGCACGCGCGCCACTCGGGGGGGAGGGACCGTGAAAACGCGGAGTCGGGGGCGATGGGCGCGCGCGAAGCGTATATACACATCGTCCGCGCGAGGCGGCGGCTCGTGGCGCCGGGCTCATCGACGACTCCCCCCCCCTCTGCCCCTTCCCCCGTACGAACGACCCCCCCCCCGGAAATTCCGGCAAGCAAGGACGCGAGGAGGGGACGCGCGATCGATGCATGTTAACGTGCATCTTTATATATGTGCGGGGGGGGGGGATACATGGCGCGCGTGGAACTTCTTTAGGTATACAGTGCTCGCATAATTATAGTGGACGCGGGGCATCGGAGAGGTCGTGTATATGTGCGCGCGCGCGCGCGTGCCTCCATGCACATGTGGAGCGGCACGAATGCCCGATTGTTCAAGGCCGAGCTTATGTAAGCTTAATGCCGATTGAAGGGAAGATTCTTTATTCGAGGTTAGATGCGGAATCCAGGGGGGAGGGGCAAAAATCGTCCACTACTATGTCAATTTGTCTATATGAATTTGACTTGGTTGTAACTTTTAGCTTTTGACGGATAAATCATAGGCCGGCAGTATTATGGCGTCGCACTGACGAACAAAATCATCCTCGTAGTTCCGGAAGCTCCCCATAGGGTTTAAGCCGAATCAACACCCCCTGGTCCCAAAATTCATATGCACATTTGTTTTTGCTTGAATATTTCAGAAAATTTCAACTCAATCATAAACGTACATCATGCACTCGAGCAAACGACATTCGACCAACAACTGTACGAAAATGCGGTGTCAAAAAGACTCGAGCAGTAACTTGGAAAATTATACATTTTTTCATGCCATTGCCACGTATTTCATCCATTGGCCATATCCGCTTATTCATCCGCACATATTCGTCTTATTGACAGTTTTTAGCGATCGAGCAACATCGAAATTCCAGTACGACATTATATGTAGACAAGGATAAAAATATTGATTTATCAAAAGTTATGGCTAGAGATATGCCAAAAAAGTGAGACACGATGTAACCCTGAGTTGGCGATCGGTATCGTGTCGATATTACAGATATTAATCGAGCAAATGAGCCATCTATACTATTCTTATAGAAATCTATATTGCGACAGCAGTATTGGTTTTTAAATTCTTTAGCAGCACCAGAATTAGCCTCTTTATCAGAAGCTGAATTTATCTTTATCAGAAGGTGATATCTTTTGTGCTTTAGATTATATATACATATATATATATATATGTAAGAAACTAATCACAAGTTTGCCATCAAATATCTATTTAACGAGAAAGTTTTGATCTATACGAAAATTCTAATATTTCATAGCAGTACTTAAAAGATTAATTAGAAATATAAAGAAAATTAATTCTTCACATTTTGCTGTAGACTACTGGGATATAAAGCACAAATAAAACTTGTATTGAGAAAATGTATAATAACGATCTGCTGTAATTTCAACATCTCGTCCATATTTTTGTCAACCTAAAAGCGACTGGAAAAAATGAAAAGCATAAATACAAAAAACGCAGACGAATAGAAAGCTGATGATCATATGATGGTGATTGATTTGACTCCGGATTCTGGATTAATATTCTGAAATGTCCTCCCTTTTTAAATTTAATTGCATTTCCAAAAATCCCTATTTCAAGTTATTTTTTGACATTGCTTAAAAATTGGAAGAGAGTTTTAAAATTGTTGCATAAATACGCTATTTTACGTTCTCTTAGGAACATTAAGAAAATAATGAAAAACATTGAAAATTTACCCGATCTAAAATAAAAATCACCGACGTGCGTCCAAAATTACATTACGATAGCAGGACAAATTCTTAAGATGATGTCGGAGAAAAATTAGACCGTATTAACGTCATTGTATTTGACAGAAGTTTTGACGGCGATTTTTCATAAGATAATAATTTTTAAGCTTTAATGATGCAAAACGTTTCTTTAGTAAGCTTACTACAACGATAACCAGTCTTAATTCACTCGATATTTGTGGAAATAATGAAAATTACAAGTACAAGTTGTGAAATCTAGTTAGACATGTAGTAGAGCGTAGACAAGAACAGTCATGTTAGACGGTTTTATGACGGTCAGACTTTACTACGACATCCCCTTGAAAAAAGTTATTTGGAACTGCTGGAAGAGAGGGAGGTTATAGGATGAGAACCAATTAAACGTCGAGCACAAGTAGGAGCTCTCGAATATTCGGAAAAATGTAAATATATGTAAACGATCGATTTCGCAGTGCAACCCTGCGATTTATATGCATATATATATATATATATATATATATATATATATATATATATATATATATAAACATCAAGGTTCGACTTCGTTCGGCGTACACATTGTACGCGTTACAAAATTCCGAAAAATTTCGGCACGTCGTCCCATCGGAACGCGGCATACATTATGTATACAGCGCGCGCGGGGGAGCTCGATAATGTTGTTTCTGGAACGGAAGGCGCATTTCCCCAAGTTATAATATATACTGCATACATCGCGGGCACGGGGCTCTCGGCGCGGGCACTTCAGCATTGTATACGGCCCTGCGCGCGTGTCCGTGTGCACAGCTCGCTTATTAGCCCAAGAGCGTACTGAGGAGAAGGGGGGAAGGGGTGAAGTGGGCAGAATCGCAAATTTGCATCCGGACTAACTTTTTGATTATCCAAATATATATATATATATATATATATATATATATATATATATATATATACGAATGGGCGCAGCGCGGCGTGTAACGAGCTACCTCACCCCCTTTATGCACCACCCCCCCCACTCGTGCAACAAACGTTCAAGCCTGCTCCCCATGCATACTTTGCCTTCTACATATTTTAAACGCGGTGAGGAGGAAATGAAATTTGAAAAGTATACGAGCGATTGTGTTTGCCGTCAGGGGTGGATAGTTGTGGGGCTAATTAAGAAGAGAAATAATCAGGCTCGAAAATTGTTTGAAGCTATATATAATACGTTTATACATGTCGAATTAAAATTGTTTGGGAATAATTGAAATTACAGAAAAATTACAGTTCTATAAATGTTTCATAAAAGAAAATTATATAAATTAGAAAAAAAAAACCTGAATCGAACTCGCATGTCGAATTTATGTTATTAAAATATTTAATTTTCCATGCTGAAAATGGAAGTATTTTCATGATTTGAGTTTAAATCTGACAGTTAGGGAGTATAAAAATAATATTGATGATATTGATAAATGAAAAAAAAAATTCAATCAGTTTATATATTTATTATCATAGTATATATTAATCGAACTAGAGCGTCGTCTATTTGGTACAGAAATTATATATAATAAAAATTGATAAAACCAAAAAGCCAATTAATATTTGTTGCTGAATGAAAGGATTGCTTTCCGTATAAAATTTTCTCGACTAACAATTAAACTCGATCGATTTAATTTATTTTTAATTACTAGATGGCGCCTTTATTTTCTGGAACTTATTTTTTTAAGAAAACTTAAACTTTACTTAGACGTAACTTTTTTAGTTAACGATAAAAGACCGAACGAGTTATTCGGCAGAAGGGTCGTTCCAGAGATTCGGTAATTCAACCAATTCCGGAATGTTTTCCACAGTGCTTCGCTGCAAACGAAGACGTTTTCGAGATTAAGATACGCCACTGTCGTTCATCTTGAGGTAATTAAATGGCAGAGACACAGAGCAGCGTTACTATATTGTGCCCTTGGTGAAATTTTCCAGAAACCTATCTCGTTTTTTACTTTATCACTTTATTTTTTACCGATAAAATTAGTCCATACTTGTTTCATCGTTCTTCTGACCCAGTTTTAAACGAAACTAAAAGTATTCATCAATATCGAATTAATTTCACCGCCTCCCATCCCGCCATTCCTTTTCACCGAAAGATGCTCGTTTTATAGCGTAGTATTGTTATTTAATACCGACGCTTTCAGTTTCATTCGTATACAGCGAACAGTTTATCGTGCAGCAGTGATCGACTTTAAATTTTTTATTCAATATTCTTCGCTGGGCCATCAAACATTTATGGGGAATTTTTTTTTTTTTTAAACTGTAATAAATGCCGAACGACCGGCACTCGGATCCAAATTATTCATGTACAAATTTTAAAATAAAAACAAGAATTTTCCTGAATCGAGTGATAATTTTATTCAAACATTTTCATGGAACATTTTAACGGTTAGATTATGAAGATGTATTATTTTAAAGGAATGATACAAAATTGTACGCATTAAAGCGTCGATATATGAAAAATTGAATGAATGGGAATAAATCTTTTGAAATGATTTTTAAAATACAGATTTTGCCATTACCATCAAGAAGAAGAGGAAAAGCTTTCCGTGGAAACTTCAATAATTTGACTCGAGTCCAATTAAGAAAAAAAACAAAAATCAACAAAAAACAAAATAAACAAAAGTTGCCGATGTCAGAGAGAAACTTGATTGCTTTCGTGTAAAGAAAATTCCGTTCTCTCGGACAGGAGATCCCAGGCTATATATATATATATATATATATATATATATATATATATATATATATATACTCGTTATTTACGAAAGCGACTTTGCTCGGGTGTGTTTTTTTCTTCTTCAAAGTTTTCTCGTAGCTAGCGAGATTTTCGATTAAAATAAGGTCCGCGAGCCCGTGTCCAATCCAATCGAAGTCGATTATATATAGATATAAGTTTTTGCACGGCTCGGCAAAGCGGAATAAAAAGCAGCGGAATTTTACAATTTTTACGGATATTTCGTGTGTGGCTTCGTTTTTGTTTTTTTTTTTTTTTTAAATTGTCGATGAATTTTTGAAGAAATTAAAATTGAAAAGAAACTGTATAATAGCCGTGCTTGTGCTTTTTTCAATTGATAGCCTTGTATATGTTTATTCATCCTTTTACGTTTAGTTCTATTTAGCCTATATTAGAATTTATCGATCTTTCAGGATCACCAGGAATCGGTTATCAATTCTGCTTATTGCATCTTAAAAATGAAGATCGTTCCATCGCTCCATCTCTCTACCTCTCTCTCTCTCTCTCTCTCTCTCTCTATATATATATATATATATATATATATATATATATATATATATATATATTCATATGTCCTCCTCTTCGCAGAGACACGAGTTTATTCCAACATTTCAATTTCCATGCAATTGTGTCCGCAAAACGAGTTGTGGCTGATCCTGACAATACATGTATATACGTATAGGTATATATATATATATATAGAGAGAGAGAGAGAGAGAGAGAGAGAGAGAGAGAGAGAGGGGGGTGAGAGAAAGAACTAGATCCAGAACTCAACGCTTACACCAAATGCACAGCAGTAGGTACAGGCATATATAAAGCATAACTTTTCATCGTGTGTTTTCGCATATATGTGGGCCCGATATGCGCGCCTGCATGCGGCTGTCGCATCGACGAGATCCGTCTTGGTTAATTGCGCGGAATAGAACGCGGACCGGGGTTTGCACGAGCATTCACACATAATATAAAGTTGTGTGTATGTATATATATATATATATATATATATATATATATATATGTGTGTGTGTGTATGAATGTATCTATAAATATAATAAGGTATAATGCAGACTGAGCGCGTAATTTGGGAGTTGGAAAGTGGTTGTGGGCAAGCGAACAAAGCTACTCCTCCCCTCTCCCCATCATGCAAAATCATTGTCTTTCAGTAGAATAAGAGTTATAAGACGGCTGCGCCCGTAAACTTGGCACTGCCGTAATCTGCGACTGCATATATATATATATATATATATATATATATATATATATATATATATATAGTGCTTTTCTTCATCTTCTCCTTTTTCTTTCTCCAACAGGGCGTTAGGGGGCGGGGGCGAAATTGCGCTACAGTACACACGAGTAAGTTAAAACTCGTCGGTCGCGTGGAGAGCAGGGAGGATATGTTTTGCGATATTTTCCTCGGACACGGGGACGATTAAAGAAAAAGTTCGGAAGCCGATCTCTCAATATATTGTATGTTTCTGTCCAGTTGTATTTTCGTTCTCTCTTTTTTTTTTTTGCACGAACACGATGTTTTGAAGCGGACTCTAACTAACTCGAGTGAGATCAGTGCGAGGTTCGATTTCTTCTCCTACTTTTAATGCGAAAAACTTTCGGGATTAGAATTAATGCTCAACTGTATATGCTGTATAACATATATATACATATGATATTTGCTTATTTAGAAATCTCGGCTTGGATCTCTGGATAATTTTTAATGAAACCCTTTTTACACGGATATATAAATAATTCATGACTTTGAAAACATCAGATATGAGACTTAATCATTCTGTTAGTTGAATGAAAACTTCCGTGTTAGAAGTGCTGAACTCAGGTTTACGATCCGCAATTAATAACTGTAATTCATGGAATATGAAAATTTATTCAGCTATATAAATCGCAAATTGTAAACTTTTCCTCATTCGCTGCACTTAGGCTTCATCTCATTACCTACACACACACACATATATATATATAGATACACACACATACACATAAAATTTTTATTCATGTAACAGAATGATGAAATCAAATATCGGTTGTTTTTAAAATTACGATGACTTATTCGAATTTCGTACAAGAAAGCTTTCGTCAACAATAATCCAGAGATGAAGAAAATTTTCAAATTAATGAAATACGATATAATTCATGTGAAAATATCCTCGTAATCAGGGGTCTAGGGTCACCTGTCGGCCGTTTTCGTGTAAAATACTCGGTAAAACCTTTAACATCAGAGCCTGCGAATTAATTATTTATCTCATGAAACTGAATTCCCCTGCCTCGTACAGCAATAAATTTTGTCTTATGAGACAAATAATAAACTTTTCGCGTTTATGGTATAATTAATTAATTATAATTTATTAATCGTAAATCGTAACTTGCTATACAATCGAAGTATTATATTTATCTAATTAATTTTTTATTATTTAGCTTTTTCACAGGGAGGTATGTATATTTATACATATAAATCTCACTACTTTGAACGACATCTGTAATACAAAAAAAAACATTATATATGTATAGAACGCCGAGAAAATTTCAATCCAAATTCCCGCTCGAATGAATTTCCCTTCGGCAATCGCGTCGGTAGCGACACGTATATATAATAAATGAAACGAAATTCCGAACAAGTCTGAATTGCACGTTTGGCGCTCTACCTAACCCCCTCGCCTCACGAGTCCTTTCCTCGTTCCACTGGTATAACGTTCCTTCGTTAGGATGCGCGCGCAGGCGTGCTCGTGTGTTTATATATATATATATATATATATATATATATATATATATATATATATATATCTCCAAATGCAGGTTAATCAAGTCGATTACGACGAGCGAGTTTCCCTTGGGGATGATGAGGGGAGGGGGGAGCTCGGCACTCGCAAGCGGTCCCTCATGTTGTGTCATCGCAAAACGGGCGAAGTTCTCGAGATTGGTAGGGGTTGTGGGGCGAATCCATCGAGAATATGTAAGCCCGAGAACATTGTGTATATATATATATATATATATATATATATATATATATATATATATATATATATACGTGAACAGTGCGCTAATGATTTTATACAGCGACAGATTTGTGGTGAGTCGGGTGAAGATTAAGGTTTCACATTTAAGCTATAAATAAATAGGAAAATTGATGATATATACGACTTTATTGAATTTTTAACGGTTATGCCGAACGCTTTCAGTTTTATGTAGGTACGGCTACAGTTTCTTCGATCAAGCGGTGAACTTGAGAGAACGAAATAACACTCTGCTTTTCCTCGCATATCTTAATTAATTTAAAAATAAGAATGTAATGTGCATCAATAATGAAAATGAGAAAAATAACTGGACCACTGGGTCTTTCATGAATTCATTGTACAAAATGCATCGCGTAATAAATTTTGGTTTTAAAAACTTCAATGCGGAATTTCTACTTAAACTTAGGAATTCATACATTTTCTGCTTTTCTCAACGCGAATAATTATCCAACATGAAAAAAAAAAAAAAAACTGTTAGATACGTAATTTAGACACGTATTTCGATGGGCATATTCGTCAAAAACTACTGATAATGAACCCATACTCCACATATTTGCAATATTTCGAACAATTCGTCAAATTCAAGCCGCTTGACGTGCCGGCCGTCATTTGTTGGATTCGTATTTGTACGTCGTAACGGGCGGATCTTGTAACCGGGCGCTTCTATCGTTCCATTATACGGCGGCCGCGGCTTTGCGTTAATCCGCGCATACGCTGCAGAACTAGGTCGAGGCGCAGCTGCCCGGATGCCTGCGAAAATTTACCAAAATTTTAACCCTAAAATACGCACGAATCTCACGAAAATCCGTCTGCTTTACGAACACATAACGTATTTGCAGACGTTCCAGTACTACAGGATTATCTAGTTTGTATATATATATGACATTAAAAACCATATTACTGCTGATTTTGTTGATTCTTACGAAATGGATTGTTGTCTTTTTTCTAATAATACGAAATTATTATTAAACGTTTACTGGAAAAGGTTTTTCTTTATTGCGTCAAGTAGAACGATATTTTCATGCATTATTACAGCCACAATTACAATGACGAAACTATACCGGTAACAGCGCGCCCGAGGATTTTTCATTGGAATTCTAAACGAATTCGCATTTGTTTGATTGAATTTGATGTTTATTGAATATCGTTTTTCGAGAAATATAATCAATGTGAATTCAATATTATTGTTCATTTTTTTCCATTGATTTACGCGTAACAAAATGATAATCGAACAAACCAGACAATAGTACACAATAAATATATACTTTATTATTAAAATCATATTTTCCAGTATAAATGAGGTTAATTTCTCCACGGTAGCGAAGCGCCCGCGGGCTCGGAATATCGTAGACAAATTCTTCTGTCAGGCGCGTAAAATTTCACGAAACGCCGCGTGACATTAGTCCCAGCCCCCCCCTTTTTTTTGCTGCATCAATAGCGCCGAAGTATCGATCTTCTACGATAACGCCCCCGCCTCCCCCCGCCCATAACGGATTATGCGAGGCGTTATAAGAAACTTTATTTCCCCCCCGCGCGTTTGTACGGGACGAATCGTAAATAATATCGTTTTATCATTGCGCCCCGTATAAAAACTCGACGTTCCCAGGATTGGAATTAACGACGTTATAAAAACTAGACGGGCGCGGGTCCGGAAAGATTTTCTCTTCGTCTCGATTCGAGTAAATAGATTTACTTTAAATCGATACGCCTGATTCAGGAAGTTGTCTGCATGAATGGCGCGAATGAAGAGGAAAATAATTCAGACTAATTCACTCGAATTTCACTTGCGCATTCGTGCGCCAATATATTTTCTCAAAATAAGTAAATTCTTTTAAATTGAACGGATACGGGTTCAAAAAAATTTATTCGCTCGTTATGATTTAGTGAATTATTAAACTCGGTTAAATGTTTAAACATAGAATTGTGTAAAAATAGTTATCTAAAAAAACACACTTAAAACAGAATTATTTTCTTAAATAAATACTAGTAATAGTCATTTTAAATAAATATTGACGATCTTATTAATCTCGAGAAATGGATTTAATCAAAGTGTCTTTCGAATTAGAATTTGTTTCAGTGTGGTATTTAAAATATTCAAATTATGGTATTTAAAGGGTTAAAAAGTGTTCGTTAATCCATTATAACGCGTAAAATGACCATTTTCTCTGTCTCCTGAATTCTGAGCTTGTGGCTAGAATCGAAAATCGTTTTAGATGTCTCTCAGACTTCATAAATTTCATAAATTACAGTTTTGGTAAGATATTATCATTTATCTGACAGTTCCTTATCGGAGTTTCAATAATTTCTTTCCGAAGAACTATGGATTTTGATAAAAATAAATTTGGAATACAATTATTAATTTTTTCTCTTTCCGATTTTCTCTAATCAACTTACGACTGTATCGTGAAGCGGCGAGGTGAACTTTCAAAAAACATAAGTAAAAATATCTGAAAATAACTTAACCTATTATATTGGAATAATTTTATGATACTTTTATTCTCGGAAAATTTTCACTAAAGTTTATAGCTCAGAAGCAAGGCGCTTATCGAATTTAATGAAAGAAAAATCCATTATGACCTTCATTGCGACTGTTCCATCTTAAATTCTTTGCGTACCATATTTCGAAAGTTTAGTTTGTTTTGCGAAATGTATCCAGCACTGCATCAACGTCTTAGTGCATAGTAAGAATTAATGTCGAAAATGAAAAAATTTTTGTTTTCCAAACGATCACAATGCCACAATGGCTGGTGTTCTCGGTGGAAAATTCTATTTATGAGATTAAATCGAGAGCAGAGAAACCTCTATTATATAGGTTACGGGGTCTCGAGAAAATCACAGCTGATCCTTGATTTTTATCCGCAAGCTCAGACTTTACGAAAGTGACAAAAATGCCGGCGTTTCCGTTTTCCACAAACCCGAAATTTCGCTCCTTCGACGGATTCCCGTGTAGGACCGGCAGTCGCTCGGCGAAGACCAGCCAACGGACAGCCCGCTGAGAGGAAGAGATAGGGTGGGAGAAGGAGTGAGAGAGAGAGAGAGAAAAAAATACCATTATCTCGGTCTATATAGACGGCGAGAGCGAAATCCTGCAACGCGCGCCGCGGCTAATTATGTTTGCTCGGCTAAGCCGGTACGTACTGCGCGCAGGGGCGTAGTACGTACTGTGCCAGTGGTGTATATGGCGACGTTCAATTACCGGGCGGTATATATATATATATATATATATATATATATATATATATGTATAGATAGATAGCTTCCCAGCCAGATTGGCGAAACAGCTCTTCTCCGTTTTGTTTTCTTTTTATCGCGAGTGCGCACCGGCGCAAGTTTTTCTTTCCTTATATATATATATATATATATAATATAATGTCTATCTTGTAATTGAAAATTTAAGCCGGATTTTATACGGAAATTATACGCGGGCGCGGTATAAATGGGCGGCGGAGGAGTCGTATGGTGCGAAAAGAATCGACCCCTTTGGATTTTTTTTTCTTTTCTCTTTCTGTTTTTTTTTTTTAAAGGCCTCTCGCGGTTTACTCTCGTCACGTGGGATAAATTTGACATGTGCCATCTAAAGTCGACGATAAATCTGATTTAATATCATAGAATTTGTTTTTTTAACCCCTCCACATTTTTATGGCTCTCGCCGTTTTGATATAGGTATACGGCCGAGTATGGATTTTTAAATTATAACATCTATATAAAATTTTGCATATATTGATTGCTCTCTAAATACATTTAACCTTCGGGCGATCTTCAAAGCTCTCTCAATTTTTTCTCTCTCCCCATTTTATCGCTCCTCGGGCGTTTTCAGGTGCGTGTCTATATACATAGATATATGCAGTAAAGATTCCCCAGAGGATAAAGTTTCCCGTACAGCTCGAGGAAGCAAAGCGTATATAGATGTATCCTCTGTCTAAATATATAAGCCGCTATAGTTGTAAGTGGGAAACATAGCCGATAAATTTTGAAAGCAATGTTTCACTTTATCGCGAGGCCGCGTTTCAATTTACTCTAAGAGAATCAATTTCTGAAATTCGCTGCACGCCGCGCACGATCCCATCCGAACATCCAGGGGCTATTTGTTTTTATAAAGTTTCGATGCTTTCAACGTGACGTACATTATGCGGATCGTAAACCTCTATATTTATACCGTGTCTAACATTTCCGGCTCTCTACAAGGTATATACGTTCATTACAATTTTACAATATAACGCGTATACGTTGTTGCTCGTTCCTAAAGTAAGAGGCGGTATTATTTTAATCGTAACATTTTGAGGGCAACAATTTTATTATATACATAAGGTTATTGGAGTTACGAAGAATTGTGAAGTCGATCAGCAAAATAAATATTAGGGTAGGAGGTGTCAAAATCGAAAACGATCGATTGGAATACGAAAACGAGGATTTTATATCGGAGAAATGGAAAATTCGCTTATTCATTTTTGCAAATAACGTTACAATATTATTCTAGAAAATAAGAATCATACAGGATAGTCGATTATAAACGTTTATGGCATTATTAATTTAACACGCCTAGAATAACTGTATATGGATGTTTTATTTCATTCAGTTTTATCATTTCATTGGTTTACTTGCGATATTCCGTCAGGTTCAGTCCAAATGAAAATTTTTTTATCGATGAATTCGTAAAATTTATACGGGTCTTCAATTATTATATGTACACGATTAATGTAATTTCTTAATTCAATTAACGTAATTTCATCGATACATTACTGATTTCATTCGAATTTATGATTTGACGAATATCAATTTTCATTTAATAATATCATTGCAATAAGTTAATTTAATTATGAAGTTAACAATTTAATATAGATCATTCATGAATTTATACATTTTATATTCAACATTTATTTAAGATATTTTGTAAATTCGCTTTCTTAATTATTGATTAATAAATAAACATGTAATTAAGTCTTGGGTGTTTCAGATCTATGAAAATTTTATTTATACTCGAATCAAGAAATCATTTATATGAAAGTAAATTACATTTAAAGTTTCTATTTTAACGAATTTAAGAAAATATAGTAACATCAAAATAGCTACGTATACTGATGACATAAAATTGGCATTGATTTAATAAGAAGTATATATGTACAATACAAATACGCCATAGCGACAAAGGGAAGTGAGGGGTTGGGAGGGGGAGTAGCGCTCACCTGCGACCCTCGCCTCCTTGCACGCCTCGTACATGTCCTGCTTGACCTCGACATTGTCGTCGGCTATCGTCTCGGCCACGGTGACGAACCTCTCGACCGCGAGGTTGACGCCCTGGCCGACCCGCGCCAGCACCCCGGGATTGCGCTCGCAGCGGAACGGCCTGTCCCTGTGCGACACCAGCTTCGAGATCTGCAAGCAGTAAAGTGGACAGCACTTTGTTATTTCATCCTGTCATCGCAGCCACGCGGGCACGATGCGCGCGTACGTATCGAGCAACGAGGAGGCACGACGTCGTTCTGTGACCCGTGCTTTTGGGCGCCCGTGCACGTGTACACACACATATAGGCGTACTGTGCTGAATCGGCGAAGGTTCGGAGATACGCGGCTTGTTTGCCGTTTACCCAAGCGTACGTACGCGGGGTATATTTTATACACAGAGAACTGTAGGAAAGTTCCATTTTTATACGGCTATTTCGTCGATTCAACGGGGTTGCATGCACGGCAAATCGCCGAGTTCGCGAAATACGCCGAATTCGAACCAACCAATGGAATAAATGTAGAAATGCCGGGTAAAGCGGAATTGGAAAATAAAAATCAATTTTTCAAGGTATATACGTATATATATATATATATATATATATATATATATATATATATACATACATACACATACATACATACATACATAAATAATTCGAATATTTCAATAGCTCCGTCCAACTTCGGAGAAGGATGAAAGTTCGTTTCACTTTTTACGATTCGCTGGCAGTGCAAATATAATTTGTATATCTCGAAAATATATATATATATATATATATATATATATATATATATATATATTAAAAATTTAAAATATCTGTATATTTAAAAGCTTCGTCGCATTGCGAATTATTTAAATACTGCATTTTAATAATTTTTGAAAACTCCATTATTGTTACCGAACCTTCCTCCATCGTCGCACAATATTATGCTTTAATAATTGCTTGTACAGTATGCAAAATGTAGTGTTGATTTGTTAAAGTGACTCACTGACTTTATCAATCCAATACATAATTATATAATTTTATTTTTCATATTAGAAAACGAGATATATCATCGAACGAAAATATGCTTCGAAATGACAAAGTTGCGCTCAATAAATTTTCCATTTTAAAACCTCTTTGGTTAAAAAAATCTGTTAAAAAAAAAAAAAAAAAAATCCATGCCAACCGTCAAATAAATCCCCGAATCGACCCCCAAGGTTAAAGTCAAACTCGCCGTTCCACGTACCATGCGCCCTGCCCCGATAACTTTTCTCCGCAGAACTTTTTTTACCGTTGAAAATACTCCCTTCGAGAATTAAGGACTGGTCCAAGTGAATTTTCAACTTTTGCTCGCTGGGCGAAAGACGTATATTTTTCCCCCCCACAAAAGACACCGTCGAGTCATTAAAAAGTTCTCGTCGCCGAAAACTTTTCAAAATACTGCACCGAGCGCGTTCCGTAAGAGGATTAACAAACGGTTGTGTTATTAAAGTTTCAATATTTATGAAATCGAAATTTATTGAGGATTATTGGCGATTTGCTTTTAAGCTAATAATTAGGTCACGAGGGTTGACGGGGGCTCGCGTCGCGACGTTTCGTCGATATAAAGGGGGAAATTTTAATCTTTATGCAGTGTCTATTATCGTAACAATTTTCAGGACGACTATATTGAATTGATAAATTATGTACAAGTATATATGATGAATTATTGTAGGTCATTCTTTGTATGAGATTTCCTTGTCTGAAATGACTATAAATTCTAACGGCTATATTCTATATCTAGGACATTCAAATTTTTGATTTTGCTACACATTAAGTGTACTCGAGTTTACTGTCTGTGATCTCTCGGAAGTGTAATGGAGCATAGGGTATTATTATGTGATAACATAAAAGACGAATGTGTAATATATATGTATCTGCAACAATATTTTAATTCATAATAATATATTCACTCATGCAAATTTTCTATTCTAAAGCTCTCTATATTTTTTCTATATTTTCTATATATATATATATATATATATATATATATATATATATATATATATATATATAGAAAATAAATATATAAATATATAAAATATATATAAATGTTTATTAGGAGCGCTAGTTCTAATCTATACAGCTAATGCACACTGAATATTTAGACGTATATAATATTCGAGTAGGTTTTTATATGGAAATTCCATAGCATTGCATTATAAACTTCCTCGAATGTCAAGCGTTTATTATCGGAAAGTCCATTACTTCTTTTACGCCGTCGTAATATCCGCTTCTTCCTGCCTCCATTTTGCCTCGCATCGATGCTTGCACATCCGGTTCCCGATTTGAGATATTAAATTCACGTGGAAATCAACATGGGCGTGGATCGATAAATTTTCTAGTCCCATCTGCGGTATTTATGCGCAATCTATTGTAGACGATGGCAATTGTAGTTATGGCTATAAACGTTTACGTTTACATATATGTTGTGATGATTTTATCTTAAAATTGATTGTGTTGAAATTGCAAATATATATAAAATTGGATCAAAAATTAATGTTCAGAGCTAATGATTGGATTTTATAATTGTTGATAAAAGTAAGATCAATCTATTTAATATCACTCTCTTTCGTTCACGCAAATATTTAAATTCTACTGTTATACAAAAGAATTATGTGTTTTGTAGATTTTCTCAGCTTCGTATAAAAACACTCCATAAGAATACAATCATTAGCACTCAATGAAAGATAGGATATTTTATATGGAATACGATCACATGGATTGAATCTTATGGAATCACTGGCAAGAAATCTTATCCTACTAAAAACATTTATGGCACTTGCATAAAAGACTTGCACGCTGCCTAAATATTAGGTATATCAGATCATATTAATACAAAACTAAACATCGTGGGAAAATGGCTTCTTTCTTTTATGATTATCATTAAACACACAAGCCCTGAACTAACGTCTCCGAAATTAAGAGGCCTAAATCCACAGAATCCGAATGTAAAATACCCAAACATATTAAAACCAGATATGTAGGTTACGACTGCATGCGTTTAGAGTCTGGAGTTCAGTAAGTCGAGCGTTTATGATTCAGAAGTTTTATTCGTGTGTCATTTATAAGTTTAAAACCTATATCATTAAGACTCTTTGACTTGCGGTATTTTGGTTTAAAACATGTAGATTTGGTCTTTGTAGATTTAGGGTTCGTTGCTTTAGCATTGGCAAGCTTGAGATTTGTATACGTAATGGTTCATGAGTTTTCATCGTAGCCTTCGCTTTTGCATTAATTTAATATCTGAAATACGCAGAAAATAATGATTTTTTTATGATCAGCAAGTCCAGAAACATATGGATAAACGTACCTATCTTAGGTGTCGGGGGATTGGATTTATTAATTTATTTTGTCAAGCTCATTAATTAAACAGACTTTTCAACAGAAATTGAAGGCAATACGTTCCATTTTGCATAATTCAGATTTACAGAGAATACACACACTTTACACGTATATACGACCCTTACTATATAATTATATATGAATAAAGTGTTTCCTTTAGACATGAAATAATAACGCTTACGCAGTAACTGTTAATAATGCAAACCGTGTAAAAGGAGCTTCATGATAAATGATACGATAAATCGTAGAAAAGCGAATCGCAGAAATAAGCGACACCGGTAGTTCATTAGCTTCCCGAGGCGAGCTCGCGACGCCCCCTTTTTCGCCCCAGTTTCATGTGCGATCTCCTTCGCGCGCCCCGCAAAACTTTCCGCGCCGCCTTCATCCCCTCCCCCCACAGCCGTAAAATCCAGCCCTGTACATGTAGCGCGGAGAAAAAGACGATGGCTCGACCCCTCCCCCACCCCGACGTCGTCGAGTGCAAGGGGATGGAGAGCCATTGTCTTCCTGGGAGACAATAAAACAATGACCGCAGCGCCCCCTGCCCCGCGACTTGCGCCTTATGATGAAACTAAGTCCCAAGACCTCGGGCTGCAACAGCAACAGCAGCAGCAGCAGTACCAGCAGCAGCAGCCGCATCCACATAAACCATCCGACACCGCAGCCCCGCGCGCCAAAGATTAATCAGCCGTTGTCTCATGGCTGCGCCGCTGACGTTGTCGGAGCGACGCGGAGGTTCGGATGGCGAGGAGGTGGCACTCGGGGAGGGGGCGGGGGGGGGGCTATTTTCCATCCTGACCAAGGGATTAAGCCCTACGCGCCGTGATTTATTATTCGCGCAAGGTAAGCAGAGCCATCGCGGGATGCGCGCTTCCCCCCGCGTCCTTTGCATATTAGGTTGCGGGCTCCTGCAATTCGCTCGACGGTCCAGCCGACCCCTGTTTACCCGGCCTCGGGCGAATTTACTTACTTACCCTCCCCCACCCCCCCGACCCACCATCGCGTTGGGTTACTTGTGGGCTTTCGCTGCTCCGCGAGGAAGCCGGTGGGAGTGTAAACTCACTTGTTGGAGGGGTGATTTTTCACTCTTTTATAATATCAAAGTGGGGAAATTTCCTAGTGCCTAGATTAAAGTGTGCTTTCATGAAAGAGATTCAAACACGTCCTAAAGTGTGAATATTTTAAAATTTGTTTTTTTTTTTGTTGCAAGAATAAACAAAATTTCTTGTTTATAGCAATATTGTACATATAGCCCGCCCAAATTTTACATTGGTCACATTAATAATATCACCGATTGTTGAGCAATGAAATAAGACTCCTTTGTATTTAATTATATAATATAACAGCGCACTATGAAAATAATGTAACAAAAATATCTCAACAAATTTTGGAATTAATTATTTTCTAGTTATATATACTTGACTATCTATATTTAGATACATGCATCAGTGAAAAGCATCGCGCCGCCACCTCGTGGTAAATGTAAGACTCGAATTTGACTCGCGGATAACTTAAACCACCAAATATCCTTTACGATAAATTTATTTAATTTATGAAAAACTTTGCTCGGTCCTGTACGGCGACAAGAATTTGGGGAATATCCTTACACAGTATTTGATATTTTCTCAGTTGAGTATGTTTTAAATAACAATAGGATCCACTACCTGTATTTTTTATTAACAAACACGTTTAATCCGATAATATATCGCTATCTGAATATTCGCATTGTTTAATACATGTAGAATTTGGCCACGCGATGTTTCAATAATCATTTTATTACCATAAATTTACGTTACATTGGCACCGTACTCCCAATCATTAGATTTGTATTTTTTTTTTACTTTTAACATTTCGGACTATACCTTACCGCCGATTCTGGTTTGAGCAGTTCGGTTAATCACATACAATTTCTATATTATACGGGCGGTATAGGTTTTATCCTTTGGTGGGTGTGTGTGTTACACACACACACACACATACATAGACACCGGCAGCAATGCACAAAGTGCAGGACGTTCATGTCTGAGCGAAAGGAAATTCTATATCAGTTGGGTGGAAGCGAGGGAGGGAGTGGGTGGACTGGAGTTTGACCCACTTTTTCGTCCATTCGTCGAAATTCGATCGGACAGACGGGCTCCGATAATGTTCGCGTATTCGCTGACTTCGGATCGTATAGAAAAATTTTCCAGTGAAGAATTGCATTGAACGCCGATGTTGCAGACCGATTCGAGATTAACCAAAAAACTATACGAGAATATTAGAGAGTTTTGTATAATTACGAATCCTGCATTAAGTTTACGCATCGATAAAATAATATCTACCCCAAAATCTACCCTTATAGCGTTTATTTGAAGTATTTTGTTGAGAGGAAAAAAAAATCACCCCCGCAACCCTCGAATTTCGCGATTATAATCCCATTCCGCGGCGACGCTTATACGTGCAGATATACACTTTATACACCCAACAGTCGTGCCGATCAATGAAGCCTATTAATTAACTACCTTTCCTCCCCCGCACCAAAAAAAAAAGGCAGCCGCTCGACACACGAGTCAGCAAAAAGCGACCGGCGAGAGGGAGAAAAAAGAAATTGTGCCGCGGTGCTCGTGGGGTACAGTCGGGTGGGGTGAGGGTGGCGATGGGGATGGGGGGGGGTGCGATAGAGAAACAGGGTCGCGCGTGGTGCTCGAATACGAAAAAAAAAAAAAAAAAGAAAGAAAGAAAAAGAAAACGCTCCAGCCGCCGACCGGTTATTTGGTCGATGAGCCTCGCCCCGCCCCACTCCTCCACCTCCTCCCCCGCCGTCGAGGACTGACTGTGACAGCGCGGCGACGCGAATCCAGCCGGCGAGCGGGATTTCGCGCGTCATTACGGGCCAACGAGCGGAATGCAATAAAATCGCGCGGCGAAAGGCCCGCACGGCCGCGGCACGGCGCCGCCCTTTGCCGGGGGCGCTTTAAAATGCGGAAATGACGGCGCGCCCTCTCGCGCTTTATAATCGTTGTGTGCGCGCGGAGCGAGTACAACTCGGACCTCTCTCTTGTACATAATGGATGTAACGAACGTTTAGGAAAAAAATATTGGTATATTATTATGCTTAGAGCGGTCTTAAAGGGAGTAAATTGGAAGTCGATATTTAAGCAAATTTGATTAACAGCAATAACAATAATAATAACAATAATAACAACAATAATAATAATAATATCAACTGTAGGATGTTTCGATTAGTTCTGAACATTAACAGTATAATTTAAGACTGACGTTTTTTCCCCCGGTGTTTTGTAAATAACATACGAGCATAAAAAGTATTTGCCCAAGCGGCACATTTAATTATAATTACCGACACCCATCAACTCGCTTTTTCAATCGCTCGCTCTCTCCCTCGCCGTTTCCGGTCGACGAGAAATACGCCCGCATCGACATAAAGAACTGCATTTTAAACGTCTGTGATTTCCAAATTCACGTGTTATATATATTCTATTGCTCATTCTCGACACTGTGTTTCTCATTTTACGCGAATAGGTCCTC
This sequence comes from Sycobia sp. Sy_11, assembly GCA_018907035.1. NCBI lineage: Eukaryota > Metazoa > Arthropoda > Insecta > Hymenoptera > Epichrysomallidae > Sycobia > Sycobia sp. Sy_11. The sequence continues at coordinate 390,450 of JACCIC010000213.1, read as the reverse complement.
AGCTTTCTACGAGTACGGTGGATCGAATTGTTGACTTTTAATTAAATCATTTCTCTTAGATTTAATCGAGCTTCGCACGATAAAACTCGCAGCAGCGGTAGAATAATTTTTCGAGCAGGAAGTTCGAGAAATCGACACGGCGTTCGCGCGCACGCGCGCGTCGCACTACATTCATTATTTATATGCATAGAGCAATATCCTTCGAAAAAATCTCCTGGTCAGTCGTCTTCGAGGGTCGATGCACTTATTTATATATATATATACATATATATATATATATATATATATATATACATATGTGCATAAGGCTTTCCATATATGAGGTGGATATAACGATAACGTCATTATTGCGCTCGTAAACGCTAACCTGATTACCGCACGATTAAACTAAATATACAAAAGCTTGCGGATTTTTACTCCGGTTTGCATACAAGCCAGCCGGCTTGTTGCCACTTACACGTCATACATACGCGTATATATATATATATATATATATATATATATATATATATATATATATAGCTCAACTCTGGTAGGGGTATTATTGCGATTGCACACGCGAGAGCAGCTGTATAACTTCATCCCTCGGCTCTTGCGGGGCGGTCGGGAAAAATATGAATTCCGCGCGTCGTTCCACCCTATCCCACTCTCTCTACGCCGCGGCCGCTGCTGCGGCGCCGCCGATCCTCCTAACTCCCAATCTGGAGCGCTTTGTGCGCATATATACGAGAGAGAGAGAGAGAGAGAGAGCCAATAGCCGCGCTATATACATATAAAAAGAATTCAATGAATCTGCCTCCGCGTTCCGACGAGCGATCCGAGTTAGTCCGTTCGGAAGGAAACTCTGATTTTTTATTATTATTATTATTATTATTATTTTTAATTAACTCCCCGCGATCGGAATCTCGCGGCCAGCCGGACAACCCCCCCTCCCCCGCATGCCCGCCCGCTCGCCGGCTTCGCGAGGCCTCCGCGGAATTGAATTTCGGAACGACGATGAAAAACGCGTCGGAACGTGATATCGGCCGCGCCATCGTGAACGCGCGCGGATCGCCGAAGCGATAACGCGCTCGCATTCGCGGGGAATCCGTGGCGTGCGCGCATATAATCAGGCGGAATAATCAGGGTCTCTCTCTTCTCTCTCTCTCTCTCTCTCTCTCTCTCGCTCTCTGTTCACATTTCCTCCCCTATACCCCGTTCGTCCGTCGATATCGTCATCGGGCATTAATTTTCCGAATCTCCACATCGATGACTTTATGGTTCTTTTGTCGTTTCGTTAACGCGACGTTTAGCCGGGGCCGCGCGAAACGCAAGCAATTTTCGTATCACTAATTATTGACAGTTGTCGATCTTTTTTCCGTATTTTGTAAAGTACGGTATACATATGTAATCGATTAATTCCAATCTGATTATTATTCCACATATTAATATTATTTAATTGTTATTATACTCATTGACACATGAATGAATCAATACTGATTTTATAATAAACCAAATTATGCTAAATATATATCTATATATGTCTATATATCTATATATATATCGAATAAAGCAGTATGTAATTACCATTATTATCTCATCAAAATTATCCCGGCTCGAGCGAAAATCAAGCATCCATTGAAATTTTATTCTCAAACATTGGGCCTCATTTGCATATACGCGAATTGTTACGTTAATGTTGCCGTCGTCGTCGCGTGCGGGAATTTCCTCCCAGCCGTTTATACCGAAAATTTTATGCGAAATTCTGCCGAAAAATGCCGCTCGCCTGCGAAAATTAATTAAAATCAGATGAAAATCCTACGGGATGTTTGTTAAAAAAAAAAAAAAGAGAAAAAAAAGATCAACGAGTCTTTAACGCGTAGAAAGTATCGGTATTTAATAAGAATCATTATTGCACAGGCTACGCGAGCGTATTTCCAACTGCTAGTTAAAGTAGAACTTATAAAAAGCAACGATTTTTATAGTTCTTATACTTTCAGAACATAGTTTTTTATGTATATCTTTATTGAACATCGTTGTAAAACGCTTTATTCCTGTTAATATGCCTAGAATAACGCAATATTCCCACATGCAATAGCTTGCCATTCTGCAATGATTATTCCAAAACGGTATAGATGATGACATTAGAATTACCCAAATGACGATATCGCGCAATTTACAAAATTTCCTTCCAGAAATCATGTCGCACGAGACAAAAGAAGAATTTTCTATCAACTGCAGACGATATATGTATATTTTACTCTTCCATTAATTGTGTTTGAAAAATTTCTCGGGAATTTTTGACAGAATAAAGTAAATTTCTAAATAATCCTCGTCTGCGTCGTTCCTATTTTTCTACTTTTCTCGACGACTCCCGTTGGACGGAAGGGGAGCGAACTTATGCGCGCGCACGCATGCATACGACTCTCGCCCGGCGATTATGTGACGTGAGCCGCGGGCGTAAAGTCGTTATATATATATATATATAGATAAGGGAACCAAGGGAGACGCGGGGGGAAGCTTGTATTATAAAGCTCTGGCCAGGAAATCCCGTCCCGCCGCCCGTTCGAAAGCGCGGGCGAATTGTTTCGAAAGGATTCCACCCTCGGCTTCGAGGCTATTATATACAGGTGAAGAGAGGCAGGCGGAGGGGGGAAGACGGGAAGAAAGAGCTTGAAAGGGCTTTGGGCGAAGTCGTTTGTTTTCTCGCGCGTCTCTTTTGCGGTACGTCGAAGCCAACCGATAAACGGGTTGCTTTGACCAAGAAGGAGAGAGAAAGAGAAGAGAGAGGGGATGAGAGATAGAAACAAGGGCAGTCGAGCCTGAATCCTGCAGATTCGTTTCAATTTTTTCGCATTTTTTTTTTTTTTTTTTTTACGATCGACACTTTTTGCCCTCAATTCAATGCAGACTTCATTCGATATTGATCCTTCTGAATTAAGATTATTTTTCTGTTTTTCGTTGTTGGGTTTGCCCGCCATGCATAAAATGTTGCGTAAGGTGACGAAAAAAAGCACCGAACACGGATATTTAAATAATTTTCTAACGTTTACGAAATTATCTAGAATAATTAACAGTCTTAAATATAGAATATGAGATCGGTCGTGTAATTAGGAGGGACGAAGAACCCAACGAAGAGGCAGAATATTACATTTTGATGGAAAATGTATTTAATATGTAATTTGGATTAAATATTAAAATTCTTCATTATCTACCGCATATTCGTAGCATCCAAAATTATTTACATAATACTGTAAAATTTTAATTATATACAATATATTAAATTAGTTAGTACGTTGTCGCGAATTTACTTTTTACGAAAGTATAAAATGCTATAAAAGTAAATTAATTTAAAAATCGTCTTCTTTATCAAATTAAATTTCACATAGAAGCATGGACTATATATAGAATGCCTGAAGTCGCGTTCATAAAATGCGTCAATTTTCTGCTCCCATTTCTCACATCGCTTATCAAATTTTTTTAGGTAGTTTACAGAAATTCTTGTGTTTAAAGACAGCAAAATTTTCACTGTTATCGAGCTAGATTTGATTATTTTATTCTCATAATCTTGCAATATACTGAATTGTCTGCAGCTTGATACTAATCCTATGCGACTTACAGTGGAAAGGTAATGCAAAACTACGCGTTGGTGCAAATAAAAATTAGTCGTAAATTTACAAATCAATTACGATAAAAAAAAGTTAGAAAAAAAAATCCCACCTTCGTTTTTTCATCGAATGAGAGATCGACTAACGGTTATACTACATTTGACCCGATCTTGCGGGAGAGGTGGGCGGGCAGAGAAATGTTTTCTTTTTATCAGCCCGCGCCCCACGCGAATCATCCGCGTGACGCGTAATTTACTCAAAGAGCCCCGTAACGACCTAGGAATTTCTGTAAAAGCGACGGTGAGGCGGCCGTGACTTCGACTCGCGCTCCAACGCTATCTGGCGGTGGTCGCGCCGTGTTCGTACACCCGGGCCAGAGGAGACGCGCGGCGCGGGCTCGCGTCGATTCTCCCAGTTCGCGATTGAAAATTGCATTACGGCGAGCCGGTACGGGAGGCCCCGGAAAGAATTGGGGGGCGACCTGTTGTTTGCCGCATGGCACTCGCGAGAGAAAAAAAAAACCCAAGGTGCAGTAGACGTTTCGAGAGAAGAAAGGGTAAAAAAAAAGAAAAGAGAGGAAGAGGAAAGAGCCCTCCTCGCCTTATCGACGCTATAAATCGTCGCGCTAACATTACCCTCCCCCCCCCGTCCCTCCTTGGCCGCATTATCCGTCCCCCGACGGTTCTCTAACCCCCTTTCCAGACCCGCCCCAGCCCCACCGCGCTCCCACCCGTCGCTCTATTACGCATAAAAGCAATCTCGGTGCTCCCGTAGACACTTCAAACGAGTAAAGCCATTCGCCCGGAAGGGGCGGCGGGGGTTAGGGAGGAAAGTTCCGTCTTCACCTCCCCCCGCCCACCTATCCCTCCTCGCACCGCGGCCATTGTGCTGACTTCGGCCCGTCGCTGGTGCGCCTGTCGGGATACAAGCATCGGCATATATACATATACGTATATAATATATATATGGCAGCGAACTCGAAACTGACTTGAAAGAAAGAGGGGTCGCTTTTCGAAAGGGCGGCTGTGTTTTTTCTTTTCTTCTTTTTATTTTCGTTACGAGTGGTATACTCGAGCTGCTGCGTATGAGAATTCGGACGTGTCGTCGAGGCGCTTTGGCCTACACACCCCCAATTTGAATAAAAAAAAAAAATATATATATATATATATATATATGATGCGAATTAAATAATCCTACTGCGATTGATGCAAGTCTTTCGGGCCGTTTCATTTAGCTCCCGCGGCAAGCCCTCTCGGCCGGGGCTTTCATTAGGCGCTCTATGCTATATGGGTTTATTAAAAACTTTTCGGGAAGCGCGGCAAGGTGGAGAAACAGAATACGTGTATGTGGTGTGAGTGAGAAAAAGAATTTTTCAACTTTTTTAATCTTAATCTTTTGAGCTTTTCCGAATGGCTCTGTTTTAAAGGCGATTAGGTATTTTCTCGTTCATTGCAATTTTTTTTTCCTCCAGCGCTTAAATGTTCAGAGACGAGCCCTTCAAAGCTGGGCCTCCTTTAATCGTGCTCCAAGGATTCGGCACGCGAAGTTTTCGTGATTTTATTCCTAAGCTGTTTTTATAGACGAGCATGTATGGAAATGGAAAGGGAAATGAAATTATTATTTGACCCCGTTAGAAATGGCCGTGTACTACTACACGGTCGCAAACATATGAATTCAATCCATTTTCATGCTTCATGCTTCTGAAAGAGTCCCGTCTTATGAACCTGTTATTAAAGCGAAGGAAAGTAAAACTACCTCGGTCAGTCTATACTCGAACTTTTGCGTATGCATAAAACTCTGCGCCATGTGTTTGTTTTGACTACTTTCAAAGTACATATGTACAGCTTAACCTACAAAAAAAAAAAATTACCCATTCACATCATCGAACGGCGTGCATTTCTGTCTCTTACAGCGTGACACATCTCAAGTGTCTTTGTCAATAGAAGCGAACTTTTTAATTTTATCAATTAAAAATGTTCCATTAAATTTTACAGCGTATTATTCAATAATTTATGTATAAAATATTAAGCTTGAAGTTGCGGAAGTGTGATGTTTTCTATGAAATGTTTTCTATTCTAGAATAATAATAATAATAAGAAGTATCATTAATCTTTAAATGTAAATTTTACGATCTATATTGTAAATATTTAATTATTTCTTTGAAAACTTTAGGAAAAAAACATATTATTCTTAGTACAAGTGCCATCTGTCAACTTTATTGTACCTCAATTACAAAGAAAACAATTTGCATTGTTAAGTAAATATTTTCTTCTTTCGTAGTACGTAAAGGGTTTCCTCAAATTATATAGAAATATTTACTCGGCGTGGTTTATTTATGCAAGTTTATTTAAATGAAATTTGAAGTCAATTTAAAAATCTATGAAGGGTTCTCTTACGAACAGACAATTGTTCGTAGTTTCTACGGAACAAAAGCGTATGAAGGGATAATAGAAATTTTCTTCATATTAACATTATCCAATACATTATTTTAAACAGATACGGAAAATAAATTTGCCTCTCCGTCGATCTTTTCAACAGTGAAAAAATTAAATTATAAAAGAATGCGAATATAGCTCGCTTATTATTTCGTCGATTTATGATGAAAAGCAAACTTATCAGATACCAATTTTCACGTCGAGCGGATCCAATTGAAAATTAACTCAAAATAAAAATGAAAAAGCTCCAATTAATTTTTAAATATCGCCCCGTCGACTGTCATTCAATCCCCAGACGTACGAAAATCGAATCGAATTCCATTTGGCGCAGCCCCGGAAGCCGTATAGTTTTCCTTAAATTAACCCGGCTATAAACCGCAACAGGTATAACGACGCGATAATTAAAAATAATTCCTTTTCCATTTCGCTTAATTACGGCCTCGCTCCCCCCACTCCCGAGCCACCATCCCCTACCGCACCTTTCCGCGGCCGCTGGTAGCTTCTGCGAATCCGCAGGGCACGGTCGAACTACCGAGCGCGCTGGTCGTATTGAAATTTCCGCGAATACCATCTGGAGCAAAATACGCGCTTGTGTATATGTATGTGTATTAGTATGGTACACTGACATGTGCACGAATGCATGCATGCGCGTGCACGCACACACACACACACACACCCACGCGCGCGCGCGCGTATACACGTAGGCACTCGGAGGAAAACTGGCTTAACCGCGAGCGTTCTCCGACGTCGCCAGACGGCCGGCGTTAATTAAGCGTCCAACAAACTAACGAACCGATTATTATCGAATTAAGCCATCGATAATAATCGTATAATAAAGCCATTTCAATCCTCTGTATACCACATTTATATATATATATATATATATATATATATATATATATATATATATGCGCCGTCCTCCCCTCGCACCCTTCACCCTTTTTGACGCACACACGCGCTGTAGATATTCTTTCCATAATCGAAATAGATGTATCTATAGGTATCAACCGAAACGACCTTGGACGAGTGTGCGGCAGGGATGGGTTATCGAGAGAAATAGAGAGAGAGAGAGAGAGAGAGAGAGAGAGAGAGCGACAGAGAGAAGCAGAGAGAACTTTTTATTGCCGCGAAGGCGAGCGATTTTACCCTCGCCTGGCATTTATGATAATGCGATTCGTCAGTTTCCGCGGAATTCCCGGGCTTGTTCGGCCTCGCCGCCCCCTCGTCCCGGGAATTTCTCATTCCTACCGCGAACCGATATGTATATATATATATATATATACGGGATATTTTCGCGGTATCGGAATTCGGAATGGTGGAAGTAGGGAGGGATGGCGGGGGTGGATCTGGATTTGCATAGAGCTGGCGACGCGAGACAGCGCCGCCGCATATACTGGGCGGTTTGGTAATTTTGCCGAAGATATATATATATATATTTATATTAGTTCGACAAGATCTTACAGGATTTAATTAAAAAAGAAATCGAATCAAAAATGAAACAGAAAAATTGAATTCAAGCGGAATGAATGTTATGTTCAGTACATATATTATCAAGAAATTCGAGATGTGATTGAAATTTCATAAGACCGCGATATGATAGATCCGCGTATAACTGCGAATTTCCCATTCAAAGGGCGACTTCGTACAATAGTCGTACAATAGTCCAATGTAAAAGAAGCCTCGCTTTCGTAATCGATTAAAACGGACGACCCCGATATCGACGCACCCTCAAACCATCCGGGATGCGCCCTTTCTTTCTATGTTTTTTTCTTTCCTTTTTTTTTGTTGAAATCTCGTTACGCAGTCTAATTTCGTTAAAAATGAAAATACGGCAGTCGGGACGTTCCCGGCGATTTTTCGCGTCCGGCGACTTTTGCTTTAAAAGTGACAATTTTCAATAAATTCGTGCTTCTTTCTTTTTGCTGCGAAAAACGAAAGCGCCTCTGTTAAAAATTTTTAATGGCCCGAAGCAAGCGAAGGTAAAATTATAAAATTATAGCGTACAATAAATTCATCGAGCGATTTAACTCGAGTGATTTTCTTTTTTTTTTGGATTTTTTATTTACATTTAATTTTCGAACATCGTGCGCGATCAAAGCGACAATATTCGTGAAAATGAATTTTATCCGGGATTCGGCAGGTTGTCGGAGTGTTGTCGAGATATTTATATTCGCGTATATAACTTTATTATCGTGAGCGAAGCCAACGCCTATCAAAAACTGAATTACAAGCGCTCGCTGGATTTTTAACAAATATATAGTTGCGCGCAAACTTCATTTAGTAAAGTGATATTTTTTAAAAGCTGCACTTTTCCAGGATAAGCAAAATAATTATTGTATAGTGTGTCTGCACACACATACACACACACACACACACACACACACACACACACACACACACACACACACACACACACACACACACACATATATTAGTTTGACAGAAACACTTTTCATCAATTCGCTTTATCGATACGATACGCTATATAGCTAGTGCTTTTCAATTTAGCCGACCGCACTAATATAACATCGCTCGCGCTCCTCGCTCATGCGCACGTTGTCGAATTAATTTTGTCCATCGGATTGTGCGAAACGAACGAAGCTTTTCACGTCACCGTGACATTATATTTACACGGGTGGAAATGTTTTTTAATAACGACGTTTTTCTCCTTTCATTTTTACATTCAGATGCCTGAATTCTCGGCGAGATTGCGAATTTATCAGAGTCGAACGCGTTCGAAGAGTCTACGGTAGAAGAATCGCGCGAGGAGGGCAAAGAGACGAGGAAGTTAGAGACCGGAGGAAATATAGCGAGAGAGAGAGAGAGAGAGAGAGAGAGAGAGAGAGATTGAGAGGGGCGGAGAGGCAGTAAGAAGCTACGGGCAATAGGAAAATTGACAGAATCGAATCAGATGTTAATGGATAAATCTCGAGCAGCGTCGGCGGCGATGGCACAAGGCGTTCAGCCCGCCTTCTATCGCGAATAAAAAACCAAAACAATTTTGCTGCTCCTATCGTTTCGTCGCTTAGACGTCGGATTTTCTCTCTCTCTCTCTCTCTCTCTCTCTCTCTCTCTCTCTCTCATCTCACTCACCCATCCTCACACAGTCTTTTGCCACTAACGCCCAGTGGCGCATAAATCGTTGACGCTCGAGGGGGCTTTCGAATTATCTGGAAGAAGGCGCCTGGCGTGTCGTTCGCACTTCTGGCCGAATAAGTCGCGTATATGTATATAATATAAAGCTGTGCCGGGAATTTCTCGTCTGTGCGCTGTTTTTCAGGTTCAAAGCGTCAACGAAGCGCCTATTATGCCCCTTCTCCGTGCTTGCGCGTCGGTAAAGACGATATCCGTAAGTCGACGTATAAATGGCTAAGTAAGCGACGCATGCGCGGCCAAGCATCGTGGCGGAAAATCTGCAATGACTAGATCTAGATAATGGATTCTTGAAAAATTGAAAATACATACGTTATATTATTAATATATTATTAATAATGTGTATCAAATGTTATTTATTTACAACTAATATCGCGCAATTCTGGATATTATTGAAATTCAATATGAAATGCGGAAATTTAATTAATCTTTGTATGTGGAACGAACGCTATACGCGCATTTCAATTATCCTCCTTAACGTTGCTTTCGTAAAACTAATGAAAATTGCAAAATGTCGAAAGAGATATGAAAACAAGCTTTGTTCTTACTTATTTGTAGCTGTATTTAATTATTTTTTTATTCGTTCAAGGGAATTATTATGATTAATACAGTTCGGACAATTATATTTTCATTCGTACCTACAAAAACAAAACAAAAAAATTCTTATATTACAGGACGAGCGAATGAGAATATTTTTTTTTAATTTTTAATGGATATTTTACATTTTTTTGAAATAGTATAAAGCAAATTTTTTTTATCATTAATGTAGCGCTCTTATTAAGAAGCATAAATGCACTTCGATCGGATCTTCGATCTTCGGACATTTTGCCCATCGCGCTGTCGAAATAAACTCTTTAGAATTATACATGAAATATACGATGAAATAACTCCTTGGATGATTCGTACGTTCTCCCTCATTTTTGATACGAATCATATGCACTTACAACTTAACAACCCGTGGCACACGTTGCGGAGCCTGCCTCCCTGCCCCTGGCGGCAGTAAAACAGCCATTCCTAATTTCTTACTCACACCTGGGGGAGTACTGCCGATCGTAAAATAGAAAAAAAAAAAACAGTCAAATAATCTCCTTTCTTCTGCATCGCATTATCGAGACGCGGTGGCCACGCATTTGACACACATCTACACATCATCCACTAAAGATATATATGAATAATTGGTCGTAATTTATAGTCCATCCACGAGAAGGAAGATTTGCACAGCTTCGACACGGTAGACGCTAGTATTCCTGCGTACTGTGCCTATAAAGAAACACCAGGCCGAAAATAAGAGGGGGGTGGGGCGCGTTAGAAATCTTCGCTCCGACTTCGCGTGCATACCGCAGAGCGTCACGGAGGGGCGGGGGATGGGGGGGGGGTTGCTCTGCCTGCGGTGCGCTGTAACGTAAGTATATATAGCGGAACACTCCCAGCTCCCCGACCCTTCATTCTACCCACCCAGAGGAGAGATTCGCGGTGCTTCGCGCGGGAGGTTAACGGGAAGTTCGCGGCTCTCGCTCGCGTACGCATTGCGCTGCATTTCAACGCTGCATATATATATATATATATATATATATATATATATATATATACGTGCTCCTCTCTCTCCCTTCCCCTTTCTCGCCTTCTTTCGTCGCACGCCACCTCCGTCCATTTCTCCGTCGGCTTTCTCTACGCCCAGACCGCCGTCACAGCCACCTCTGCCGTACGTTTCCGCGCTGGGCGCTGCGCGTAGAAAACCATTTTCACGCCTCGCCGCCTTCCGTTGGGTGGCGGCATCGTAATGGGGGGAGGGGCAGGTGGGATTGGGTGGGACGGGGGTGGGCGGCGAGGGAACGCGCGGAAATGGAAACGAGGCGCTGGAGCGAGGAACGGAGAAAGAAGCTTGGCAGATGCGTCCGTGATGCCGTTACAGGGAGGCGAAGCGCAGTGACTGAGAGAGGGAGAGAGGACAGGAGGGAGGCCGGCACGTTTCTTTGTTGTATTTTCGTCGGCGGGGGAGAGATGGTTTTTTAATCAAGGGACAGGGGTGCGCGCGCAGTCGTGAAATTTTTTCCTCTCGCTCGCTTTGTGCAAGCGGCGGCGGACGCGAGAGAGGGCGGTTTTTGTCTTTTAATAAGAGCTTTCGAGGATGGGGGGGGGGCAGCTCCTTGTTTCCAACTGAATGGTATATGTAAGGGAGAGATTTTGCTTCATGAACGAGAAACTGTCGTCGGAGTCGACTGATTCTTTATCTCGGAAAATTGGTTATATTAATGAGGGTGATATGTAACATTAGCTTTATTATAAGCGTATCCTCGATGATTCTTTATCTCTGACAGGTAATTAAATAGTCGATCGTAATTGTTCATAATTACTAAACTACCAAAGATTTTAAACGCGGTTATTTATTTTATGGAGATTCGAGAAAAAAAGTCACAGTCTCGGCAATAGTGCTGTTACAGTAAATAATTTAAAGATATAGGCATTATTCATATATGGAACGTTTTATTATTATTCATATATACAGCCTACTCAAGAATTCTTTCAAATCATAAAATTGAATAAATTGCTTTTCTGTCGATTAGCTTCATTCTCGATAAGTCCTGTTACGGCTAAACTTTATTTTTTGCCAAATGATGTTTTGATGAAAAAGCAACTTGTAACAGTCTATTTCGAGCGATCTCAGGTACGTGGAATAAATCTAAATGTAACTAATATTCTCTTATTGAAATTTTCTTTTTAATTTAATTAACTTGAAATCGAATAAGATTTCCCGAGAAAATTTGCTTTGTTTACTTCATTTGAAAAATGCACTAACCATTTATCTTAATTCGAGTTCTCTTGAGTCCAAAAAATAATGTTTCACGTCAAAATACAGTCTTGAGTATTTACTCTTGTTCCGATAATGATTTTGGCTTTAAAAAGAAGTTTTTTATTGACTGAGTTAACAAATTTTATTTATAGTAAAAATATTGAAGTAATTTTTTATATATTGAATTTTTTATATTTTCATAATAATGTTTTTTTCAAATCTATTTTATCTATTTATTGATATTGTTATTTGAAACACATATAATGGGGAAAAATTCATAAAGGTATTGAAAATAAAATATATTGCATAAGGTAAATTAAGTTTAAAAAGATAAAAAAATTTATTCATTGAGCTCGAACGCAGTACCGATGCGTTCTAGTTGCGAAAAAAATTCTTCTAATACTTAATCAACGGATCGCAGAGGTTTCTCCTCGGATTAGTAGTAGTAAATCTAACGCGATTCAAGCGTCAGAGAAATACAGTAGATGTTAAGGATTTGTGATGGGATTCCTGTGCGAAACTCCGCGCTGATAAAAGCCAAAGATGTCCTAACCGAGTTTCATTGGGATCCAGGCTAGCATGCATACTTCGGAAGAAAATAGAAGATAGTCCGAGTCCTATCTAATCTTAACGTGCATATAGAAACATTTGCCGTGCGAGACCATTAACACGTGCGTCTAACTTTGCATTTTACACTCGCTATGCTATAGTATTCCACGTAAACGAACATTCTATAAAACAGAGGAGATTCTAGATCTGATTAGATCACTAGCGGACAGTTCCCCTTCAAACAATATGCCAAATGTCATCAGCAACAGAATTTAACAGAATCGTTTTTGATTTACGTCAGAACGTACAATCGTCACATTAACGACAAGCCGGCAGGTCGACACGTGCGACCCAAAGGGGCGGGCGCTCCGCTTATACATATTACACTACTTGCTCGAGAACTATCGCAATAAACTTGGATTCTCTCGTTAGGGAATCGTTAAATTTTACGGCCTCCCCCCTCCCATCTCGGCCAGCCGTCGGTGGGACGCGGTGTCAGCTTGGCAATCGGCCCCGCGGTCTCGTCGAACGTCAACGAACCAATTATACGAGCGCCGAAGTTATCAAAAAGCGAGCCCTCGTGTTAAATTCTTCGTAGGCTCAGACCCGGGACGCGACGCGAAGTACGAAAGTCAGGAATGCAATGAGATTTGCTTCTTACGCGCGAGTGACATTGGGAGGTGATGATCTGTAACGACCGGAGGGCGGAAAGAACGGAGGCGCGGGCGCGCTTATGGGCCAAGAACAATTTATCCGAGGAAAAAGTCTTTGGCGTTTGTTTCTTTTTTGACGCTCGCGGCTGCTTTTTCGAGGACAACAGTATCCAAGTGGATCGGAACGTTAAAGAGTCATTTATCAAGCTCAGCGGTACATAGAATAATGAACGAAACGTTTTCGGTTCATTCGATACTTGGATTGGATCAAAATGATTTACATAAAAGACTTTTATTGGACAGCCTGTGGCTTTTGCCAAGCTGAATTATTAAGCAGCGCTGTATACCTTTGGTAAAAATGTTTTAGCTGTAAGGTTTCAATGAAATTAATTGGTAATGCTAGGTCAAATTAAAATTATTGAACCATGATTTCAAATGGCCAGTCTCAGAATGGCTGGAACGAATTCCGTACTATTTCACGGATTTCATTCTGTTTAATGATTTCAATAAAAAATTTAAATAACATATATTAGATTCGATACGTATATTAGAATAATATTTGCACGGATAACAGCAGCTTCATTAATTTATTCTCATTCCCAGTTCATTTTGTAGACTATTAATTAAATACAAATTAAAACTATCAAATAATTTTTAATACACTTTGAATCATATTTAATACTTGGTTCACATATTAATTGTTACACATTTTTCAAAAGTAAATTTTAATCTTACTATTGTAGGACCAACAATGTTTTATACTATTTTATTTTATCTTGTTACTTCTTAAGAAGGTATAAGTATAGAACTAAAACGATTAATCATTCTCTATCGTCCCGTCGGCTATAACGACGCGACCGCGCTCTGATTGAATCAAATTAATTACCAAAAGTGCTCCGATCAATACTTATTATCGAATCGCTGGATATACCTTCGACAACGCGTTTCGGCCCACGGAGGGCGCTCTTATCCCAAAAAAGGTTTAATCAGCCTAATCGCAATTCGACCCTCGTCCATCCCGGCAAGCCCGCCACTTAAATTATGATCTGGCCGAAATGCCCGTCTAATCAAATCCGAATCCGATCGCGAATATTATCTATATATATATATATATATAGGGTAAAAGACTTTGGCGCTCTCGGTCGACCTATACACACATATAGATAAGGTCTCCCGTGATGACGCACACAGGGGGGGGGGGCAAACGAGAATCGACACTCTCTACTCCATCGTACCCAGGATAGATAACGATCACCGTCCACAATTGCGCGAGACTCGATGTCTCGTTCCTTTATGTTGAGTCGGATTTCCGGCCCATCCAACCCTACCTTCACCCACCTTACATGACACTTTTCTTCGCGTGTCCCTGGAGTATACGAGCGAATTCACATTTCTTGTCGGTATATATACGCACGGCCATCAATATGGATTGCCCGCAGTGGCTTTTTAATGGCGCACTTCCACGAAGGGTGTAAGGGAAGGAAGAAGTACCCATTTACTTCTACAAACAATTTGTATGAAATGTTTCCAAATGATCTCTAAGATTAGACCAAAATTTGACTAGAATTTTCTCTTTTTAATGTATGTATGCAAAGCTAGTCTGGATCCAAACGAAATCCGACTAGGACATTCTAAATTTTAATGGCTCTTCTATCACCTTAGATATCCCTATAGGAATTAGCCAGTAGAAACCTCGTAAAATCTACTATATTTTTCTGTCGTGTTCGTCGTATTAGATTTAAAGGTAGGGATCCGAGCAGAACCTTTTGCTATTTATTAGTTGAGTAGTTGAAGAAAAACATCGTACTTTTCATTTTACACCTAGGGGCGTAAAAATAAAATTTTATGCATACTGTTTAAAAAACTTGTTTTTTTACACCCTGAATATGAATTGTGTAAAATTGCACTTTAATGTAGCTGGTGTAATAATTAATGTTAATTACTGCTAATTTTAATCTGTAATAAAGCGATATAACAATATTAGTTATTGACTTGATAACAAATGGAAATTCATGATAATGCTCAATTTTATTCATAAATAACTATTCCAAATTCACGTTGATATTTTGAATTATTAATATCTTTGCCAATACAAGATTTTCTTCTGCTTGTATTCATCCTCTGAAAATGAAACGGATAGTTTTCAAAAAATGTTACCCATGACCAGTACTAAATATGGTAGGGTTTCTTTTTATATGTTTAATTATGACGTTAGAACGGTTTCTGCTAAATCTTCTATGTCTGAGTTTACGGATGACAGGTCTTGAGCATATGATACAAATACTTTAAAAGTATGAAGATCGATCGATATCTAATTGCTATTGATAAATGAAAGCGGAACGGATGCTGCTGAGAGCTCATGTTACCCGTACAGCACAGTCGAAGTTATTTTCATTTCAATAAAAGTTTACGTTATAATGCAACGCGCAATCCAACGATCGGCGTCAAATCAATTGCGATCGATCATCCACACCCAAGTATATATATATATATATATATATATATATATATATATATGTATATATATACACTACGGAAGTCAATCTTGAAAATCGATCAACCTCCACCCCCCGTACTTCCTTCCTCCCGAAGCAACGCTCGAAAAAAGGAAACGACGGATCCCGTAGGAATTTAATATAGTCTTGGAAAATTCTCGCGGCTGCTCTCATCCCCCCGCCCCATTCTTCCACCCCGTATTATATCGAATTCCATTGCGGGACGGGCGCGTCGCGGCGCAGCGTGGTGTGCAGTGAGAGCAAATAGAAAATAAAAATTGCGATCGAGGAAAGAAAAAATTGGGGACGCTCAGTAACGTTGTAACGTAGGCTGATGAGCGATCGCCGCCGACTGTACGGACGAGCAGTGGAATATGCTTTATATATTCGACGGTAACTAGTGTGCCGACGCCTAATAATACCGTCTGTAAAATAATATGTAACCGAGCCGCGGTGAAATTCAGGTGTGGCGCTGGGCTTTGGGCAGGGTATTAATGGGGGACGGAGGGGGCAAAAATTAAGGGGATAACGTAGAGAGAAATAGAAATAGAGCGTATACATATAGGCTTAAAAGGATTAGCGGATTGAAGGAGGTGGGGGGCGTAATGTACTTACAGTTGCGTAATGTTTCGCATTAATATTGTAGAATCCTCGGAGCTTTCCGAGAATGAACGATGTGTTAATTTTGGTTCGATTCCACGCACGCCGTTTCTATTGAACGCTTTGTATTCCGTTGGAGAATATTTTATAGCAACCTTACGTGCGATTTATAAACTGATAATTTACATAACCCTATTTCATTGATCGTACGAATGAGAAATTTATTTCATCATCTCTAACTTTGGACGAACTCCCGTGTTGGATTTTTAATAACAACTTGGAGAAAATTTTAGAATTCTCGAATGGGTTAGATTACTAAGCATGTTAGTTGAATAATAGATAGTAGCGGGTATTGTACATACATGTATCAATGTACAGAAAAATCTTGTAAAAGGTATATCTTTTGATAGAATTAGTTCCCATCATTTGCTCAAATAATCTCTTTAAATAGATAACAAAATTAGTTTCCGCACTATATTCGGTTTTTCTTTTGAAAATTTCCCATATCAATTTCTTCGCATCAGTCTCGGCGGTTCTTTCTTTTTGCGAGCCTGGTCTACTCGAATATATATATATATACACCTACACAAACGAGGCGCGGATCGACCGACCTAATAAAATGGTTCGAGACGCAAGCGCGGCGCCAATAAATCCTCCCTGCTCCCCTCCTCGCGCTCGTTCGCCAAGTTCAACCGCGCCGGGATTTCCACCACTCGCACCTAGGAGGGTTTCCTATCGCGTATATAATACCGACGAAGAAGACTTAATTAGACGCTTCGAATGCCCGGCTGTTCTCTATTGACACTTGGCCGCGTTTGTTTTAACCTCTCTCCGCCGCTGCTGAGGCCGGAGAGAGAGAGAGAGTATAAGAGAAGAGAAAGATAGTCAGAGCGCGCGCATCGAGCGATTACTCCTTCTAGCACGTGGATCAGTCGCGAATGTTTATAAAAGATGCATGAATCTCTCACTTTCTCTCCTTCTCTCTTCGCCGCCAGGGAGACCTTTCTCATTTCGTCGAATGTCTTTCCCGGCGGGGGGACGAGCGAGTACACAATGCCGTCTTCTTCTTCCCTGAAAGTCTCCTCCTCCTCCTCCTCCTCCTCCTCCTCCTCCTCCCTTCCATCATCCTCTTTTCTTTTCCAGCCTCCGCGTCTTTCCTTCTCTTACGTGGAGGGAAAACGATCTGCTTGACTCGGGCGTATTCGAACGACTCCGCAGGCGGATACCGAGGAGGTTTCAGAGAGACCAGCGGGAATTCGAATGGGGATGTGTATGCAAGAGGGATCGGTGTATTTTTCAGGCGGAGAGAGAGAGAAAGAGAGAGAGAAGGGATGGTTTCTTTTTACATGTACTGCAATTCAGCGAGAGTAGTTTGCCGAGTGTCGGTTTATCCGTGGCGAACGATCGAGATGTATCTCGTGCGTACGAGTTTCGTACAACGGCTTCTCGCGCCATACGATGCGAATTAATTCGACGTAAAATTTGGCCTCTGATTAAATCAGTTTTTTTCGGCTTCGTATTCGTGCCTTTGGATTTTTGCAATGGAATGTGATTTAGATTTTTACAGTTTTGGTTTAGAGAGGGATGTCAGTACGCATTTCCTTAATTTTGCCTCACTTGTATAATATTAACGACTTGTTTTTAATGATTGCGTTCAGAACGATGGCAAATCATCGCCTCTTTCGATTTTTATCCAGATTTCACGGGGAGAAATGAAAAATTCAAATAAGAAATTTTAGCTCAAAAACCAAATATACATTTATATACTTTCTCGATTTAAGAAAGAGTGATGAATTTTTTTCTCTCGCAATTTAGGCTTTTTAATCGAAGAAAAATTGATGATTGAGCAGCAATAATGAACGAAGCCATCGTGTGCTCGGCCATCTGATATATAAGTCACAGCTTAGAACTATTTACTTTGTACGCATTAAAGTGATCGCCCTCTTCTATGCTGGGGAATTTTACGAATTTTCGAAGGAGAAGGACGATGATGCTTCGCCTACTATACTTTTAGCTATTTTATCGCTTATATTACGACATTCGTAATAGCAAAAACGACTGTCCACATATTGATTTGATGCCCTTTATGCATTTTACGCTCGATGTTCACAGTGTAAAATTTCGGTTCAAAACTTTTGATCGATCAAAAGTACCGTTGGTGTTTAAGGATTGAAATAAATTAGCCTTACCTCGGTTCGTTTCCCGGCAATCAATTGCAAAGTCCGCGAGATATCTCGGAGCCGTCCAAAATGCAAGTGTCACCAGTTCGTTACAGGAGTATAAGACCGTCTGTCTCTCTCCCTCACTCTCCCTCTCTCATCCACTCAACCCCCATCTCCATCTCTGCACCAACCGATCCATTACCTCTATAGAGGCGATAGCTCTTAGGTACGAAGAACACACCCGCCTGGTAGTTGCATGTAAATGAATACTTCCCCCCTGTCGCCATGTACCCCCATTCCTCTTCCCCGACCCTCCTCTTGACGATATATACACGAGCCAGTGAGTTGGGAGATCTCGTTTGAATTCACTTAAAATGAGCCGTTTCCTCGGGAGAGCTTCAACAGATGCCTGACAATATATATATATAATGAATGTATGTACAGGACTCGATACTATTTCATCGATTCCGCATCGGATTGGAAGTAAGAGGAGGAAAAATCTTATCTTCCCCGATGTTTTTCCATTTATTTTTTTCTGACGATGATAAAATTGGACTGTTATCCATATACTGACCGCATCGTCGCCAGTTCCTTAAAGCTTTTAAATTTATATTAAGAGCAATTACATACTTTTGCTCAAATAGACAAAGTATGGTGGTTAATTACAAAATTTTAGAAACTACTACATGCATAATATATTATATGAAGTGTTTATGAAATTATTTTTTTTTAGACATTTGAATGAGAGAAGAAATCGCTTATGAACAGCTCAAATTACTTTACATCCGTCGAAAATTCTATTAAGAGCAGAGAATAATAGAATATAAATGTAATTTTTACTATATCTCCAAAATACCAGACCGAAGAATTCATGTTATCTTTTTTTTTGCCATAGGCCCACCGCGATGTTTCGATACTCTACAATTCTTCGTTTACAATATTCGAAATTCAACGGCGCGCACACGGAGACAATACCGATATTGCGATTATATTTTTACGCGATCCCGACGCTCCGTTATTGCGGTTTTACATAAGGGAAGAGAGCCCAATGTGGAAAATCTTGCTTATAATTTTCGGAAGCGATATATATATATATATATATATATATATATATATATATATATATATATAAAGCCCAGGACATTGGTGCTTCGTTATAAGATTTTACCGCGTTGACGGGGAGCGCATCGTAAAAAAAAAAGAGGAAAATCAGGCAACTCTCGTAAACTGTAGGACGATAGCGCGCCGCTAAGAAAGTATACAGGGCCTCGGCCAAAGTACCTGGTTCTTTTCTCCGTTATTTACCTTTTTATACTTTTAAATAAATCCATCCCATATCTTAGTAGAAGGGATTCTTAAGCAATGGCGAGTGTATAGAGCTAGTTGTACCCCTTTTTTCTCTCTCTTTCCATTGGATTCTTCAGGCAATGATTCCTCTATTGTTCGTGCATAAGTGTCGGCGTTAAAAAGAATCTTATCTCTGATTGGGCCGCTAAAGCCAAAGGCAAACCCTTTCGCGGCACTTATCAGCGAGAAAGAATTAGCGCGTGATTTCTTTCGTCGTGACAATGAAAACACGTCTCGTCTCTGATGGTTCGGTTAAAACCGTTAAAAAAGCGGATCGCTAAGAATATTATTTGATCAATGCCGCGCGTAACCCCCGGGACGGGGGATGGGGGAGATCACCGCAGTGCGGAGAAACGCGGAGGAGCGCGTGTATACGCGCATCCCTCGCGTTGATTCGGGCTAATTTTGCATAGCGCTACCTTGCAATATTTCACCGTTAATGGGATCGTAAAGAGTGACCTGAATTATCGGATCGCTATAATTAATTAAATCGCGCGGGTGATGTTTAGGGTGTTTTATTTATGTATTTTATATAAAATACATAACAGAATATTAGGGTGAATTTTTAATCTCAACTCCGTTTTCTGGATAGCTGTTCAATTATATGTAAAAACAAACAAAATCAAGAGAGGCAGTCGCTGAACAAAATAATTTTGAGCAATAGCATTTCAATAATTTTGTATACTATTATATAAGAAAGAGAGAAGTAAATATACGTATCATAAATTTTTATCAAAAAATATTCATGACTGAAAAGCTTACGTTAAACGATCTGCATAAGAAACACATTATTATGTATTACAATTTTCCTGCATTATCTTATTCGTATTTACAACTATTCGGAAGAAACTAATACTGATGTAACTTTGTTTATAACCTGTGTTGTACATTATCCACTACGTAAATTTACCTTACTTAATGTGCTGTATTATCTTCGTGAATATCTGATATTGTACTTGAATAAATTACATGAAAGGTTTAAAAGCTTCATAAATAAATAAAAAATGCTCTTCTAATTAAGTTTACATCAGGTACACTCTTTTAAGAATAGTTTCATTCAATACATTGACAAAATATATATTTTCTTCAATTGCAGATAAAAATGAAAAATACTTTTTTCCATATCAAGTAACTATGTGCTTTACGAAATCCAATGACTTATTGAACTGACCGAGTTCTTGATTGATTTACGAAAATTGGTTTCTTATTGCAGCATATTTACTTCTTAAAAGAATTTTCATATTGTCAATAAAGAATATTCGAAAGTCAACGTCCGCTTTATCATTTGGTTAAATGCTCGATCGTAAAGGGCATTTTTCATCAGCGCAAGAATCTTTTGCTCGCTTACCATTATACTTATAGGATAAACATTTGCAAAGCAGTATCCCCGGTCGCGTCGGAGATAAAATGAAAATTCTAAAGCTTCGTAGATATTTTCCCGAGCTTTTCGCGCGTGGATTTCCAAGTTTCGGGATTGACGAGAGACATTAATCAATTTCTGAAAGTTCCCGGCGGGGCGGGGAGGGGGAAGGGGCAACTCGAGGCTTTGCCAAGTTTTTTGTTCCCTCGCGCGTCCTATGCGCGGGAGCCGTGGCTCGTAAAAAATCGGAAAGCCCTCGTAAACTGGAAGGTAGCGAGTGGTCGCGCGAGGATACGGCACGGCGGAAGAGGTGGCTGGTTTCTTGACTTTTTTTTCTTTTTTCTGATCCTTTTTTTTATTTTTTTCTTTTTTTTTAAGAAATTTCCTTTGCACACATCTTATTATTAGGCGGAATTTTTGAAATGGCATAAGGCGCATAACGAATTTTTTATGCACTTTCACCATTGAAATCGAGGGGGGGGGGAATTTTCTCTGGCTGGTGGATAAAATTGCGTTCTGTGCTCGGCGCCGTCTGTGCGGTAAAAGCGGGTCGTTCGTTTGATAAAACGATAAAGCCAAACGAACGTGTATAAAAAATAAAAAAAAAGCAAAAAAACAATATGGTAGCGGTCTTCCTAATTTTAAATTGTTTCCCATTTATTTCCCAATGAAAAAGAGAGTATAAGAAGCAGCGATTATATATTAATTGCGTAGATTGCAGCTCTATTAAGTACTATATTTGATGTATTGTTGTTTGTTTACATTACGACTATCAATATAAACTGCAACAAAATACATACAACATGCGTATTATGAAATTATATTGCGTATTATGTTAAGTATTTTTTTTTCATTAATGAAAATGGCATTAAACGAATATATCATTGCTTTCCACGTCGTATAACGATTGCACAATTTTCGAGCACATTCTGGAAATCTTACAGTACTCTTTCTATTGCGTACTTTATATCATGAACTAGTATCAGTATAAAAAAGCAAATTTTGAATTCAAACAAATTTTTACCCCTATTTAATAATGAAGTAAATCAAAATATAATATCTTTATACGAAGAAACTACAAATCAAATTTTGTATATAGAAAAGCAGGTTCATCTTTTAATCAAAATGATATTGAATTTTATTTTGTTTCAAAATTTTCTTAACATTATTAGTATTTGTTGGTAGAGTACGGCGCGCCGGGAACGCTGGTCTCTGATTATTGCGATCTGGAAACATTACGTTCCCAGATCGCAGTCAGATCGTCAGTCGCCAACAATATTTCCTTTCTTTTCGAATAATTACAGTCATAACAATTTTATATTTCAGATTCTACGGGGATAATCATAAACAAGGGCGGTCCGACTGGATTCGTAATACGAAGCTACGACCGATAAAAATAGTTTTATTAGAATAGTGTATTTTATTGTTTTGAAATTAATATAATAGTATACGAAATTAAATGAATAATAACACGCTCAATGAATAATAATACAGTTTATTAGTGAAGTTTAGTAATGATCGAATTTTCTTAATTCGAGAAAATGATTTGCTTGGCACAAGAAAGGTAAATATTGCGTAAGAATGTATATGTATCAATTTTCTATCCTTTGCGAATTGAGAGGCGAATTTTTGGTGGTGGTATCAGCCACATATATCGTAACGTCCATGGTGTCCTGAATGTTAAGGTCGCAATATGACGATGAAATATTGCATTCACATTGAGGATGAATCTTCACACACACACACACACACACACACACACACACACACACACATATATATATATTTTTCTCCAATCGTCTGTGATTGGGGAATGGGGGGGGGCTCATTTCTTCTGGCTATACAATTAGTTATAGAAGCTAATTTCTGATTAAGTGCGACTTGCCATAGTGCGATATAATCAAGCAAATAGAAATTTGTTCCTTTCTCATCTTCTCATTTGCAACCTCTATTTCACGACGACGCCCCTTTCCCGGAATCGCGAAAATCCGACGAGAATGTAATAAAATAATTATCGGCGCATCGGAGCGCGTCGCCAGTGGCGTCGCCGCACCTTTGATCCATACACACGCGAATCCGTACGATGCTGGGCGACGCTTTGATAATGGACGCGAGGCAGCGAGCTTGCCGCGGGAACAATGCAAGGACGCGCCGTGTAGCCGAGCGCCAGCGCGGGTTTAACATCGTAATCCGTTTATATCCCGTGATTGGATTGCAACAACGGCGCCCGCCGCGGGCCGACGGAGACTCCGGGCTGGATATAGGAGGCGGAGGAGGAGGAGGAGGAGGAGGAGGAGGCGGGTTTAACTCTCTCTCTCTCTCTCTCTCTCTCTCTCTCCCTTCCACTCTGACACACAACAGACACGCGCGCGCGCGCGTCCACACAGTGCCTACGATCTCGTCTCTATCTTACATTCGGTGCACATGTATAGACGCAAGCCGACGTTGCTTAATTCTCGAAGCGGACAGGGGGCTCGGCGCGCGCCTCGCACGGGCGGAGCTTCGATTAATACGAGGGCAATTGCGCGCTCTCGCGCCCGGGATATATGCGACGCGGGCAATTTCTTCACGGGGCGGTGACGACGATGCGGCACGGGCGAGGAGGCGTGAAAATGGTTTACGGGGACGAAACGAGGCAAGAACAAGATAATGAGAAAATAATTAATAAAGCATACTGGGGCTTAGAAAGTCGTCGGATTTAAAAGTTTTATCAAGTCGAACGGGAGGGTGACGGAGTGCGCCTCGTACAAGGCGGTCAATCTCTTCCTCTTCTCCGTCTTTGCTTTTTTTTTCGAAGTCGAAGAGCTTGCCGAACAAATCTGGCGAGAAGCATTAAACTGCCATTCATTCGGCGCATTTAATTTCGAATTAATCTAATTCATTTTTAACGGGCCTTGGGGTCGGTGGGGGGGGTGGGGGCGTGCAAGAAGTTCTAATTCGTCAGTTTTTCACTCGTTTACTATTTTACCGTGCGCTCTTAATCGTCGGACGGTTTTGCGACGAAGGCACGCGCGTCTCGGCCCCTGTTCAATTTCCAATGTTGCAATCGCGTTCTCGGAATTTTTGCGCGCGGCCGCTTCCGAAAGCGCAACGAAGTTCACGAGTTGGCGCTGTTCTCGGACGTGACTTCTTCTCGGATTTTCAAGGGCATTTGCTCTCGACTGCGAGGCTCGAATTCCAGCTAACCGGTACAGTGGTTTTTCTTTTCTCACCAATAAACATCGCTGGCCGCTTGTTCGTTTCGCGGAAGTTTTCGATAACGACATTTGGTCGTTTAAAAAACATCGACTGTGATTGGGAATGAATGTGATTCTATTCTCATTTCAAGTAATTCCATACGTTTATAGAGAATATGATATATATATATATATATATATATATATATATCATATCATATCATGTCACATCATATCATATCATATCATATCATATCATATCATATCAAGGCGTTTTTTTCCTCATTAACTGCTGTTTCCCTAAATTCGCATCATTAATAATTAAAAAAAAACTAACAGAACTGTTTTAAAGTTTGGCGAACTTCATTAGAAATTGTATTAAAAAATGTTGCGATTTAGAAATTTTCAGAATTTTTCAGAAAGATTCCTAGATAATGATGCAAAGTGTCTGATCTAAATTTTGTCATTCAACTTACGGAATAGCCCATTATCCCGGGATGTCCGACGTAGCAAACGACCATCCAGATAAAATTTTATAAATTTCTTCGTAATTACGCCACACAATGGCTTGGCCCAGAACTATGTAATTTTCGGCGCGCGTATGTTCATAGGGAAGTCGAATTGCTACCGGATTTTATATACAGATATATACATACATATATAAATACATACATACATACATACATACATACATACATACATACATACTATATATATATATATATATATATATATATATTCGTACGTCACACCTCGAGAATCTCCCGCCCGTAAATTATTTAGATTGACAACTTGATTTCAATCAGGAACACTTTATCCAACCCGCCTGCCCAATCCGAACGAGAGCGCGGAAAAGTTTATAATAACAACCTCCTCTCCACGTGTGCACACACACACACACACATATATATATATATATATATATATATATATATATATATATAATCGAACTCCCGGAGAATTTAGTATACCTCCCGTTTCGGTTCTCAAATTAAATGCGATTCCGGAGCATAAGGCGGCGGGCCCTTATACAGCTCCGCTGGCTTTCGTTAACCGCCGCGCGACCGCACCTTGAATATTTCAGCTGTGGTTTGAAGAAAACTAAGTGTATAATAATAAGCGCAGTAAGGGCCGCGGCACGAGCCGCGAAACCCCGATATTTTATTCACGGCCCCCTCCCCTTATACATGCTAAGCCTCGGTAGTGTTGTTTTTCTTTTTCCTCCTTTTTTTTCCTTCTTCGTTTTATTTTTTTTTTCTTTTTAAAGAATCGATAAAGGTCTTACATCGTGTAAACATAATCATGGACGTATGACGCGGGGGGAAGGGGGGTCGAGTATAACTTTTGATCCTATACACCGAGCACGGGAGGCAATTTAGCACGCCAAAAACTAATATAGTGCTGAAAATAAGTGCTTAGTCGTTCCAAAAATAGGTGTGGGGGATGACATTTAATATTCATAAATATGCACGGGAAGCGTTCGAAAATTCTGCCCTCGCGGTACCGATAAAGTCCCAGATGTATAGTTCGCAGATGTATATATATATAGCCATTGGCTCGTTTTTTTTCCTCGACAAATCTCGACCGTGCCATCTCTCCTGGCCCCGCAAGCCCTATACTGGGCGCAAAGCAAGAGAGAAAAAAAAGAACAAGGCGATCACGTAAGGTTGCGTTCGGCTAATTTCAGCCTCCGTGTTCAAGGGCGCCGGAGGTGCGCCAGGGGCGGGGAAAACGACAGAGAGAGAGAGAGAGAGACGTCCGATAATACAGGCGGTTACGAAATTAGCGTAATTGCATATTGCACGGCGATGCATATATGGCGCGCGTGTGTATGTACATGCACGGGTCGTAAATATAACAGGCTAATGTAAGAATAGTTATTGCACAGATTTGTAGAGTATGAGGTGAGCCGTACGGTATAGGCTTCCGTGAAATTACGTATATATACATGACGAATTTGTCCAAGCCGCCCTACCCATGATCAATATATTTGCTTAGTTTTCTTCAAGCAGTACATAATGAATCTTCAAAATTACGGAAATGCGGCCATTACGTAATATCGACCTTTTGAAATTGTAACTCGACAATGGGTCTCTGGTAGGGATAATAGTACTTTTTTATGCAATGACCTTAAAATGGACCGGTAAAATTTTAACCTGCAAAATTAATCTTGCATAAACAAGTAACAATTGCTATTGGAATGGCCAATAATTTATATTGTTCGAGAACCGAGCGGTTATAAAACTATAAACCTGTGAATGACCAATAACGTCAAACAACCGTTTGCAATTATACTAATGCCACTTAAGATCGACATTCACAGATTCGTAAGAGCGCGTGGAGAAAATTTTTTGGTCATTCAATTTCCGAAACTGGCCAATTAGCGCGCGAACCGATAAATATAGAGAAATGAGGAAGGCGTCGGATTCGTTCCGTTGACCAATCGATATATATATATACATATACATGTGTTTGCGTGTCCACCCCTTTTAGTTCGATTTTCTAGTCAAGCGCGCTACGCGAACCTGCTGCTCGTCGGCTCCGGTGTCTTTAGGGCGTTGTTTTTGTCTCACCGCGAGGGGAGTCCCCGTCCATCGCGGGCACCCGGGAATGCAATTACCGTTTCTCTACGTTTTGCGTCGCTGGCACGCGCTGGCGTCCGACGAGGCAAAGAAAAAAAAAATTCGATTCCTCGATTGGATCGTATTGCGTGGCTATATGTTTTCTTATCACGGGGGGTTGCGACTATTTTTAACTCCACCTTATATATATATATATATAGTTCCACTAATGCGTGGATTAAATTTCGCTGAATACACACGTCATGCGCTTCGATTCCTCACTCTATTATTAGCTCTCTGTCTCTCTCTGTCTCTCTCTCTCTCTCTATCTCTTTCTCTAGATTTGTATAATCTGATGACTATTATTTTTTGCATTCAAATATACTTAGAATTCTTTTCTATTTGTCGTTCACAACTTTGTTCGTTTGCATTTGTTACGGAGATTCGTTCCAATGCATGCTTTATAACGTTGCCCATGTACTATTATGATTTTGTTTGTCGCACCTAAGAACTTGGAGTGCTCAGTCAATTAATAAATTAATTCAATTCAAATTTCGCACTCCCATTTTCTGAGAAATAAGTCACTCAGATGCACAAAATGCATTCTTTCACAAAGCGCAGCGAATCTCACTTCGTCCATCACAATGCGACGTTAAAAATAGCGAACTTGATCGTTGCATGACGCAATTTTTTGCGCCTTCTTTCGGAGTGGTTCTTTTTCTTTTCTAGTATTTATTTGAATAAAAAAATTTCGGATTTCGATCTACCGACAAAGAGGCAAGTATGTTTGTATACAAAAGACCTTTGGTCTTTGATTTAACAATAGTCGGCAAGCTTATATGCATTGCTGTCAATTTTCAGGTATCAATGCAACTCGTAAAAACTGTCAAGAAATTGAATTTAAGGAATTATTGTTTGAAGTATTTTTGTAAAATATTTTAGTTTTTACAAATATAGACTCTAAAAAGAAATCTGTTCTTCTAGAAAGAACTTGTTTTTTTGTTGTATTTTCGTATCATTTAGTATTACGGAGCTACTCTTAATCAAAAAATTCTTAATGAACAAATAAATAAATATATCCCTCGATATATCTACGTTGCTTTTTCCCTCTTTCTCTTTCGCAGTCACCGCGTCAACTGTGGTAGCTACAGCCGACCGTTCTCTGTGCGCGACCTTATCTAAGAGGCCCCCGCTATGAGACCAACGCGCTCTTTCTCCTGCCTAATTTATCGCAACCAAGCTTATGCATTTCTCCCCCTCCCCCCACCCGGCCATTTTACTTCCCCTTTAAACATGCGCGCACGGGCCAGTTACTCCCCGTGCCTATTCACACCGACCGATTCCTTTCACGACCTTGCGCAAACGCTATATAGCGTGTCTCTCGTCATCTTTTGACGTCACTCGCGCGCCCTTCGTCCCTTATTTTTCCTCCTTCCTCCGGAAGAAGAGGCCATTTACTTTTCTGCAAACGCTCTGTTTATTTTTCTTCTTTTCTTTATCATTCTACTGGCACCCCTCCCCCATTTTTTGCGTAACTCCCTATTTCGCTGTTAGTTCCTCAGGATTTTTGTAAGAGTATATATATATATATATATATAAGTGCGCAGTTTGGTGTTCCCCCTCCCTCCAATTGATCGAACTCGATTACTATCTTACACGTAAAATGAAAGCCATGTGTAAGTCAACCTATAAAAGACGAAAGAGCGAGAGAGAGAGAGAGAGAGAGAGAGAGAGAGAGAGAGAGAGAGACAGAGAGAGTGACGCGAGAATTCGATCGAAATCTCGCAACCCCTTAACCTCGCGGTATATCTACATTATAGTGGCGCTAGCGAACCTCAAAGTTTCGTGTAGGTATATAGCGCAGGAGGGGGGGCGGATGACGGAATCGACGTCGCGCTTGTAGATACACACACACACACACATATATATATATATATATATATATATATATACGTCGGACCTTGAAATTTTAATTCGCCCTATACATATACGGCGCCAACGGCGCCGCGCCGCCCGCTCACACTAAATGATCCGTCGTCGGTTCTCCGGACGTGCAAAGCGCATCGAGCGCGCTGGCAGGTCAGAGGGGGGGGGCGGGTGGGACTGAAATTCACGGCAGTATATATATATATATATATATATATATATATACATACTGGATATAATAGGAGTATAGTAGGGCTCGCGTCCTAATTAACGTTTTACGCCGATTTCAGACCGAGTGCGCTTGCCATGGTGTAACCCCGCACAATCCCGCCGACGTCTCGATGGATTTTCTCGGGCGCTGATTTAACGACAGGGGCCGGCGCGGCGCAGCGAGAGGGGGGAGGGGCGAATAAATCGAGCGCAGAGGCGCCACGTCGGGAACGGGCTGCCGATGCGGGGACGGGTCGAAAGTGGGTGATCGAAATTTAAGGGGACCCGGGGTTTAGGTTCGATTTTGTGCGCGTGGTACTCTTTAACATTTAGGGAATCGCCATTTGGTCATTTTGATTCCTCTAAAAGAACGAATAAATATATGCTTCAAATGAGTTCGACCTGTTATCTACAGTCTTCAGAAAACGTCCATTCAGTTCACCAAAAACGAAATGGTGGATTCCAATTGACGATTTCAAGTTTGTAGTTTCTAAAACGTAAAATCTTTATAATGCCCAAATAAATGTATTTAAAGCAGATATTTCTGGAGAAAATAATAAATTATATTTTCTGTTCTAAATTTCCGTCTTCGTATTGCACATTGTCCGTAATATTGGTTCGCCATTCTCAATTTTAAAAACCTAATTGCATATTCGTAAGGAATAATTTATTATTTCGGCTAAAATCAAAAAAAAATTCCAACCGATATATTGTTTTACCGGCTCTCTAAAGGCATAGACCGTAACTTTTGGAAGATATATTTTAGTTTTTCTTTGAAAGCTTTTTCTTCAAGTTTTTTTTTCTTTTATTTACCAACTTCCAAGAAGAGTGTTTCAACCTTGGGTTCAAAAATTTTAATGAAGTTTTTTTACCTTGCTTCTTAATGTCTAATTAGACGATTCCTACAGTAGCTAACCCAAACGGTCAAAATCCTACAATATACTTTTGTCGTGGTAAATTTTTATATGGTATTGAATACTTTGTTCGGATCATTCGGCTATGCATTAAACATGTTTCATATCTTTGCATGATGCAATTTTAACTTCTTTTTTAAGTTTTGAAAAATGCGTCTTTTGGAGATAATGCGATTTGCACTTTATGTTTGACAAAGTTTCAAGAATTTTCATAACCTTTTCGTCTCTTTCAAAGGAAGCATTTGAAAAATATTCCGACATTCTTAAAATATTAATTGTATTACGCAAGTACCGCGCGTCCATTCCTAAAAATAATGATTAAAATACAATGAAAATATAATTATGTCAAGTGAAAGAAATTTTTTTATTATAATATTTATTAACTCGTTCATCAGTATGGACATTTAAATTTTATATTTGATCTTCTACCAGTTCCTTCATTTTACAATGGAAGAATAATAATTTAGGTTTGAAAAAATTATTAATATTTTAATGCAACATTCATGTTCATACAGAAAATTTATTTTAGAAATAAGAATACATATTAAAATAGTATTTTCTACTACTGCACCTCGTGCAGGATTCGAAAAATGTAAAAAAACAATAAATTATTTTAAATCATCGTTTCTATTGAATTCGCCATTATATTATAGCTTCTGATACCTTCAAATATAACAGAATCAAGTAAAAAATCGATAATTCGACAAAAATGCCAGGTTCAAGGAACAAAAGCTGCGCTTTTAACAACTACTCAAACTTGAAGGAAAAAAATATCATTAAAATTATTAATTAAACTAAATCCATTCTTCTTAAAAAAAGATAAAACAAAACATAAGAAAAGACGTGCTCATATTGCAGCTACGATGCGGCGAAGTTTACTCAGCCACTGGGGCAGGTTTGAAATCTCCCTCTTTTCCGACGTTCAGGCTTTGCAGAGTCAGCTCCGACTCGGCCCATGCACGCGCGCGCGCACACACACACACACACACACACACACACACACACACACACACGAGTGTCTCATTAAGAAAAGCTCCTTCCGCAGCGCGTCCTCGGCTTCATACCGGGCTCAAATTACCGAGCTCTCGTTCCTCTTCCCCTAATACACAATCCTTTCCAGTACACTCGTTATATGTAGAATTAAACGAGACGCCCTCTCAAGCTCATCGTATCCCCCTCTCTCCCTCTCGCTCCCACCCGCTCTCAGTCTCTCGCTATACTTTTTTCGAGGCGTGGCGCGTAAATTTCGCAGCCCCGAGCGCGCGCGAAAGTCCGACCGCGAACCTGCAACCCTAACCCCTTCGCCCTTGAATCTTATATACCGTTAAAGGGCGACCGAGCAAGACGGAAAGCTTCCCCTCCCCCCCCTCCATTTTTTTACGAGGCAATTAAACCGTTCGCGATATGAAAAACGCCCTCTGTTCGCCCTCCCCCCGTCCCTTCGGGACTGCGCCGCGACGCGGCGCGAATCGCAACTTTTCCCACGAACGAATTATCCGGTTATTATGCCGCGGCGAAGTTTCGCGCGCTATAAGGGCGGAGGGATCATTAACGGCTCGTTCGCCCTCGTTTACATTCTTATTACGGAAATGGAGCCGGGTCATTATATGCCGCTGCCGTTTTACGAGCGGCGTCGCTTAACGAGCCGTTAACCGTTCGATGCCATTGGTTATTATTCTTTTCTTTGTCTGTCCTTCGAAGATTTCCGATCGGTCTAGGCTGGGCCTTCGGTGTAACACACGGTTCGGCAACAGTTCCATTATATCTCCTATAGGGGCGAGAGGCATGGAAGAATTGGGAGATTATTTAAAATATTATCTTACTTTACTCTTCGACGTATACGCGGGTTGAAAACCACACTCGATTGGTTAATGATTGTACAGCTGGAGGGAATTTCGAAATGTTATTCTATAGCCGTTAGACAATTTGCTAGTATTTTATTGAAAACGTGAAAAATTTGAACTGCTGGTATTGACAAAATTATAAGTAGAGAGAGAGAGAGTATATTACAAAATAGCCTATATTTTCTATACATTTTATATATAATTGATTTTCCTAATCGATAATGAATTAAGTGATGTTGATGTCAGTGATTATTATTCAAGTCACTCGATTGATAGAAATTAAGAGAGTTGTAACCTACTTTTTAAATTTTTCTTTTGACTAGGAATTTTTGAGTCAATATTTTAACTGATGAAATGAATATTTTAATTGAAGTTACTGCTTTACTATCAAGAAGGTAAAATTCATAGATTAAAAATAGCCCTTTAGGTTGATAAAATATTCAAAGGCTGGCGGAAAAAGCGTAAACTAAGAACTACCAAATAATCATGGCGAATTTCTAGTTCTTGTGTAATTCTAGTCGGTATAATCGCGAAACGCGATGTAATTCCACCGGAGCTCTTTTCAAATTATATTTTTTATTTTAAAGAATATATTGCCAGACGTCAAAACTACTTTAATTCTTCCGAATCTGACAATCCACTTGACAGTAATTTTCGCACTTCACAGTCCCGTCTCCTTTTTTTTTGAAAAAAGAAAAAAAATATATAACTATATCTTCTTTTAAATATTCTTCGTCGTTGAAAACCGCAACCCATTTTTAGCCCGTACAACTGCTTGTCGACCCTTTAATCGAGTCATATATTTCGCCTTACCTCAAACCCATCCATGAAAAAAAAAAAAATAAACTTCATTCCGTGCAGCAGAGCATTAAGTCCGAGGCGACGCGCCAGTTTTCGGTGCGAAAGGAGAGCCGCGCGGATCGCGAGAATATGGAAAGGAGTGCATCTTTTCTACGTATTCTTTCATTTTACTTCTTCTTCTTTCATTTTTTTTTTTTTTGCTCTTTTTCTCTTTTTTAATTCTCAGTAGGAGACCAAGTGGCAATTCTGCGAGCGCGAAGTAATTTATGCGGACTGAAGAGACATATACCTTCTTCTCGAGTACCTGGGACGACTGTTAAGCGCCGTTTACTTTTTTTCTGTTTTTTTCTTTTTTTTCTTAACGTTTTTTTCTCTTCCGGAGTGACACACATTTATTATGCGCCCCAGCGTCCGGAGGTTCGTTAGCTGGCGCCTGAGTTAAATTAAAGTATTCGAAAAGTTTATATTATTTCACCCTGGAAGTCCGGGACCGAGGAGGAGTCGAATTTTCGTCGAGGGTTAACGCCACGGATATTCTACTCTCGATCATTCTCGGCCGAGTCCACGCGAGAGTGATAAATTTTGCCGGGAACTTCAGCTGCGGGTGGAGAGGGTGGTGGGGATAAGCGTAAAGGACGAGGAGGATGGAAAACAAATTCAAAGTTTTAATTATACTCTGGAATGGGAGTGCCTATATACACGTATATATATATATTATTAAGTTAGATTATTGGCTGTTACAGTTTTAGAAAACTACGAAAGTGGTAATTTGTGCAATTAACAGGATAACTTGCCGAGCGTGAAATAATTATCGATGATGATGTAGCTCGTCAATTTAAGAAATTAAAAAGTTTGTGATTCATGATTTTTCTTAAGGAACGAATTCTAAATCTTTTTTTTAAAAAATCTTTATGACGTTTAATATAGCAATTATAATGCGAATTTGATTTTCAATTCAAATTTCAGAATGCTAATGTAATATATGTAAAAACTACCACTGAAATGTATTTAAATTACTTATTTTTTTCAATTATGAAGTATGAGAGGCAAAACTCACGGAATGTCCTAATTTCACTTTAATTTGGTTCATTAAATCGGATTTTCGTTAATTATAATGATCCCGTCTGATGTTTTTACCTATAAGAAAAAGATAATTGACATGAATTATAAATTTTACATCATTTAAAAAAGTTCAAGTGTAATATGCCATTCACAGACGCGAGCATTTCAGCGTAAGTAAAAGATTTAATTATATGAACGTCAAGAATGGATGGATATCCTATTAAAAATGGAGAATATTTATAATGTAAAACGAGAAGAGTTTCATCGTTAACTAATTGCTCGTTAAAAGAATATTAAGCGAACTTGACATAATAAGTAATGGAATGAAAATTCTTCTTGGCTTTTAAATTAGAATCCTGGACGTATATGACACCGGACATTTGTATAAAAAAAAGGAACAATTTGTATTATAATTAAACACGAATTAGCTGTAAAGTATACTGAAAAATTAATAAGCTTTAGCATCGACCAATGGTGACCGAGACCTTCTTAATCAAAAATTAATTATTATTTGATCAAGACATTTTTTTAACTTTCGGAGAAACTGTTAGGATTTATTCGACGGATTTTGTAATTGAAACTTTCAACGGATGATTTACATCAGACGAATTTAGGTTAATTTTAAAAGAACTTCCAAAGAATAACACATTTACCTCGCGGCAGCGTAATGTACGACTAGGGTCTAATTTACAAAAAGCATATATGTATATATAAACGTCGCTCGGTCCAAATTTCAATGGGACCACGTCGCCCCCATCGATCCTTCAATTTGGACGGCTAAAGCCTTACACCGAGGAATGAGGAAAAAATAGGGTCCTAAGGGGGGACGATAGAGGTAAAAGAGAGAAAATTTTCGAGCCAAATTGAATTTCGAGATTAAATGGGTTAAAGCGCGCGCCGGCCGCCTGGCGATCCTCGCGTCGCGTATCCTCTCGCCACGTCCATACGTGCGCGTCTCCTGTGTTCTATAGGTATGCGTATATATATAAAAACACACACACACAATAAGGATATATAGAAACGAGGGAGATTATGTAGGATATCCGGAGATTCCAAACCAGCAGCTTCGACAATTCGAGCTGGGCCGAGCCGCGTGATATATATACATATATATATATGTGATCCGCGGGGCCGGAAGATCCTGAAGAGTCCCATGTGGGATGGGGGAATTTTCGACCAAACGCGGGAATGCTCCTGGGAGGAAAAAGTCGTATATATAATATATATACAGGGTGGAAGAGGAATGAGCCTCGATTTTTTCTCTCTTCCTCCAATGTAAGCTTGGGATAAAGAAAAACTTCAGTATAAATGTATATATATAGATACACACCTATACATACTTTCGTCCCTTTTTCCTTTTACGACGACGGTCAGCAATTTCATTGGGTCTCGGAATTACGTCCCTTGTCAGAGACGCATATATATGTATATATATATATATATATATATATATATATATATATATATATATACATACATACACGAGATTAGCCCGGAATTTTCGCCTCGCTATCGTTGGAAATTGTCGAATTCGCAGGCGCTCTTCGTCGCGATGAGGAGGTAGAGGGAGGCGGATCTGCGAATGTTGAGCGAAATGGTGATTGAGCGAAGATTTTCCAAATTCTCAGGGGACGTGTATTTTTTCCAGAATATCATTCCTCACGGCTTAATAGAATAATTAAGAGAGTTTATTAAGTTATAAAAATCGTGTCGTCGTAATCTCGTATTCAACACCAAACGTACGCAGGAATGAAGAGATAAACGTTCGAAGAATTATACAGCTCTGACATAAAAATTATATTAGGTAATTAAAAAAAAAAAATATCAAAATTTGATCGAATACCATTAAAAATAATATTATATGGGGCTCTCGAGCATTGGAGAGCTCGAGCTCGAAACTTTGGCCCCTAGATTTACTATAACATACGTTCTCTACTTATATGGTCACTCGAGCGAATAGAATCAATACGATAATAAAACGATTTCAGTAGACTGAAATTATTTCTTTCCCAACTTTTAATTGATATTTCGTGAAAATCTTCAGGATAAACAATGAAAATAGATTGTACTCCAATAAACCGAGCCTTTCAGGGAATAAAATTCAATGATTAATTTTACTTTTGTACAGTGACATTTTCACCATACATTTATTTGAATTAACAGTATTCAATTATTGCGGCTCAATCACCAGTGGGAAAGCGTCATCCGAGCTGTTGTATACTTATGAAATTGAACGAAGTGCCCTGTAATAACGAATTAATCGACTTGGCGCTCGATGCGAGGGGCGCGAGAGCGCGGGCACTCGTAAAAGTTCCGATTAAGTCCGACCTTTATATATAAAGACATTGGGCGCAAGGGTTGGCGGAACGCGCGAGAGATTTCGTGTGAGTGGAGCGTTCCATATAGACGCAGACAAACACACATACACACAGACAATGGCCCACACCTCCGTCGGAGACACATATAGTTATAAAACCTTTAATGATGAAATTTCTGACTCGCGAAACTATTTTGCCATTTTCGTCAGTTCGACGTCAGATGAATCGATGAAAACTGTTTATTTCGACTAGTTGCTTGCAAATGTTCGTTTAATGCAAATCAAAACCATTCTATGAGTTTTAAC
Source organism: Sycobia sp. Sy_11 (assembly GCA_018907035.1). Taxonomy (NCBI): domain Eukaryota; kingdom Metazoa; phylum Arthropoda; class Insecta; order Hymenoptera; family Epichrysomallidae; genus Sycobia; species Sycobia sp. Sy_11. Next base: position 354,201 of record JACCIC010000213.1, on the reverse strand, counting down.
AATTACGTATCTGTAATGTTGACGATATATTATAAACATTAAAATATTGGAAGCAAATAAATCATTCATAACGCCGACGGTGTTTTTTTGGTTTTTCAAACGAGCGAAACTTGTGAACTTTAATAGAATCTTACAGTCTTCTCACAAAACTGTAGTACCGATAATAAAAATACTGATGCTTTCTAAAATTACTAACGGTCTACGATCGTCCTTATAATTTCCTTAGTTTGTTAGAAAGACAGCAGAACCGATAAAAAGACTGACTAGGTTAAATACTCCTTTATTACGGCATAATCGGCGACTGATTGTCGCCGCTTCAGAATCCAGAAAAAGATACGGTCGGCGAAAATTTCGAACGAGCCGTGCCCGATATATCGATGGCTTCCTAAATCTATCCCAGGAGCGAGCGATTTTTATTACGATATCGATCTGAGAACGATCGAGTCCCCTCTCTGGCCGCCGCGTAATAAAACACGCCGACGCACGTCGCTCGCAGCGTATTATCGATCTAAATAACCCTGTGAGATGGGAACGCAATTTTCACTGCGGGCCAACGGGACGGATGGGTAGCGGCTCTGGACGATGAGTTTTGCGTGAGGGCGTGGAGTCCCCCCGCTCCCCATCCACGCGCGATATTTCGCCGGACGAATTTCCACGATAATATGGCCGAGATTAGCGGGCCGAAGTCGTGCTTTAAGGACGTCAGAGCGAGGAACGAAACTAAGGGATCTCGAGAATATTTCTCCGACTTTTCCTATCTGGTCGCGTCCTAATTACACGGCTCTACCTGCTCGCACGGCCGTGTTTCTGCGTATTATAACGTACCAAAAACTGTTTCAGTTACAGAGTGGAGCTAGAGAGAGAGAGAGAGAGAGAGAGAGAGAGAGATTTGATTTTTTTTTGTTGAACCTTTAACTTCTCTAAAGGGGTCTGATTCTTTACGTTTAATCGTAAACGCGAGGATATGAAAGGGATAAATTTTTTATACGCATATCCCGAAGTTTACGGCACGAAAGTGTAATAAATTTTTATATCTATAATATATATACCTTTATGCAATATAATTATGAATATATATATATATATATATATATATATATATATATAACATAAGGTATATATATAACATAAGGTTTTCCTTTCAATGATATTAAACTATATTTAGTTTATACGATCGCTAATTTACAGCAAAGGCATCAAGACCCTCGGATCGAGTTCAGTGCGCCATTAACAAATGTCATAAACTACAGATATCGTTGGATTAGCTTGAAAATTTCATAAATTGAGAGAAATAATTAGAATACGGCCAAATGTTATGAATCATCGATTTTCCAGACTGAACGAGATTATAATCGCGTTTAAAATTGAGTACAGCATTGGATATTCGCGATGCACGGTTTCCGTACTATTGGCGATGCATTATCGTACTTGACGTGTTCATTAGTAATGATAATTGAAAGACGAAAAAACGTCGACTGCCAGTGTAGTCGAGCGAGGCGATCGATGTCGCGTAAGCTAAAGCCCGGAAAAGCACTAATAATTTTCCTTCAATCGCGTTGAAATCGACTGAAAGTCTCGGCGATTAGCGCGTAAAAGCGACATCGAGAGTACTTGGCCGCACAGTATATACACGGACGCGCGCGAATAAATTGGAATTCGATTAAACGTGCCGGGTCGTCAGGGCCGGTGTTTCGGCAGAGCTTCGTAAAATAAAGCTCGGCGCGAATAAATAATTTCCAGACGCCGCAGCGCGTCGCCGGCGAATGACGCACAATCAATCGGAGCTCAACTCCTCTGCCCTCGTGCGCGGCTAATTTCTCTATGCGAACGGCGGACGTCGGGGCCCGGGCGCCTTTTGCTTCCGAAAGCCTCGATGGCATATTATCGGCCGAGTATTCAGTACGAAGTCATTAAGCGAAGTTAATAGTTACTGACATTTTTATGCGAACTCACCGCCCCCGCCCTTCGCGGAAGCCTCCCCCCCCCGTAAAAGTAAAACTTTTTAATATCGTTTACAGCGTTGCGTTATGGAAAAAGTTTCTTCTCCGCCGCGGCATTCTAATAAAATGCTCGGAACTGCGAGCCGCTCGAAGAATTTCCGCGAATTTCCCGTGACTTTTTGCGCAAGACGCGTGGGCTTCTTTCTGTTTCTTTTTCTTTTTCTCCCCCTACGAAAAGATTACGTACTGTTTGATTGATGTTTATTATTCGCCAATTTAATCCTCGAATAATTACGAACGACGAGCAACTTTATCCGCGAGCCTCGCGTTTGAAAAAAACAATATCGGAATTTACGTTTTCGGATGGTGGCGATGTGCGTCGCTCGACTTTGGTATATCTCGTTACGTTTTTGTAACACTGCGTTACATAAACCGCAACGGAGTAATGCTGCTTTAATGTATAACTTCGAATCTCCCGTCCAAATAAATTCAAGTAATATTGAATTTACTTGCATCTGAATAATAGGAGCGAAAAAAAGTAGATGATATTTCAAAAATGAAAAACGACGATATTTTAAAGTTCGTGTGTTGAGATTTAATTAATTCGCTCGATGGATTGATTATGACCTTCAGAAAGATCGTTCAGAAACGTTTTCTTGGCACGTTTCGAACGGTATAAATCTCATGAACACGACGAGATTGACACGAATCTGAGGAATTTTATTTATTTATTTATCTTAAGTCGGACCCTTCTTCAAGTGTATATTAGCGACTTCCGTTAAAAAGTGCACAGTGCATCCTGTATTCTCTTTTATAATTTAAATATTCTTCTTTCATTATTCTATACAGGACGGTCTATCAGTTGAGCAATTATTAATATGATAAGCTGTGATTTTCGTTGGGCTGGTTTTCATGTTTAGGACAAAATGAACCTGTAATATCCTACGATGAGAATATTATAATTCATTTATCAATGTACAATACAACTACATTATCGACGATAAAGGCATTCAAACTCCATTTTACCCCCGCAGCACTATTCGAGTGTACCCCCAAATGATTTCCCGACCGAATTCTTAATTAACGCCTCGCCCCTACGCCCCCGAACCCCTATCGAACCCACCGCGACACGCGCGCATTCGTCCGGCGATACATCCGACGCCGGCGCCGCCCCTGCGTACCGGCTCGTAAAAAGCCCCGCATCATCGGGGCGCATCGTGCCTCGTCGCGGTTACGTGCACCCCGCCCCCCCCCGCCTCCCGCAGCCGCTCTCCGCGTCCCACCACCGCGACAGCGAAACTTCCGCCCTGCCCCGGGACGCGCCGATTTGAATAACATTGCGCGTTCGCTGCCGTGTGTGCACGTGTACACATGCGCGCGCGCCACGGTGAAAATTATTGTCCGCGCTTTACGCGCCACCGCGGTGCTTTATAACCGTGGGGGCACGTGCTTGACCCCCCCCCCCCACGCCCCCCTTGTGACCGGGCAACGCGTGAGGCGCCTGCTATTATGTATCCGTATGGACAGGGTGCAAATTCGAGGAGATCTTACTCGAGCGCGAGAATTCGCTACACATATATACACACGTGCATATGTATACGTATGTATATGTGTACGCGGCCGCGGAATTTACGACGCGGAGCGCGGGACTCCCGGCTGGCAAGGGGACGGACTACTCGGTCGTGCGACAACGCGCGCGGACGCGCCCGGATTTTCGTCTCGCGGGCGAGAAACCGGGTCGACGGGAGTGGGTGGGAAGGCGGGGGGGGGGGTGATTGTGACGAGCAACGGGGGGAGAGAAACTCGATTGTCACGATGGGAAGGGACTGTCTCGTGAATACAATGGAAAAGTTGCAAGCCGGCGTAATGAGCAGGGATCTAATTTGGAGTTACGGGGCTGGGGTTACGGTGTAAAATTTCCTCCGTCTCTCTCTCTCTCTCTCTCTTTCTCGCTCGTTTTATTTCCCCTCCTTTTTTGACACGCGTCCTACTTTTTTTACCCGCATTCTCGACGCCGAGTCGAATTTTCAAAATTCGACGAGCACTGGCAGCCGCCGCAGCTGAAAATTTTCATATGACGGTAATGAAAAAAGCGGTTCAAAGCAGAATGTGTAATAAATCGTCTTTCCGCGAGTATGAGGGTGAGTTAAAAATTTCAAGCTCGTCGCGCGTCCCGGAGTCGAGCGCTAAATAAACAGAGGAGGAGATGTTTTATTGGAGCGAGTATCAATTTAGCCATCATACAGCTCTAGGCATTTATATTTACTCCGCGCGCGCGACGACTGCGTTTATTTTCTTTTTAGATACATAATATATAGGTTGAAAGGAACTCTGCTCTTCCCCCCCCCCTATCTCTCTTCAGCGTTAAATAAAGCCGTCGCTTCAATGGCAGACGCTTTTCCGACGAGGAACTTTGTTAATCAGCTTCAGATGTAATAAAAAAAAAATGCGGGGCGTATTCTCGTCGGCTCTCGTTTTGCATTTGTCCCGTATTCGAATTTCTCGATTTTTGCCCCCCCCCCCACTCTCCGAGCATCTCGGTCTGGTATTGAGTAAAAAAAAAAAAGGAAGAAAAAAGAAAAAAAAAATTGCAAAATTTCCTCAGCGCACAACTCTCGTCTCTTTCTCTATAATATCGGCAGATCGAACGACCGATCCTCTAATTGCCGTCCTTACACACAGCTGCGGGGCTTGATTGCATCTATTCACGTCGAGAGCAAAGCACCATCCCCCCTTATCCGCCTCGCGCCCCTTCCACTGCTTTATCATCGACGCGTCTGGGCGCCCGCGCGTCAACTGCAGTCGTACAGTCGTATAATAGCCGTACGCCGTTAAATATATATATATATATATATACACATACACAAAACGGGAAGGGGAGAGTGGGGGGTGGCGGGGGATGGGGTGGGGTGGAGAGACGAGGTCGACAATGAAAAGCCACGGAAACGGCGACGTGAGGCCGGTTGGGGGTTGGGGGGGGGTGGCGAAAGACGAACGACGTGAGAAAGAAGTAGGAGCGCAGGAACGGGGCCCGGGATCAAAGGACTCTTCTCGCCTCCGCGAGAGGCGGGATCGGGGCGTGGAACTTGTCGTTTCTCGTAACTGCGCCCCGATAGAGCCGTGTTCGTGGCGCGAGGGGGAGAGGGATCGATTTCCCTGCCCAAGCCGGGCCCCGTCCTTTTTCACAGGACAGCCGAGCAGGATGTTCCTTCGAAAAATCTCCCCACCCCCCCCCCCATTAGTATGTGGCCGATTTTCGTGCGTGGAGGGGACGTGTGGCGTACGCTTCGAGTTCTCATCCCTCTCGACGGGGCAGGGACGGGCGGGTGACGAATTCATTCGTCGGGAGGCGAGGGGCCGACTTTGATCATCGACGTTATCAAGCATTAATCGGGGACTCGACGGGGGGAGGATGGGCGGGCTATAATGGATGAACATTCGCGGTTTAATTGGGCAGCTTCAGAAAGAAGTGCCGAGGACCAAGGCGTCGATACGATGACGAAGAAATTTGGAATGTTGGGTAATAAGATTAATCATAAATGTTTGCGTATGTTATATATATATATATATATATATATATATATATATATGTGTGTGTGTGTGTGTGTATATAAATAGTGATGAAAATATTTATGTAATATAATTTATAACAAAGACATATATTAATATTTATACAATATGATTTTTGCAATGATTCCAAATTTAACTCGATTATACTAGATTAAATTATATGCCTGCATAAAAACCATCCGTGAAGTAGAATTTTTTCTGTAATTCCGAGGAAAATGAATTTTTCCGCCCGCTCTGATTTATGTAATTTTATTTTACTCTCAGTTTACATAAATTTTAATCATTTTAAAGTAATTTTTAATTATAGCAAATTGCGATCGCTACTAATGTATAGACCAAGACAAATTTGTCAAATTATAAAAAATTTAATTTTAAATTAAATCAAGCATTTTCAGAAACTCGATAAAGCATCTCATGGTCTTTAAATTTTTATTTGATAAAAAGATAATAGAAGGTAATAAATAGTAAGTTTCGTCATCGGTTCCCCACTGGACTTATCAGTATAACTATATATTTTACTTTTGAATTATTTTGCATTTGAAATTTTCATTGATAATCAATTAATAAATTGTTATCATAGACTATAACAATGCCTGCTTCTAGAGTGAGTCTTTGGAATGTGATGTATCATAACGAAATCTTATGTATCTAAATGTATTCAGTTCTGTATTGTTGACAACTCAGAAGCACAGAAATACTATATATATGTATATATATAGTTAGTTTATACCTTTCGGACAGAATAAGGGGAATTTGCTGCACTGCGGAAGTATAAAATTCGCTATCTGTATCGAAAAAAAAGGAAACGGTGCGGACATAATTGTAAATATCTTTTTAACGGTGTATCGATAGAAGGCTAAGTTCGTACAAAATCGTCACGACTGTACTGATCGCATTATCCCTCACCCCCCCCCGCCCCCGCCGCTTTTATCACGAACGATATACGGTCGCGAGAGAAGTTTATGATGGATTTATACGATCCGTCCTCCGATCGAACGGCACGTGGTGCGCTCTATACTCGGCGAGATATCGGCGCTATGCCGCGCGTTAAAGCGTTATAAAAACAAGGGCGGCAGGTAGGTTGGGGGGGGGGGGTTTGGTCGAAGAAGAAAACAGAAAACGAAATCTCCGTTTAAAATAAAGCCGGGAAACTATTCAATTAAGGGGCCCCTGTAAAAGTTCGATTAAATCCCCGGGCGCGCGCGCGACTTTCGCGCGTTATCCAATTTATTTATATATCGGACAGCTGGGACGAATGAAAGTTTTGTCGTACTCGCCCGCAGCGACTGACTGGCGCGCAAGTTTGTGCGCGGATTCGCGGCAAAGGGCGAGAATTAAAAATGACGGCGACGTCGCCGACGTCGTAGGTGCGCGCTGGGGAACGAATCTGCGAAAGCTCCGCGTGCACGTCGCCGTGGCGGATGCGTAAAGGCGTTCTGGTGTAATGCAGCCGCATTTTTCGAAGCTCAGTGCGACAAATACTGGGGATGAAAGCTATATGACACGCGCGTTGGAACAAGTATCTATATTTATATCGAATTTCCGCATTATTTCCGACAACCGGAACATTAACATTTTCTCCGAATCGAATGATATCAGGAAATGGGAAGCGATGCACGTGAGGAACAAAAAAAGAATATTCTGACAATTCAACGGGAAATATACGGATCGACGAATGGGAAATTACGTTTTCCCAGGGGCGCGTGTATTACGAAGTTTTTTAAGGGATAAATAAGCATTTTCAAGAAATTCAGATTCTTAATGAAAGTTCAGAGAGAAAATTCGTGGTCGTGGAAAAATTTTTCAATAAAAAATAACAATAACACTTCGTCGTTTCATCGAAGACTGTAAAAAATCTAAACTGAGATGTTTATTAGAAATAGTAAAATTTTTTCATATCTAATACTTTTACGTATATAATACTTTTTCTTATATAATACTTTCGCGCGCACAACAAATTTTCAGTTCTATCAAATGTTCAACGAAGCATAATTAACCATGTACTACGCAAACTTAACAATCTAATCAAAATGAGAACAGACAGGAGAACGATAACTTGTTACATTTCTATTTTGTTTCGCTCGTATATTATAATTTTCTTGTTCAACAACATTCCTAAATTATAAAGTAAAATTATTATTATAATATTATAGACGTTCTCGATAATTATAGATAATAACGATCTATATCAATGTTAATTATCCGAGCAGAACTCCAGCAACTGAGACTGATATTCTTGTTTCAATCAACAAGGTAGTATCACAGATACAGTGAATTATATTAACCCTTCTTCCTTGGAATGTTCGCACGAATTTAGGTTTCTTAACGCTCATGTCATATTTTTCGATATTATTATAATGCAATCTTCATTTAATAATCTGACCTACGCTATATTAGTTTTTTTTGTTTGAACAACATGACACCTTTATTGCTTAAAGCCTTATTGGCAATATTTTATGCGTGGAAAAAAGGATCGTTTACTATAGATGTTATTTTTTTTAATATAATTCGAATTTAATTCTTAGCTCCGTTATCACAATCACATATTCCAAGTAACAATATGATCCAAAATTCACAAAAAAAAAATTTTGTTTGAATCGGTGCAAAGAAATTCTTTTTAAATATGTATGTATATATATATATATATATATATATATATATATATATATATATATATATATAGTGAGAGAGAGAGAGAGAGAGAGAGATAAACACCAGCCATAACGTCAAGCACTTGCCAACTGTGTAGACGAAAAAAAACAGGAAAAACGGTTTGTATCTCTCTCTCTCTCTCTCTCTCTCTCTCTCTCTCTCTCTCTCTCTGTGTACGTGCGTACAAACTGTCCCGTTTACTTTAAGGGAGTTAGGGAATATATAAACAGAGTCGCTCGTATTTTTCTTTTTCTTTTTTTTTTTTGTTTTAGAAGCTAAACGGACTCGCTATGAATCATACGTACGCGCGCGCGTTATCCCACTGAGAATTAAAAGGCATCCGTGCGATTTACGAAATGTGCACAACGGAAGCGTAAGAGAACAAGGAGAAATCCAAGGTAATTTAAGATTTTTAAAGAGAAGAAAACTCGGCATTAGGTATGTACGACGTAATATCTCGAGCTACTTAGAATGGTCGCATAGAGGAATAAAAGGAGTGCGAAGTTTTAAAGGCCATACCAATGTATTCTGACTTTTTTTTTTTGACACACTGAACCTGAGTCGCAGGCGAGAGAAGCACCAGCGTGGCCCTTTTATTTTATCTGAGAAAAAAAAAATTTATTATAACGCGATTTCTCTTTATATCATATGCGTACGAAAGACAAAGTTGTTTAACTTTCTAGTTACATATAATTTTGCCAATAATTTCGTTGAAAATGTAAGTTGATAATAATTTAAGGAGATCGGAACTGATTCATTAGACGACTAATGCTTGAAGTATAGTGATTTTTTTTTTTTTAATTTATTCAATTGATTTCTTTATGTTTCATGATATTCCCAGGCTTTTATTCGGTGCGTTCTTTAATTTACGGCAACTCCGTGAAAAATTATAAACCGAAAATTAATTTCTTCATGGCTTGAATTTCTTCATTTATTTCATTAGTTATTACATAAATAAATACAGACAACGATTCAAAAACTGCACGAATGAAATTTAAACCAAGACAGACTGAACGAGGTAACTTATATTACATATAAGATTACATATAAAAATTTTTAAGAAATCTAACGCTGCATTTTATTCCGAATAAATGGTATTTTTTTTTCTTAAAATAGTTACTTAACTTCATTACGTTATTTAACGCAATTTGGTCTAATACAAATTGTCATTTGCGAGAGTGGTTATAAAGAAAGATTAAAATTCGATAAATATTGTTCTCTACCCGTAAAAGGGGCTATAATAATAATGTTTTTAAATGACTGTCTATCAAATTTGAGCCAATTCTGCAGATACTAACGCACAATTAGTCTGATCATGCTATGGTGTCTGAATCGAAACTAACTTCAACCGACAATCACTAAGAAACTACACATTTGCTTCGGTTTTCGACTTCAGAATTATACTTTCCTCATATCCAGCCATTAAAATTCAAGAAAAATTTCGTTAGAAAAATTGCCCTGGCTTCGCTGCTTGTGCAATTGAGATGGAAGAAATTAACAATCTGCGAGTAAGAAAGTATTATAAGAATGGGAGAGCCTTAGGTTCTACAATTTATAATTTTACGTCTGAAGATAATCACTCCCACAATCTGGAACAAATCTACCTAATCGAATCTTGTGTGGCCCTTTGTTCCAAGCGTGCATTATTTGAACTAATACCAGTCGATAATCGTCCTGTTCAGCTAGCTTGCAATACAATAATTCTATCAATTTTTCACAGGATTGCCTAGCGCGCTGACCGACGAGGGTACAATAGAACCGTCAAAAGTCAGATTTTCCATCGCTTTACCACCAGTGCCGTACGAAATCCTAAAAAGCACCCTGGGTTTTCCCCGCGCGACGCGCAGACACGTCCCTCGTTGCGAACAGAGTAAAAAAAAAAAAAAAAAGGGCCCGCGCGCCGGCTCGCTCGTCCCCGTCGCGTTACATATACGCGCATACACGTATGCACGTAATACGCGTACGCGTCCGTGCACGGGCATGCAACTCGTTCGCGTGCGAGCGCTCATTACGGCCCGCGGCGCGATGAAGAGGCTCCCGCCGGGGGAGGGCGACGACAACGGCGACGATGCCGCCGCCGCCGCCGCCGCCACGGCCGCTGAGCGCGCCGACGAAGCATCGATTGAGCCCACCCCCCGGTAACCCCTCGTACCCGCCGTTCGCGCGCGAGGCCCGAGAATAATACGCCTAACAATGCGTGTGTAAGTGTGCTCGTGGATGCGCGTGCGTTTTGCCTTTGTGCGCCTTGCCGCGCGCGCGCGCGCGCGAGAGAGTCGTCCTATCTACGCGTAGATATTTTACACCGGTGAATTTTACTCGTTTCTCGGTTCTTCTTTCGTTCTTTTTTTTTCATGTTCTTGTTCTTTTTTGTGTGTTTTTTTTTTGTGTTTTTTTTTTTCATCGAGTTTCCTCCAGCGCTCCCGTCGTTGCTCATCGAGCCGTATGCGCGCATCCGCGGCAACGCGGCCGCCGTTAGCGGGGGGAGGGGGGGGGGGAAAGGAGGAACGTACCTGCCGCTCGGTGGCCATGCCTCCCTCGTACATGGTCGTCGACGACGCCTACGTGCGGCCTCCTTCTCGGTTCGCCTCTCGGCTCCGCTACCCCCGGCCGCGCCGCTATCGCACCGTCCCCTTCCTCCTCCGCCTCCGCCGACTCCTCGCACTCGCCGCCGTCGCACTTAGCCGAGGACGGTTAATGCGGCCGGTCCGGCCGTGCGTATGCACTCAGCACACACACATACACACGCGGGCGTGCGCGCGCGCGCGCGCGCGTATTATTTATCCCCCTTGTCGCAATATCGAACTTGTCCGGTGTTATTTGTTTAATTCGCGTTTCTTCGCTGCCGCGCTATAATGCGATTTGTTTCTCAATCCCCCCTCTCACACTCTCGCACTCTCTCTATAAAGATTTGCATAGAACTGAGCGCGCGCGCGCGGCGGTGCAATCAGCGGCCGAAGCCTAATTTCCTTATTGTCCCCTTCGTTTCGCGTCGTCCTCGAAGCTCGCGCGATTCTTATCTCCGCCTAGCAGCCACGTGCGCAAGGAGCCACGTCCAGTCATACCCCACCCTTCGTCCTTCCGTTATATGGCCGTTTTATCGCCAATCAGGCGTCCGAGCCACAGAGTCGAACGATTCGCGCACACGTGGTTATGCTCTCTCCCTCTTTCACACTGGCGTGTTTACGAATATATATCCGTGTATATATAGATGCATGGATAGGTATATATATACAAATATATACACGTGTATCAACGCAGCCGGCGAGGGAGGGGAGGGGTTAGCACGCGACCCGAGCTATCGCACCTATTGCCACCCCCTCGCGCTCACCTTTCTGCGGGATTAAAACGTGCGGCAGGCGCTGATTCTCTTATACTCCCCGCCCGCTGCCTCGGCGAGAGACGAACGAATGAACTTTTTCCGTATCTTCTCTCTCTCTCCCTCTCGCTCCCTCTATCGCGCGCCGCGTCAAGAAATCGGCGAGCTGGCGATGTCATTAAATTGACAAACAAGCCTTGGCGAAAATTGGCCTTCCCTTGCGGGGCGCACGAGCGCGCGTTCGAAACACAGAGCTCCGGCTGCGCTGGCCCGACGCCTACTGACGAGGCGAGCCCGCCGTGAGTTCGTCGCTGCTGCTGCTGCTGCTGCTGCCACCACTACCACCACCACCACCAGCTCTACCAACACCACCACCACCTCCGTAGTCGCTGCCGCCGTCGCCGCCGCCTACCCCCGCCCCTTGCGTCCCGATGTGCATCAACGCGCGCGCACTCGCGCCCTACCGTTCGCTTGCACGTGTGGCGTGCCAACGGCATGTGTGTGCATATATATATATATATATATATATATATATATATATATATGCATATGTACAAGACGACCGGTTGATCTCCCACATCCCCCCTCCCGCTCTAAAACGCGCCCCCGTTCGCAACCTTCGCGCGATATATATATATATATATATATATATATATATATATATATATATATAAACACGGTATGTTATCTACCTCGGCTAAGGCTAGGAAGGGTGGGTGGGCAGAAACGCCAGCTGACCAGCCGCGCGTCCACATGCGTATTTCCCGCTGTATGTATATGATACCCGCGCGGATTGAACAAGCGCGGCGCATCGCGGGGAGGATCGACCGAGCGTTGAGTAAGAGAGAGAGAGAGAGAGCGCGCTCGAGCGCCACACCGCGCGGCCACCATCGAGGGAGCGGCGAGCGAGCGCCTCTAGGGATGACTGGGGTGGCCGAGTTTCGCTGTTTCCCCACCCCTCTACTCTGCCTATCTCCCTTTCTCTCTCGCTTTTTCCCTCTCGCTCTTCCTCTCTCTCTCTCTCTCTCTCTCTCTCTCTCTCTCTCGTATCTACTGCCTGCCCGTACGCGCGCGGGCGATAGTAAGTAAGAGGGAGAGAGGTACACGTACGCCCTCTCCGCTTCACTCTACGGCCGGATCGAGAATATGTATGTATGTATGTATGTGTGTGTGTATGTATGTATGTATGTATGTATATATATATATATATATATATATATATATATATATATATATATATACACAGTATAGCGTACGCACGGCAGCGCTCCCGAGCCACCGCGTCGCACCAGCCGCTGCTTCTCTGAGCGCGCGCGCGCCGCACAATCAATAACCCAGTAGGTTCTGACGCTTTCTGTCCATCTCCCTCCCCCCTCTCTCTCTCTCCCTGTCTTGCCCTCTCCTACTGCTCCCGGAGGGTCCTCTACCCTCACCCTCACTTCCCTAACCCTTACGCCCGTCTTCACCCCCTTTCACAACTGAATGTATGCACGACGCGTGAAATCTCAATATCTCCGTGGGACTTTTCTAGTTTTTTCTCTTTCACTCTCTGTCCCTATCTCTCTTGCTCTTTCTCCCTTCCCCGCTGTTAATCTCCAGTTTGCCCTGCCTCACTTTGCACTTACCGACTGCTAATACAAGAGGGTAAAAGAAAAAAATCGTCAACTGGCTGTATATATATACACACAGATGGCCGAGGCGATGTCCTCACTTATCTTCGGAATAATAATACGTTACGGATATTCGTGCTTGCCAAAGATTTGAGGCTGAGATAAAAACGTTCTTTTTTCACGAACCGTTGGGGAGAGGGGACTGGAACGAAAATCTATGTTTTTTCCGGCTGAGCCGTACGACCAAAGTTATTTACGGCTAACTTGATAAATGCGAAAATTTTGACGATAATAACTTGCACTATTTCCTTTATACAGGAAGACATAAAGAGTACAAAAATATTAAAAAAAAAAAAAAATCGAACCTCCCGAGATTGACGTCAGGAAATTGTAGCAACCTTTCGACAGCTGCAGTTTACTATCCTCTTCGGTCTCTTTATTACACGGAGGTTCGGTAAAAAAAAAAGGGGGAAAAATTGAGAAAGACTCGATGCCGTCGCGTTCGCACGCTAATGGATCGAAGACCGAGTGCTGATTCGCTCCTCTCCAATCGGTATCCCCCCTCTATTATAATGCGTACCGAAGAAAAAAAGTTCCAATTTCAAATCTTTACCACTCTAAAAAAATTTTTTCCCTATTCCCTACATATATATATATATATACATTTGTTCCTTCCTTGCATCGCTGAGACTAATATAAATATTATAATGGCCGCTAATAAACAATTTATCTTTGGAATTGAATAATAATCCTCCCTTTGAATGTACGAGTAACGATTTCAAGATGGATGAAACTTTGTTTTAGACAATACTGAAAGTTCATATGTTTACCAAACAGTTACGTTCTCAAGAACATTCTAATGAACAACTGTCAGAAAAGTTTATTAAGAAACGAAGGAAGCGATTGAATAATACATATATACATATACATATATATATATATATATATATATATATATATATATATATATATATTTAGTTTAACTAAACGAGATATTAAGCTTCTGTCTGCACACTAGATTAATTTGTAGCTCTCGCAGCCGATCGAATTATGTTTGCCGGGTATCTCTGTCCCCGTGTATTTTTCCACCCACCGCGTTCTGTGTACCTTTCCCCTCGGACAAGCCGGCGCAGCGGATAATAGACACGACCGCCGTTAGATTAACTCGCTAATCCGTGATTAACGCGCTTGTACGAGTGTTACGGTCGAGCCCGCGCTGCTGCACCGCCGTATTATTTACGGATTCGCGAGAGCTCGAAGAGGAATAAAAAAAAAAAAATAGCCGAAAATCTCCGTAAATCGCATCGTACATCGGTTGGCTCGCCGTCGTCACTCCGTCACTCATTCACGTGGCATAGGCGATAATCGCGATTCGAGAAAGAAAATCGCGATCAGGCGGGCGGGGGGAGTTTTTCCCATTGAGCGATGCGCTCGCCGGGGCGGCTTGCCAGCGAATTGCCGGGGAATGAAAGCGAAAAAACGAAAGATAAAAAAGAGAAACGGAGAGTCCCTCGAATTCTACGGCAACGGTGTACGCGTACGCGCTCGATACGGTTATTGATCGACGCGCGCGAAACGATGTGCTACGGTCGATCGGCGGATTTTCCATGTAAATTAAGCGGACGGAAGGACGAACTTTCGCCGAGCCCCCTCAAAAAAATCGAGGAATATTCGGCGAACACCACGGCCGGAATTACGATTTCGAGCTTGTACTTTCGCGAGCGAGCAATTGCACACCGGTGTATAATACGGCCGTGGCGGACAGTGGACCACAGCTACTACTGCTCCACTGCTCCGTAGTCGCTTGAACATTGCGGAATTGCGTGTGAAATAATACACGATTGTTTCTTCAGAAACGAGGACGGCGCGCGATAAATTAGATTTTTTTTTGAATCCCAGCCCACCGGCTAGGACGTAAGAGGCCAAGGGCCGAGCGCGGGGGTAGTAAGTAAATAATCGACGTGTTATATCGGTGCATTGCTGCTTAGCTAAAAACTCGTGAAATTTGTAAATTTCTTCATTCTAATTAATTCTCTACTCGTTTACATTTCTGGATTGAACGCAAATGCCATTTATAAAATTATTTTTATTTTCTCGGCTGAACAAGATAATGAAGATTTTGCATCGGGAAAAAAATTTTATTTAAAAAAATGTATCGTCGTGAAAGCTTAGACGAAAAAGGATGGGACGGCCTACGTAAAGCTTCCCTTCTACGCCGATTTACAGCTGAATATCAGTGGAAAAGTTTCGGTCAAAAGATTCGGGGCTGCCCATAGTTGGTAATCATTAAGGCTATTGTTTGTATAATCAGAACCCGCCAAGTTTATCATAGGACCATATATATATATATATATATATATATATATATATATATATATATATACACACCGAGAAAAATATCTGTTATCAAGTAAATATTTTCTTGTTTTGTACCAAGTAAATTATTTTCTTAAATTGAGAATGTATCTTCTTAAATCAAGGAAGTATTTACTTAATGCAAGAAGAATTCGCTTGAATCAAACTACGCACTCCTAAATCTTGTGAATATTTTCTTAATTTAAGAAAATGATTTACTTGGTACAAAACAAGTAAATATTTTCTTGATATCGGAAAATATTTTTTTCAGTGTACTAATCTTCGACATCGCTGGTGCGCATGCCTGTATATTTCATCTTCATTCCACCGTTCGAATTAAATGCTCCCCAGATCTCCTGTACAGCACCGACGGGAACCAGGCGTTATTTCCGCTCGTTCGGGATGAAGAACGAAGATGTATTTTTTTTTTTTCTGTTCGCTCGTAGGGGCATAGATACGTGTAGCGACGACGTCGGTCGCATCGAGTAACAATCGTGGCAATCCTTCGTCTTCGGCCTTATTACGCCTGCCTCGGCGCGGCGGTGCCCGCGTATCGCGCAAAATCTCAATTCCGCCATTTCTCTCCCAGCTGGCGCCAAGCTCCAGGTATCCCCCTCCCCGCCGTACCTTTCCCTACGGATTGCGCGCTTTCAACTTCCCTCGCCAGAAGCACCCGCCGCCAGTCTATCTCGAAAGAGCTACTTCATCGACGACTTCCGCTCTCAGGTACTTCGCCTCCTCGTTTCGCCCGCTGGATCTCTCTCTCTCTCTCTCTCTCTCTCTCTCTCTCTCTTCTTCTCTCTCTCTGCCTCCATCCACATCTGCAATGAAAGCAAAAAAGGAAAAAAAGCGGCAAGGCGTGGGGAGGACAAAAGTAAGTCGAAGCGAGCTCGTCTCGTGGAATTTAAGCGGTTGAGAAGCGAGGGAGCCTTTCTCTCAATATCTCTCTCTATCTCTATCTGGTTCTCTCTCTCTCACTCCTCGCAAGGTGCGCGTCTCTGTCCACTGCGTTGTTGCTAGAAGGGCGATACACCTACAATCCACTAATGCATGTGTCTCTCGGACCATTCGCGGGGAGGGCGTTGAGAATCAATTTCAACGTCATTGAGGAAACTTCATTAAGAAAACAAAGCATTTTTTAAAGTAAAATTGATAGCGTCTAACGTCTTTTATCATAAAAAATAGTATTATTTTTTTTTAAAGAAGAATTCGATTTTTTCGCTTAGACGCGTCTGTCCTAATAACAATTATTAATACCCGCTGCTGTCATAGTAGACTAATTCTAAGACGCTCTACTAAGACGTTTGAAATAAGTGGTAACAAAACTGGTTTGTTAAGACAATGACTGGGTATATTCAAACGATGCATTTTTCAAAAGTAAGACGTAATCAATTGCCCAAGTCTCTATAGAAAGTTCGAAGCGATCGGTCGCAGAATGTTCTATTTTAAGAATGGCTTTGTAAGGATGGGAGGAACCGTCCGTACGCTAAAGGTCGAACTATCGCCAAATTGCGAAAGTAATAATAAAGTGATACTCGAACAAATTTCATTAACGTTTACCTTTAACAGACCAAGAAGAGGCCTCTCAATGAAAGTTCCCGAGAAAATATGCATATTCATAATATGCAAATAAAAATTGCAAGTCCGAGGTTGACTCGTTTAAGCTAAGACCTCGGTTCGTTAAATCGAGAAACTTCTCTGGAAAAAATAATGAAAAATCATTACTTTCTCGCTTTCTCTTTCGGTAATTCGAAACTTTGACTCTCGCCGATGACAGTGACGCAGGGGGGGGGGTCGATGGCTCTATTCTAATGTCGTACGAAAATTTATGCATGTAATTGCTCGCTATCTGATTAATCGAATAATAGACGAGAAAAGCTGGCAGGATCAATACGAACGAAGTTCGAACAATTGCGTTCTTTTCCCTTCTTGATCTCCATTCTAAAACTTTCGTCATTGTCCGCTTCTACGGTAGAACTATAGTCATCCCTGATATGTATATATATCGTTCCTCCCACCCACATTTCTAACTCTCGATAAAGGGCCGTATTTCAAAGCGGGGGCGTTATAAAGTGCTTAAAATTTTTAGCCTCCGAAAATCGAGTGTACACAATAATTCAATGCGATAAGGTGCAGGGGTAAAAGGGAATTGCTCGAGATCCCTGGGTGGCGATCCTTATATATATATATACGCAAAAATACATACATATATATCAAAAGACGTCGCCGATGAAATATGTGGAAAAACGTTTTTGTCGACAATTTTTTTTTTTCGTCGATCCTCGATCTTTTTTTCAGAACGGTGTCTCGGTAAAATGCTGGACTGAAGAGGAACCGGGCGCAATAAAGAAATCGGGTCACCACCATGCATCTATCCGTGGATACTACAAGGATACTTATACAAGTTTGATTTTACTTGCACGGCCGGGCGTTACTTCTTCGTCGGGCTAAAAATAATGCGCAGCTCGACTCTCCATATAAGTGTATATTTAATTTACGCGTCAAAATTCAGCGACTCGAAAGTGCATCGGTCGATATTCACCTCGTGTCAATTTTTCAATTTTTATACATAAAATAATAATTCAGTACGTAGCCAGGCGTACTTTCGACCCCGCCTGCCTCTATTACCAGCTGTCGAAAGACGAAAATTCTCATCATCGGCGTCCGAGAAATAACGGCGATAAAAGTGATACGTGACCTTTGTACGCGCGCGCGCCCACGAGGTCGCGAGGTCTCTCGACCTTTCCGGCGTATACGGGCGGTCTCCGGAGAATAAAGAGCCGAAATAAATGCCGGGCCACGGGGAAGGAGAGAAATCGAGGAAGCGGGGGGGGGGGGTAGAGAAAGGTAGCGGTTGCTAAGGGCGCGGAGGGGGGAGCCGCGAGCGGGCCCACCAAGCCTACAGCATGCAAAATGAAAGGATGTTTTTTTTCGTTTTTTTCTCTTCTCCACCCCCGCGGCGGATCTCACGGCGAACACGTCCAACGCCGGGGGAAAAAATTTTTCCTCACCAGCCACCGCACTGTCCTCGGTGCTAGAGGAGTTCCTTCTCGTGGCCCGCGGACATTTTCCTCGGAGAAGACGGATTTAGCTTCTCCGTCCGCTACTTTCTCCACACACACACATACACACACACACGCGCGCACATAGCTTTGAAAAGGATTCCGAGACGTATGGAAGTATCCGAGGAGGTAAGATCGGCGAAATTGAAAGTCGGCCTGCGGAGACATTTGTGAGACTGGCGGAAGTTTGTGGATTAGCTCGGCAATTGATCATTATTCAGGCGAGCATTGCTCTCGTATTAAAATTCGCTGTGGTTCACTGCGAAAAATTTCTGCGAAAATCGCTAAAAAGAAGGGTATAAGTAATATAGTTTAGGTGCGGAATTACTTCGTAATATAATTTTCACTGGTTTATATTTAACAGATTTTTTTTTAATATACTTTTTTTTTCAATTTCCCGGAGCTCCCTGAACAGCGTCACGGTCACGACAACTACTTACACTGTATTCGAATTTCGTCGTTTCGCGTTTTTTTTCTTCTTTCTAATTCTATCCGCGTTCTTCTCCGTATCTTCAAAAGAATGCGGATAAATGCGTTCGTCTTTTGCGAGTGGGAGGGGGGCGGCGAGAAAGAAAGTCGGCCACGTGTATGGATCAAGCAAAGATTAAAGTGACACGCGCTGCGCGTAATTAAAGATCCAATGAAAGTCGAGGATTTCGCGGAAAGTGAAGACAGTATAAATATAGAATAAAGTACGGAAATAGAAATCTAAACGACTATTTAAATCTCTTATATTGGATCGATTAATTGTTATTTTAAACTCGGCACAATAATTTTATATGCGCCTTTTTCGCGGATAATACCGGTGACGCGAGTCTCGGTTTATAAAAATCGCGAGGGGCAAGGTACGGCACTCCCGCGTTTCCCCCCGTCCCCTTCATTTTGATACACCACGGCGCGCAGCAACGAATTTCGGTAATTCAAATCTAGGTTATACGCCGTTCTCCTCTCTCGCTGGCAAAGTCGACTTTTTTCTCGCCCCCCCCCTCTTCTTCCTCCTCTTCTTCTTCTTTAAAATATACCTTTCTCAATTTTTCCTGGAATTTTCGCCCGGAAAAGCGGGTCCGAGGCGGAGGGGCCGACGGAAGGGAGACCGCAATTTATTTCGTAATGAATTGTCAGTGGCGGCGCGCGGCTTTTATCAAATTGAAATTAAAGTCCGCGGTAGTTTTAGAAATTATCTCGAGCCGCGATTAAAATTATTAGAATATCAAGCTTTCGCGCGGATGAAATGTGCTGTTCCTTTATCATTTTCATTATGGTATTAAAATTACGATGATTATGCATATTTAACTGAAAATATACGCTTTTCAATCTTCAGAATAAGTGCGTTGTAATTGTGCGTAGCAATTATAATTAATGCGCGATGTATTTATTTATTTTTATTTATTTATTTATTTAATTTACGGGTTATCCTAATTAATAAAAAATTTATTAGAATTATACAATAGAATGGTGCAATGTGTATATTCACTGAAATATTAATAGGTCATGTAATTTATTTCGAGCAAAATGAAAATTCGAATTATAAATATCAATCGAAGGTATGTGTATAGTACGACAGTGATAATCATTTGAAAATGTACTTAGATCTATCCCTTAACATATAATAATACATTACACCACAATTTTGATCAGTAAAACTCATTGGATCGCCAATTCTGAGTGCAATATAGCGCATATATACATTTATGATTGATCGATTCGAGTTTCTGAACATGATATTTCCTCAAAAGGACCGTTGTAGAAATCTAATAATTTTCAATAGGTTTACAAGTAGTTACTAGGTATTAAAAATAGAATCAACTATTACAGCTTAAAACTAGGCAAATCTTAGAATGAAAAATGTCAATATTGTCTATAAAATTAAAAAATAGGTAGAAACTAGGTTTGAAGCTGGAATCTTATTTCTGGCTAGTAAATAAACACTAATTCGGATGTAAGTTTCAATTACTACAATCGAAAAAATTAATATTTATACAATATTATAATATTATATGGTTTATAGAATAAATCAAACATTATAAGATACGTCAATTGTTTGAAAAAATTAGAAAAGAAAAATAATGTCTGTTTTGAGAATGAGTCCTTATAATATCAGAAATTTAACCTGGTTTCGCATTAGCTCTTATAAGAGGTTTATTTCATTAATAACTCTAGCAAAAAATGAAAGATCCTTTTAATAAATGCCGCATATATTGCTTATTTCTTAAATATTTTAATGATATCTTGAAATTTAAGTGTTAATGCTAATTTTGAGGAGATATTGAATTACAAAAGCGATCGTATCGTATGCTGTCGGAAGTACAATGTCTGCCGTGCAGGCGAGATGCCAGACGACATTCGACCTTGCGACGCGCGCGTTATTCAAAATTGCATGAAATATATGAAGTATTATAACAAAAATTATTATTATTATAATAATGGCTTATTATTATTATATCTAGGATTATTGTATATGACACATAGGTGTTGTAGAATGATTTTTATAAATCAATAATTTAATTGTACTTTTGTCGACTGCTTATATACAAATTAATAAATATTTTTTCATTGGTCTTACAGTTCTATCAAATCAATCGAAAACAATACGTAACAACATCAATACACATCTACATTAACATTATTGTTACGTATTGTTTTCGATTGATTTGATTGGACTGTAAGAGCAATGAAAAAATATTTATTAATTTTTATAAATCAATATAGCTTTGAAAATTTTCTTATTTTCACTGTGACAAACAACACGTAACACTTCAACCGTTAAGAAAGGAAATAGAATTTCAAATAAATAAGTTAAGAAACGGGATTGAATTCCAAATAAATAATTATCTTGATTCTAAATATTAGTTAGAACATTCAAATTGAAAGAATAGAAAAGCTTTTTATTATGCAAAAACAAACTGTAAATATTATTTAATATATTTTCTTTGATCGTTATTCATTTGGCTTTCGTGAACATTGTGATTTGTCAGTTTTCAATATCAACGAGATAGATTTAATACGATTTAATAAATAAATTAAAATACCTGGAGAGTTGAGAGGTTAGGCTGATGTTACATTAATTTGTAGTTAGTTTTGGCTACTCTGACAGCGAAAGCAAACGAATTAAAACGTTTCAACAAAGAACTAATATCAAGATAATAAGTACACATTTTTAAAATATGATTTTCACTCCTTAAATTCTGACAGTACTGATAAAGCAGCTTCAAAAATCTTATTTTGTTTATCTTATACCTGTTTCAATTATTGGTAATTAATTATATATATTACTCTATTTATTTATTATGAAATTGTTTTAAAATTTATGTGAAGTTGATTTTATATCGAAATTTTTATTTATGGAGATTGCACATACTGCATGTCTGGTGACTGGACACGCCCGCAAGTGGCAAAAAATTATCTTGATTAGTATATAAACTCGTTTAAAACTTCATATATCTATATATATATATATAACATTGTATGCGAGTGTATTAACTATTGTCATAAAAATAATTATCATTTCTACCAGGGACTACAAATTCTAGAAAACAACTTTACCATATGGCGTAGTAACGCATTTCTTAAGATTAAATGGCAACCCATTCGTATTACCCGATTTCGTCAATATTATCGATATCATTCTGTATATAGGAAATCAAAAAATTTGTTTTCCAATTTTGATATTTCAACATTGATCAAATTAATCCGTCTATCGTTAATTAATGTTTAAAAGAAATAGTTCCTTTTTCATTAGAGACGATTGACGCGAAGCCGATTGCTCTTTATCGATTCTATCGCCAGTCATCGGTTGAAACAACCCGCTGCCCCTTCCGACCCCCCCCCCAACCTCATTGATAATTCACAAGTAGTTAAAGGACTCTTCAATTAACTTCTCCAAGTCGAAGACCGTATACGAACGAGTCGCATTGTTTAATCAAAATAATTGAATTAAAGTTTCCACGATATTTCACGTACACTCGATGTATGATCATCGGACGAATTTTTTGAAGTCGGAAATACTTTATAAATATACAAATCGTATCGAACTGAAAAACAATTCGATCTGCGCTCGGTTGCTATTACTTCCACTTCTAAGACGAAATTGAAAAAAAAAATGACAATTTGACGCCTGGTTTACACACTGAAATGGGAAAGAACGAATCGTTCTTATAATGCTAAATATTTCGTATTCATTAATTGCTCTTCGCGCGGAATAATGAAGATTTGAGGTTTGCCTTATTTGACTTTTAATTCGATAACGACGAGGTAATAATCTAATAATAAGATAGAGAGGATACATTTAATATCAAATTTAATAAACAAATTCGAATTGAATGCCTGAAATGGTGAAAATTCAACCACGTTGTAACGAACTTCATTATTTCGCATTTCATTAAGTCGATTTTCTCATCGTTCATAATAAACAATAATTCAATTATGATCTCGATTTGCACGAGGGTTATACGAGGTATTAATAAAGTTCACTTGTTCCCCGATTACGAGGGCACTTTCGAAAATTTTGATCCACCAACTTTGTTCTACGATATCTAAGCAAATGGTAATTTTTTTCTCTCGCTTTTTCTCCCCCCCCCCCGCGCCGAGGCTAAAAGCTCGCATGGGTCCAACAGAAAAGAGCAAGAGAAACAAAAAAAAAAATGTGTCTTGCGAAAAGTTCTTAACGCGCGATTCCGCGTTCGTATTTCACGATCGCTGCGCGAACGGGCGGGAAAGACTCCGCCGAGTGTGTCGATGAGTGATCGATGGACGCGATCAGCAAGCTCTCATCCATATGCGTATACAGGTTTTTCGCAAGTACGCGATAGATCAGTATTTTTCAAATTTTCGCTGACGATTCATCGGGCGTTGTTTCCCGAATTCCCGTCCCGCCCGAATTTCCGGCTTCACGCCGGACGTGCATTATTCATCCCCCGTGCAGCGGGCGAAATTGTTCAACGATACCCATTCGTTGACGAACCACGATATTTTCGCGTTTATCGCCGCGCCGTAAGAATCTCCATGGCCGAGTGTCTATAAAAGAGCCCTCCGCGAGTCTCCGCCGAAGCGCCCCACCCTCCCCCCACCCCCCGGGCCGGGTGAATTTCGCGAGCGTTAAATTATCCAGGCGCAGCGCGCTCGCTTTATTATTAATCAGCCGTCAAATTTATTCGTCGCGCCGTATGTATTTACGACGCTGGAATATAATAATCGGCCACGGCGACCGGGAGTAGTCGCTTTCGCGACTCGGAGGGCGGGGCCCGCACAAATTGCACTCGGACGCCGCGTTGTCGCGTAAATTAATAATTTTATAAGCGCGTAACGGTCGTTAACGAAAGCAGTTAACCCCGCTCTCTATTGCCAATTTCGATTTTACAGCTCTGTGTGTGTGTGTGTGTGTGTGTTCGCGTGCGTGTGTCTGCGTTCGTGTAACTTTTAAAGTTTCCCGCCTTGAATAAATCAAGCGGGAAAAATATGTGGCCTCCGAAAATTGTGCGCGTCATCCTGTAAATACTAGCTTGTTAATTATCATTATTAAGGATTTTCAAAATAAACTAGAAAATACGTAGTTGTGAATTAAGATTCGTTTTATTGCTAAATATGACGAAAATGTCGTTCGCTACATACAGCTGATCATTATAAGCAACGAAACGAAAGTTATGGTTTATTTACCATAGCTTGCCTGAGTGCGCTTTATTGGAGTTACTTTTTTTTATAAATCTCTGTATCGCTCTTGCATTACGCATGTACATATTTGCCAGATTCAATCAGTCTTGTTCTACTGGTTGTTACCCACAGTTCTAATGACTGCAAAGAATTGTGATTTATTTAAACAGATCTGCCTCTCTCCCTCTCTCTCTCTCTCTCTCTCTCTCTCTCTCTCTCGCTCTCTCTAGCTCTCGCTCACAAACCAGATGAGCGAATATCCATCTATAGAATTCATGCTCACTTATTTAAGAAATTCAAATTGCATCGATTATGAAGCGTATGAATAGAGAAGAATTGAAGAACTTATGAAATCAACAGCAATGCAGCAATAAAATGGGCCTTGTCGATTATGACGAAGATCTTTAAAAATAATACACCGAAGAATGGTCAATGTGTCCATTCAAATGAGCGCCGAATAATTATATATTCATTTGCTGATGAATTAAATTACCTTAATTAGCTCAATAAGTAGACATTTCATTTATTCGATTTTAAAGACTATATATATATATATCATATATGTACCATGTATATATGACCTGACCATGTTAGCCATGTGAACCATGTTACCTGACGGAAACTATACGCTAGAGATAAGACCTCCAACTCTCGAACAATGTATGCAAAGAAGAATGCATATCTCCCCTCCGTGTGGGCGCAGTTGCGCGCAAAATCCGACGACGTGTGCGTACGGGTCGGAATATTAGAAATTTCACCGCGGGCAAACAATCGTGCAGTGCCACGCGCATGACTGTACGCGTCCTGATAACGCATATATATATATATATATATATATATATATATATATATACATATGGCCGCGTCGCTGACCGTTCGTCGCATTGCGTTGATATGAGCGAGGGAGAGAGAGAGAGAGAGAAACGGCGGCGCGCCCGCACCTCGCAGGAGCACAGGAAAAAGCGCCCACCCGGGGTAAAGAGAAAGACAAGACCCGGGGGTGAAATGAAAGCCACAGAGATTTGCTGGCGAAACGCGCGGGAGAGAGAGAGAGAGAGAGAGAGAGAGGGGCAGACAGACAGTAGCTTTCCTTTAATTTCTTTCTTTTCTTTATAGAAATTTTAACAGCAGCAGTTGTCGGAGCAGTCGTCGGCAGAGTATGAATCTCGTCTGGGAATTAACGCCTGGACGGGCACTTGGACGTCGGTTTTGCGAGTTTTCGTCCCGGGAAGTCGCGAGCTTTGCGTGGGAAAATTCCAAGGCTGCAAAAAATTTCGATCATTATAATTGACAAGCGGTTAATAACCGTACATTATAACTCTATTAACGCGATGAGATTGTAAAAAGTATATCGCTTGTGAGATTTATGTATGGCTCTATTTTGACTTGAAATAAACAATCTGAATAGTTTCAAAACAAAATACTATTGTTTTTTTTTTTTTTGAATTTTATTTAATAAATAATTTTATGGATTTTGCAATCTTTAAGTACATGCATATGTAAATAAAGACTGTAAGATCGATGGGAATATTTATTTATTTAGTTGACAACAGCTGACATAAGTACTTATTTATACTTAATTATCATTTTAGAATTTTGAATTCGCTTAAAAAAAACGACTGGTTCGTATGAAACTTTCATGCAAATTAAGTGCAATTCCAGGAAACTTAACGCTGAACGGTGAAATTTTATTAATGTAAAAAGTTTCCCCCACCACCTCGGGCCACGTACTCCGGAATTAGCGAAGCGCGCGCCGCGTACAACGCTAAATCCTCAGAGGATACCCATTTGGTGTTTGCGAACGCCTGAGTGCCGCCTGCTCGAAAACTCTTTCATTTAACTGCGCGCAATGAAAATTCGCATAATACAACTCGCGAGCTGCAAGAAAATGGACATATATACATATATATATATATATATATATATATATATATATATATATATATAAAGATGAACGATATGTACTTTGTAACTCTACTTTCTTTGTTGAGAGAGCAAGCTTCTTAGTTATTTACATACTCTGTAAAACAATTTGTGCTGAGAGTTTATGGGAAAACTTGATAAATATCCTGCAGAAGATACCGGTGACTTTTACGAGAGGCTAAGAATAATACGCTCAAATACAATTTGAAAGTTGATGCACACGCATACACTGTCGACGAGACGTAGACAAGTTGCGATATATTGAATTGCAGCTACTTATTAATCGCGATTCCTGTGGATTAGTTTGTTATATATTTGTTCGTTATTTATTTTCGAATATGAAAGAACGTTATTGGAAGTAAAGTTTCAAACGATGTAAAGATATGAACGTAGCCATCGTCGAATTTTGTGCTGTAGAATGTTATCTTGACTCGTGTTAGTTCCATAAGTCGACTCCCAAAAGATTGATGGTCAAAACTTAAAAGGATCGCTTTTCCAATGCCAAAAGTCGAAAATTGCGATGTAAATTGTCTGTGGTAAGAAAGCGAACTATTTGACATTTACGTGTTATCAAAATAATGGCACGATGGTAATTCTCTGAACATTGTCTAACGAATAATGCCTCAATGATATTAAAATGACGGTTACACTAAAAACTCCAATTTAAGGTAATGCTCAAATTTTATTGCACAAAAGTAATGGATTCCAATACTGGGATTAAATGTGAAATTCGCGATAAACGACGTTAACCCGAGGGCCTATAGAATGAGCCCGGCTACAAGATCGATATAAAGAGATTGACGTAAAAATGTAAAAATATATGCTGGATTGTACTAACAGGGACCGATGGTCTAATGGATAAAAGAAACAGACCCATGCCAGTAAGAAGCATCCCTTTGGCTTATTCACTAGGTTCTGAGAGGATTTTCAAACTCTCCAATAGTTCTGTTGAAATCTAATAGATTACAATCGATAACCGGAATATATCCAAAATCGAGTTAAACTAAGTAACAATACATTTTTTGCTTTAGGTAGATTAACAATCAATTAACAATTCTAATAATACGAATTTTTCAAATGAAATATCAGATGCAGAGTCTGTATATCCATTTAAACAATTACGTTTTGTCATATCAGGAATGATATTTAGGAATATAATTGAACCAACCTTTACTTACCTTTTTGGAATAATTTTGATAATAAGATTACAAGTGACTCTAATGGTAATGAAAAAATTTATTCGAATTAAGTCGTCTTGGAAATGGAGCGATTACAATGAAATAACGAGAGTTTTAGGCGAGCGAGTAAAAGCTATTATCTAAAATAATTACAGTCTCTTGTTTTACTCTTCAAGTATTTCGTCTGGAAGCAACTCTCCACCAACTGCCAAATAGTAAGTGCACGGCTTGGAAAGTTATTTATCATAGATTAACCTAGAATTCCGCCTAACGTTCCTTCCATCGAGCTTGGTAGCGAAATGCGTAGTGGTAACTTCGCCATTGCTGGCGGAAAGTCCTTACCTCTGGATTTTATGCAGAAATTTAGATTGCAAAAGAATAATGGGAATTCGAAGCGTTCGTCGAAGTTTCCACGAGAAGTTTCGAAAGAGACGATTATTGACATGTATAAGATAGGAACAGAAATCGATTATTGAATCTTTACGACATCTGAATTGGTATCATTAAATATAAAATTTCTTACTATTTCTCTCAATCCATACACGATACGTAAGAAAATAATACTTGTTATTTTGTTACGAAAATTAGAGATAGAAAATACGTAAAAGTTTTACTGTATATTTCTCTGTTTTTTATCAGCGACATGCAATAATTTTAAAAAAGAATTACCGCTATGATAATAATAATAGGAATAATGAGATGGTTTCTGAAATTGTTCGTCATCGTGAATAATTTAACCATAACACAGTTCGGCAAAATCCAAAAATTTTGAACATCGAAAATGATGAGTATCATGGATGTTCTTTTCAGAGATTCAGTCTTATATAAACCAACTATCAAATGATACAAATAACAAAACGATACATAAAAATGGCAATATATCATAGAACGAATCATTGAATTTAATAGCACGTGCGCAGTGCATACTTTGTCGCGAATACGTTGTTTATAATCGGCACTGTCGTTTCTATAATCGCGCAGTCGTGCAATGGCAATGGCATTGGTGACACATATGTGTAATTGACTTTAGTGATTATTGTCGACGCTATATTTTATAATCGTGCAATGTGAAATTGTGAATATCGAACTATTATCAGATATAAATATTGGTATGTACATTATTAAATATTAATTGAGAAATTAAAATTTCAAAAATAAATCTATTACATATATATATATATATATATATATATATATATATATATATATATATATATATATATTATAGTTTCATCTTCAAAAGGACCATACGGAAATCCCTGGAAATGTTCGAAATGCAGACAATGTATAATTGATGAAATTTTTAAAAAATCAATGTGGATTTCGCAATTCCTTAAAGATAATTCTGATGCTTTAATACATTATTTAATTATAATCTTTAATTAGTATTTCTTGCACAATCTGCACGTAGCAGACTATCTTTTATATACAGATTCAGCAGGAAAAGCTAATAGATAGAAAAAAATAGATCAGAATCACATTTTCATTTAGGATATTACTTGGTTGGTCAGCATTGCGCTGTTTGAAGATAAGAAAAGTTGCGCAAACTTTCTCTCTGCAGCGATACGAAATGATGCAAAAATGTTCATCGTCTATCTTTATCGTGCAACAGGTACCTGAGAATACATCATCTGACTAATTAATAGCCTCTGAGTCTAAACATCTATGCTCCATCAGTCCCTGGCATTAGAGCTCTTTAGTCTAGATGGATAGAGACAAGACGTTAGCGACTAGAGCCGGGGAAACTGGCTCTAATCAGCACCCAGCCGTTCTTTTTTTTCTTACGAAAAAAAGCACGCCCGAGGAAAATTAGAAGTTATTGCGTAATTTATGCGCGACGCAGCTACAGCGGTATCCTTGAGTCTCGCTCTGAGCCGAGATACAGCGGGAATGCGATGAGGAATTGCGCCGCGCAAAAATCTTATCGCTGTTTTCGGAAAATTCGCGCATATAGCCGCTGAAGAGACTGCTGTACGAAATATAGGTTGAGAAAAAAAAGCACGGGGAGTTTTCTTTGTTTTTTTTTTTTGTTCTCCGACACTTTCTGCAGGGACATCGTATTCCCTTAAAGTTTGCCGGAAAAAAAAACGATTTGTTTTTCATATATGAAGTCGAAGCGATTTATAAATAATAATTTCAATAGTTCGTAACAGCTCTGCGGGACTACGAAGATCCGTAGTTTATTTAAAAATAAAATAGAAGAAAGTGGATCCTCGCAGAGCACAGGAAAGCCGCCCTAGTTACCGTACGTATCTATATAAATATACTTCAGTAGAAGAGGAAGAAAGGATAAAGTTTAGAAGAATTGCTTTAATAAGAAGAAGAAGAAGGGTGAAGGTAAAATTTTTTGGAAGAATAAAATATGAAAATGCATTCTGCATGAATAAATCAGTGAATATTAAAAAGAAATATCTTAAAAAGATGGGCGCAGTCGTGAAATAAATTAGTTATGAAATTTAATGAACTATTTGAATTTTTAATTTAGTGAATTAATGAATTAATAATTAGTACGATTGAAACACTGATTTATTAACTCAAACATACGAGTATAGACCTGTTCACAACGATTTGAAATGTTTAATTAATGTTAATTAATTTTAATTTAAAGAATTTCTCGCGGTTATGAGTCTCTTTTATGTAGTTAAATTTGCATAATCCATGTTCTATAATTTACCCTATTTTAAGAACAGAAGAAACTGGATTTATTGTATTTATGCAATTTCCTCGTATTATAAAAATGCATTATTAGTTTAATACATGTTTTAATACAAAATGTTGATAAACAAAAAATGAATTAGTTGCTGAAGTAGTAGCATCTGTTAATAACGGCTGTTGAAATAAATTTTTATGAAGTGTCTATTGAAGTGAATACGTGAAACAGTAGCTCCATGCGTAGTAAGTAAATATTATTTTCATTGTACCGGAAGTATTTAACGGGAAGTACGCGTATTTCTTCGAAATAAGACATCTTACGATTAATTACCTCGTTTTAGGCAGTTTAAGGCCAACCCAAACAGAAAGCCTTATGACGTAAAATTAACTTAGACACCAGTTATATATTGAACTATATATTTGTTCTCCCGCAAAAACCGATGAATCGCGTTAAAGTTTGCCATTTTTCGGATGCAGTGATGAAAAAAACAAACGACTTTATTCCCACTTTTTCGTGAAAAATCGATCTTCGCAAACCAAGTTGACAGCTTTATGCGCAAGTTAATTTTTATCTCGCGGGACTTTCATCTCTCGATTCGCTCGTGCGAAAAATGTCTCGCGGGATAAAAAGCCAATTAATCACGCATGCGCTGGAAACTCGTTTGCCGCGATTGCTTCTCCTTCGTGCCAAACAAACAAAAAACAAACAAAAAAAAAACTCCGCTCCACGCGCTAATTCCACAATATACTTGTATACACGGTTAACGCTTGACGTTTAATTTTTGATACAAAAGAACACGGCATTGTTGGAAGGCAAGGCTATATTTTAAAATTAAACGTTATGATTTCGAGCGAGGGTGTATCGTAATGTGCACTTAGGTATAAAATTTGCTTTGATGCGATTTTTTGCAAATTTTTTAAAAACAGTCGAATAAATCAGTTCCATAACGACATTGGTTTTTTACTGTTTCGATATAAGAGATGCGAACTTTTGAGAATGATTTTTTTTTGTTAAAGAATAATAATCAATGAAGATTTAGAGAGTTACGGGAATACGATCCATTTAGTTTTCAGTGAAAATTTACAAACGAGTCACGTCGAAGATAGTATTCGAAAGTTGAAACATCTTTATTTCGCTTCATACATGGCGAAGTATTGAAGAACAACAAATTTGCAAACACTGTGGATTTTCTGAATGAAAAGTATTTCGGTCAAACTACAATAACATGGAAAACCGTATGCCTTTTGTTCATTGCAAATCAATTTGAAAGGCGGGACAGTTATTCTTAAACGAACAAGGGACATTGGAATCCTACTTTAGTCGATTATTTGCTATAATTACAATATGTGAAAACTACTTTAGCGTCTATTTCGGGGCAAAGACATCAAGCAGTGTGTCCAAGGTTATAAAATACTAGACTTGAAAATAATTCCACCCATTCGCATAGAAATCATGTGGAAATAAATCAAGCTCGATGAAACTTATCGGAACGTACTTTCGTCTAAACTTAGTTTCCTAATTCAATATCCATTGTGCGCAAATCGTAGCTCATATTTGTTTTGAAAATGCATGTAAATTGCCTTCATTAACGTTTTCGTTGTTATTCCGGCTGATAATTATACTCTCCAAATCTATAATAACAGTAAAAAGCTACGCGAAAATATCAAATTTTACTAGTTGATAAGTTATTTTGCAATTTATACGATTATTCTCTGCATAGATCGTAACTCGACTAAAATATAAACCTTGAGTTTTTAAATAATTTTTAATTATATTTCGGATGGTTTGTGTTAAAATTCATCTCTGAACATTGTAGATATTTTAAAAAGCTAATTTAAGCACATAATTAGAAAATGCAGAATTGTTTTAAAATGTATTTAATCGATATTTGGTAGAAATTAAATTAGGTTTATGTTATTATTATGAACTTTGTTATTATTATGAATTGTTTCGTCATTATTTCATAAGCTCATGCATTCATTTGAAATGTCATTGTACTTTATTTGAATGACAGTAAAACTTATTGGCCAATGCTTCAAAACGGTGACCCCCCGCTCCAGTCGTGTTCAATGCTCAAGATTTCTATCTATGCATTTGTTCCCCTGTATGCGGGACGTTCCAGTTGAGCATAATTATTTTCGCAATATCCCTCCTCCTACTTTCGTCAGACTTTCCATTTCAAATAAACCATAACTCGAAAAAAGATTCGGCCTGTTATAATAGAAATAATTGTATAACCTATAGCTGTGATAATTTTAATAGTATTGTTTTTGGCCTATATACTTTCCGGTGATAAAAAAGTCGCGAAATTTCTTTTCTGCGAGAAATCAGTTGGAATTGCGAAAAAACAACTGATATGCTGATTTAACTCATCCTGTACGAAGAGACGATGCTATACGCTTCGTTATGTATTAATGCGTCTGTAATTTCTCAAACAGTATTCTAATTCTTTACTATTTTACATCACTATGCCTTGTACTTCTCTATACAGCATTCAATGTCTTTTCCATTTTACGTTTCTATATCTTGCTTTTCTAGACGGCATTCTAATTCGTTACAATTAGCATCACAAGTATGTGTGTGTGTGTGTGTGTGTGTGTGTGTGGTGTGTGTGGTGTGTGTGTGTGTGTGTGTGTGTGTGTGTGTGTGTGGGTGTGTGTGTGTGTGTGTGTGTGTATGCGCGCGTGTGCGTGTGCGTGTACGCGTGTGTTCAAGCTTAAAACAGCATTTTCAAAAAAATCTCAACATAGTGGTTTTACATCTCAGTTCAAGACATTCGATCCTGCTCCACACTACCAGAAATTAAACAATATCGAAATAAAAAGGCACACTAGAATCGAAGATAGATTCTAGCTTTTTCCCTTGCTCTCATTTCTCTCTCTCTCTCTCTCTCTCTCTCTCTCTCTCTATGTATCTACCTATCTCTATCCCTCTGTCCATGCCTCTCTTCATCTCTGTAATCCTCAATTTTTCAATTTGTCCAGTCGTAAGTTCCAGTAACTGAAAAAGAAGTAAGTTCAACAAATAATCAAACTTTTTTTCTCACTAATTTACAATTTCTCTGTCTGTCTGTCTGTCTCTTTATCTTCCACTTTATGCTAATTTTGAAAATAATTCTTTAACAGTTATACTGATTCTTTTAATATTACTATACTTAATATAAATTAAAATTAATTGTTGTAATTTTCAAGACTTGATAAGTTGAATTAACACGATAATTTTTTTTTAGAAGAAAGATAAACAAGAAAGTGGAAATAATTTTCAAATTAATGAAAAATAATGATCTTGTAATTTTCGCCCTAGACCACCTGCTGGACTCATCAGTAAGAGATGACCGGTGGTCTAACGCTGGGCGTACGATAACGGGAAGAGAAGCGAAGAAATCGGAAGAAGAGAAATTTTTTGCAGCCGCGCTCTCTTTAATTAAGTCATCTATTCACGAGTTTACGTAGCGTCGTCGTAGCAAAAGACAAAAGTGTATATTTATTCCGTCGACACAATTCGCCCTAAAGGGGTGAAAATTTCAACTGGACGAGAATTCTGATTCCTCGGCATGCGTTTAGTGCAGTGGTTTTCAATGTACAGCCTGTTCGTGTTACAGAAAATAATCCTACGAAAATCAGCTATACACGAAACTACATTTGACCCTCGACCAGTAGGTAAAAAACGGGTCACTGCTATTTTAATTAACTTATGCATTATATAGAAATAAGTTGGTGCGTTGTGATTGCGTGACTTCTGTAGCGAGGCGTAGAACAAGACAATAAGCAATTGTATAACAATTACATAGATTAATGTATAATCTTAGGATTTAATATGTGCAATCGAATTTCCTCATTGTTTCTCATTCTTATATAGAATTGCAAGCTGTAGCTGCGCTGCTTCATCTACTTATTGATGTATGACGTAACCGATCTTGCAAGAAGTGACATGCAGTGGTGATTATAGAAATATTTTAATCTCTACATCGGTAATTTTTAATATGAGTGATTCAGTCTTTGTAGATTAAATTTTCTTGAATAAAAAAATAAACAAATAAATAAATAAGACAGTAAAAATACAAATAATCCAGTAATAGTGATTCAGAGTGTGATGTAACTAAAGCAATTGATTTTTCGTCCTCAACCAAGATGGTCAAATAAAAATTATATTACGATTGGATGTCCAATATCAGTAGAGGAGCAAATACACGCGATAGTTTGATTGTACAGAAAAGGGTCCTGTGTGCGGAAAGTGCTGCAGCGGTATATGCATTACGCAGTTGAAGCCTATATACGCGCGCACACACACACACACACACACACACAATCTTCACCCAAGACACTAGTCTACCGAGAGTCGATAAATTATCGGTGAATGCAATTCCGCGTAAGTGTGTACGGGACGTAGGCGCGTTTACGACAGTGTACAGAACGTAAAAGAAATTCGAACGCACTTTTTGATACGTGCATCTGCGACTCGATCTGCGGAAATAATACAAGTGCCCGGGGGGAGATAAAAAAAACGGGAAGAGAAGATTATTCGAGGAAAAGATACTGCACATCTGTGTGTGCGCGTGTGTTAGAGGCATATATATTGCCAGTAGCCGAATGGCCGACTGCGCGGAATTTTCCGAGGTAATAATTTATTAATTCATATTAAAAAGCGATCGAAAAGCAAATTATTGACATTTTTTTCCAAATAATATTTTAAATCTCTTCCTTTTTGTATGTAAATTAAATTTAGTATTAATCGCTCTGAAATCTCGAATTTAACGTTGAATTTGAAAAAAGGCCCATTGGCTATATGTATTTTTATTTTCCTTTATATAAGTCTACTTTCTATACACATATTATCTAAACAAAAATGGTAGCGTTGAAAAGTGTAAAATATATAGTAAATAAATCGACGGTTTAATGACATTTTTTTTAAATATATTTATAGTCGTTTACATACGACTTAACTGGCCAAAATTTTTATCGTATTTTCACACTGGGGCTGATTATAATCAAGGACGGTCTGACCGGCAAACTACGTTGCGCCAATATGATTCTTTACCGTGTATCAATAATTCAACACATGCGACTTTTCAGCTACCCTTCCGATAATCCGATCGTACGGCGATCATGCCCACCCTGGCGTCCCTGGCCGTCTGGACGCTGTTGGGGGCGCTGCTGGCGCGCCTGGCCCACCGGATCCTGCGCCAGTACGCCCACTGGCGCGTGCGGGGCGTCCCCTTCGTCGAGCCCCTGCCTCTGCTGGGCAACAGCGCCGCGCTCACCCTGCGCCGTTGCAGCTTCGCCGAGCACTCGCTCGGCATTTATCGGGGCTCGCCACCCGGGGCCCGCTACTGCGGCTACTTCGACTTCCTCGAGCCGGGGCTGATGCTGCGCGATCCCGGGCTGATCGGGCGGGTGTGCGTGGCCGAGTTCGACCGCTTCACCGATCATCAGGCCTTCGTCACGGAGGAGATGGACCCGGTGGCCGGGCGCAATCTGTTCAGCCTCGGTGGCCAGAGGTGGCGCGAGATGAGGGCGACCCTATCGCCGAGCTACACGGCCGCGAGGATGAGGGCGCTGTTCGGCTTGATCGACGAGTGCAGCGTGAATTTCGCGCGGCACTTCGCCGAGCACCCCGAGGTATCTCCCGCTCTCTCTCTCTCTCTCTCTCTCTCTCTCTCTCTCTCTCTCTCTCATCTGAGAAACTAATACGTCAGAATCATGTTTGTTGCGTGCGCTCGGGATTTGGAGAATTACTCTGAGCGTATACGGTACTGACAACTCGAGTCGAACAAAATTATAAGAACGTTCATCGCCAATTAGCTATTTATTTGTTTTGTTATTTATAACCATAGCCGCGAAGGAGATGCAATTATGGAAATGCGATATTTAAGATCCACGGGATAAAGAGCAGCGATGTTTATGATAAATATTTACAGAATAACCGTGAAAGTCGATGATTCTGTAAATTATTTCAAAATTTGCATAAAAATGTGTTCATAAACTCCAGTTTTTTGTAATTTTAGAATTTTAACTCAATTTATTTCCGTTTATTTATTTATTTCGGTTTTTATTTGATTCGGTTGGTTTTCAGAGAAATACATTCACCATTAATTTAATTATAATTCATAATGTTTACCATTAACTTTTATATATAAATTTAAATATGCTTTTGTACTATATTATGTATGCACATTAAAAAAAAAAAACAGAATTTCATTTTTAAACCAGCAAATAAATATTTTCGTTAATATTACAGTACTTCTATTATAGGACTGAATTTTGTTAAAACCTAAATAAAGTTTATAAAAACAACTATATGAAAGATAAAAATATTCATGTGTTTATATACCTCGACATAACTTTAAATAAAATGTTTAATTTTTTATTGATTTTTTTACTATTAATTATTGAATTTTCTAAATTTCAGGAATCTAAAAATCTATTTAAATTAAAATTAAAAATCCAACTTACTTCGACTGATCTACAGAAAACGAATAAATAGTTTTATCGGTATTACGGTCTTTTTTATAAACTCAAATAATTATGATGATGGCGAAACTGCCTTGATTTATTATCTGTTTAGTTTTTGATTATTTTATATTTTACTAATTCTATTATTTGTTTATTTATTACCTATTATACGGACTAGATAGTCATTTTAATGAGACATATGCATAAACGAGGTTAATTTCCACGCTTAAAGTTGAACCATAGTAAAAAATACCGAAGCATTTACCGTCCTAGGCAATAATTGCTATTTATGCATTTTATTGTTGCAATTGGATTTAATTTTTTTTTAGCTATGATAGATTTTATTCATCTTATTTTCACAAAAATTTATCCGGAGACTATTTTATTAATTAATGAAAAAAAGGCTGCAAGACGGATGAGAGTATTCATTAGTTTCCCGAACTAATAGGAGATAATCGATAACATCAAAATATTGCCTTTCATGAAAATTCGCACGCGATCAGGAGGCGGTGAATTTCGAGGCCAGAGAGGCGTTCGGCAGATACACGAACGACGTCATAGCGACCGCCGCCTTCGGCCTCAAAGTCGACTCGATGGGCGACAAGAGCAACGAGTTCTACGCGCGCGCCAGCGCCGCCAATCCCTTCAGCAGCCCCGCCGAGTTCGCGAAGTCCGTGCTGCTGCGCCTCTTCCCCGGGCCGATGCGCCTCCTCGGCGCCACCTTCTTCCGCAAGTCCTCGGACCGCTTCTTCAAGCGGACGATCCGCGAGACGGTGGCGGCCCGGCTGCGGAGCGGCGTCCCGCGGCCCGACATGATCCAGCTGCTGGTCGAGGCGATGGCCCGGGGCGACGCGCCCCCGGTCACGATGGACGACGTCGTCGCCCAGTCGCTGTTCTTCTTCCTGGCGGGCCACGACTCGAGCTCGAGCCTCCTCGCGTTCGCGGCCCTCGAGCTGGCGGCTAACCCGGGCGTGCAGGAGAGGCTGCGCGCCGAGCTCGACGAGCGGCTGCCGGGCGACGAGCTCGGGTACGAGAGCCTGGCCGAGCTGCGCTACCTGGACGCGGTGCTGTGCGAGACACTGAGGAAGTATCCGCCGGCCGCCGTCACGAATCGGGTCTGCGTGAGGGAGACGGCCTTCCCGCCGGCGATGGAGGGCTGCAGCGGCCTCACCGTGGAGAGGGGCACGATAGTCGCGATACCGATCTACGCGATACACCGGGACGCGCGCTACCATCCGGAGCCGGAGGCGTTCCGGCCCGAGAGATTCGGCGACGAGGGCAGGAGGCGCCTGGTGCCGGGCACGTACCTGCCGTTCGGCCTCGGGCCGAGGCAGTGCGTAGCCAGGCGCCTCGCCCTGATGCAGGCGAAAATCATGATCGCCCGTCTGCTGAGGAGGTTCAGGATCGTGGCGCGGCCGAGGACTCGCTATCCCGTCGCGTTCACCAAGAAGAGCTTCACGCTGGGCGCGGAGGGCGGGATCTGGCTGGGGCTCGAGGACAGGCGTGGAGCGAACTGATTTCCAGCGTTCGCGAACTCGTCGGCTTGGGTGAATATCGATTCTTATAAAGCAGTTTAACGTAGTCAACGACGTAACTCACACTCTGTACTGAATATTATCCGTCAGGCGAGCAAGTTAGGCGTAAAACGAAAATGCAAATTTTAATGAATTCTGAATGTAATTACTTCTCCGAAACATCTGTAAGCAAAAGTCTCAGTGGATAAGAGCACTTAAATCCAAAATAATATGATCTATTATAGACGCTTAAAATATAAGTATAGGATATATGTACATTTAAGAGAAAAAAATATATTTAATATTATCTTCATATTTCAGGCTGTGTGGTTATATTTGTAAAAAATATATTTTTAAGAAACAATAATTAGTCACATGATGGGTCGATCCATTAATTCGGTAGTCCGAGTTCACATCCCCAAATTTTACAATGCCCCTCCTCAAATTTTGCATATACTTTGCTCACAAGCACATAGTATACCTCCGTCGCTGATTATAGCACCAATATTTGGGGAGGGGGGAGTATAAATAGAACAACTTTAAATAACATTAAAACAAAATAGTCGAAAATATTGTGTTATTTTCGTGCTATCGTTGCGTATTTCTAAGAAACGGTTTTCGAACGAGCATGAAAAAATACTAAAAATAGGTCAAAATGAGTTTTTTTAATACATTTAATTGCCAATGTAAATATGTTAATTCATTTATGTAAAATGTACCGTGGATATAATAATTTTAATGGAATAATACGGCGGGAATGCTTTTCAATATAGATTAAACAATAGGAATAATCAACGAGTGCTCCTCGATTATTATAGCACCTTTCTCAAATTGAGCCAACCTCGTCTTTCCCAGAATCTGTACGATCCGCCTTGACACTTAATCCCGAGCATATTACGGCCTCGGTGTATGAGATAAGATTATATGCCGAGGCCCCCAACGGAGATTAATGCAATTCGTCTCGCGATTGTAGCGCGGAGAAAGTAGCACATTTCTTGAATTTAACGCGAAAGAATGACAAACTTGGGTCTGCGTTTTGGGACCCCGCATGAAAAGAACGTCGCCGTAATGAAAAAATTACGATTTGCATTATGCTTTTCTCCACAAAGATATGGATCTCGCTGTATTATTTTCATGCAAAATTTGACGTATACTATAGCCTGGTCTGAAACTGTTTATAACCTACTGGTATTCGTTGTTGATGTGCATAATATTTAACTATTTAACCCATTACCTTGTATAATACAATAAGTTACAAATTGCATTATCCTGTGTTGCTAGAGTATAAATCATTGGTTCAAAATCACGAGATTTATGCTGCAAAAATAAGAAATTCACTTTGTGACTAATCCAAGTCAAAGCTTTTGCTTCTGGATTGGATGAGCTATAATCATATTTCATTTAAAAATATTCAAATGTGCTTACGTCGAAAAATTCATATTTTCCTTGACAATTACCAATAATGAAGTTCAGCCGAAAAACGAATATTGTTTTTCAATCTCAAGAACGTCTGAAAAGAAGATGTAAACAAAATATTGATTCGAAAAAAAACGAACTGTGCTTCGATCTAAATAATCTTTTAATGTCTTTTTTTTCTTAGAATAGAAAGAGCCTAGTTCGTACTTCGTTTTCTACACTGACTTACATATAGATTTATATTTTTTTCAACATTATCGAATACGATACATATTAATTGTGTAGACATATACGGATATATAGGGCTCGGCATTGCCCAATAACCTTGTGCTTATACATAGTTACGAGATTTTTGAAGTGGGAAATAAATTGATAGATTGAAACGGATCTCTATTGTCTGCATAAACGATTTTCTTCCATTTTTACATCTTATAATAAGCACATAATTTACAGAAGCATATCAGGTATTCTATTAATAATTTTTCTATGAAATATTATTCAATTGCTCAATAAACTGACCTCAATAACAATTTCAATAAAGACAAAGCGCAGAATGCTAGTGCCATTTATATTCTAACAGTACGAAGAAAAGGTCTAATATCATTGCACAAGCGCTTCCTGTACAATAGTGTACCGCTAACCTTCTTTTGTATTAGTTTCTTGCTTCATCTTTTGTAAATTTCAACATATGCGCTATTTGAAATTAACTTCATGAAGTATATCAAAGTATCTATATGTAAAAATTATTTCAAAATTTTTTCCATTCCAACTGAAATAATATACGATATAGGATAAGAAAAGAAAATTATAATAGAATAGTGCACTGCAGGCTATTACATCGGCGTCTTTCCTTGTTAAAATTTCAGTTTTTTGTTAAAAACAAAAGTGTGGAACTAAGAGAAGAATATACTATTTTACTACTTTGATTCTGAATAATACATGACACTTTTAGCAATTTACTGAGCGCCGTATCTGTTGAAAGCCAAATCATGAACGTGATAAATACGATTATACATGCGTGTACAGAAACATAAAAATCTCGAATTTCCCCTTAACCGATTTAACTTGTTAATTCTAAGATTAATATAAAAATTATATATATATATATGTATATATATAATTTATAATATAGAATTTATAATATATTATTTTTAATTATTCTATATGTATACGGATTCAAAAATAAACAAATATATTTGAGCGAATTTTATAAGGTAATAAAATTCAATATGCAAAACTATTATTATTTTACTCAATATTTCATTAGTGAATTCTGTTGCCATTGTCATAGGGTTCGGTTATCTAGCAGGAAAAAAGCGAAAATAAATTTCGTGCAATGAAGGTAAATTCTAAAAGAAAAGGTAATTTAGCATACAGTGTGACACGCACTATTACCTTTTTCGAACGGCAGTTTCAAAATTAATGAAATATAGGATACAATTGTTGACATATATGACAGCCACTTTTTTCTTGAAATATTTAATAAATATTTGTGATGAATATTTTATTAACATTCAATAAGGTTTTCTTATTACAAATTGACACGGCGATCTTGTATTTACATATTGGAATTCCATTAAATAACCAAAGTACATATTCCAACTCTTGAAATTTCGGTAATGGATACATTGTAATAAAGAAAGAAAAGGAGAATAATTAATTTTCTAACATCTATTGAGCTTTTGGACGCTGAGATATTCGATATTTAGTTTCGATATTCGATTAACAATTGCCAATTTGTTCAATAATTATTTTCAATCTTTCAGCAATACCCTCTTTTTCATCATGGATACATGCACCCCTGCCTCATAACGTCATGTTTTCTTGGTCATTTGATCAAATTATCTTCTCGAAGAGATTTATTAAATATTGCGAAATAAGTTTTTGAATAATAAAGTTCTGCTCAACATATACAGGTCTAGTGTTCTGCGTCTCTCAGTCCAGAATTCATCTGTATATTATTACTGATTGTGCATAATATTAACGTGATATTGGTCTCATTATCGAATAAAAGCTAAATTGGAAGGTTAATCGATTTTATGAAGATGTGTACATAAGAATCTATGATACGTCAGTTATGTCGATTATTCTACATTTACTGATATTTCTGTCATCCGTGTTATAAAATGAATATTTCGACGTATTCATTCGACCATGACAATTCGTTGATATTGACGCTATCCGAACTCTATTTGGCTTTTTTCTTGTATATGGGCTGTATTTTTACGTGCAAAATTCCGGCTTCTGGCACATTTCACAATAATTCTTTAGTAAATTTTGGAAAATTCGGTATGTAATTTCTTTCCCTTATCATTGTACTAGAAGAAATTGAAAAGAATATGTTTATTATAGAAATAGAACCGCTAATCAAATGATATTCAATGCTAATTAAAAATTGACGTAAATAGTTATAGATTCGTATATTTTAGTTGTCAAAGCCTATATTAGCTATTTGTAGATTTAAATATTATATAAATTACAATATTTCCGCTGCCAAATACCTATTATACTCAATTCCATTATAGTCTAAGGGTTATTTATTAGATCAATCGTATTTTAGTTATAATACTATATTTGATTCGACCTAAATAATTACAGCTATTGTGTCTGTTGTTTATACTGTGTTATGTACATAGCTGCGCTACCAATAGTTGTCTTCGAAAAGAACAATTTAATTGTTAAATAAATAAATCAAGATTAAATAAAGGTTCAATATATATATACTTAGATCGTGTTCAATGATAAAAGTACTAACTGCCAAAGTCTGGAAACTTAGCTCACAGACCGCGTAATAAAGGGAACGAAAAGAAAAATATTCACGAAAAATTAAATTTCAAAGGTAGGAAAATTTTCTCGTTCTTAATCACAAACCGATAAACCAAAAGTGTATTAAAAATTGATCACTACAAGCTAGAATCAATCTTAATTTAATAAAATTTCATTATGTAATAATTAAGAACAGATATATCTAAAATTTCACTT
Source organism: Sycobia sp. Sy_11 (assembly GCA_018907035.1). Lineage (NCBI taxonomy): Eukaryota > Metazoa > Arthropoda > Insecta > Hymenoptera > Epichrysomallidae > Sycobia > Sycobia sp. Sy_11. The sequence continues at coordinate 311,932 of JACCIC010000213.1, read as the reverse complement.
CTAAAATAAAATTACAAATTCTCTATAATCGATTACGAATTCATATTTCTATTAATTTCAGGTTTTCGAAAAGTTAGCAGCTGTCATTACGTAAAAATATCGATCTGATTAGAAAAAAACCGAACAGAAAAATCATGGAGTCGCTGATTTCTTTCATCCCATTCGCAGTGGTTGCCGCAATTTTCTTTATTCTACAAAAAATTTTCTATCAATACACTTATTGGAAAAAACGAAACGTACCCTATCTTAAGCCCACGCCAATTCTGGGCAATAGCGGGCCGATACTTTTGCGAAGCCATGCCATTCCAGATTACTTGCAGAATCTTTACGGGAGCATTCCAAACTCGCGCTACACGGGACTTTTCGATTACACGAAACCGGCAGTACTCATCAGGGATTCCGAGCTTCTACGCGACGTCTGTATAAAAAACTTCGATCACTTCGTTAATCACGAAACATTCGTCAGCGAGCAAATGGATCCCATCGTGGGCCGTAACTTGTTTTCGCTCAAGGATCAACGATGGAAGGATGTCCGGACCACCTTGAGCCCAAGTTTCACGGCTGCCCGGATGAAGCTCATTTTCGAGCTCATAACCGAATGCGCAAATAATTTCATTCAATATCTATTGGACAATCCAGAGGTAAATTTATAATATAAACAATATTACAGTTTTAATAGAGGGAGGCTCTTGTTTTAGTATTATTACACTATGCAGTCCTTCATTTATTCATTTCAGGGTATATGACAGAATAATACATTCTAGTAAATCATAATTTCTTTAAACAATTTTGGTCTCATTGGAAATTGCTCGAAAAAGAAAGAAACTTATAAAATGAATGTTCTTTATAAATTTTCAAATACTATGGAATTTGTAAAGATATTTGGTAAAATCATACATGACAAGCCACAAACTACTTATTTTTACAAAAAAAAAAACAAGATAATTCTAATGTTCAATGTTACATCATGGGGGGACATCGAGGGGGTCTACTTCAATTGTTTATCTACATGCTTTGATACGGAAATATACCTATTGTATGAAAAAATATTTACGTCTTATAGTTATGGAAAATTAACCAGCATAAAATGAAAATGTTTATATGTTCTCGTCAAGAATTTTCTCATACTATTTTAGATTTATTTTTTTCTTTTGTATCTTGAAAATACTATTTTAATTCCTTTGAACTAACAATATAGATATCGTTATATACATTTTCAAACAACATTTTTTCCATACACATGGTAAGATTTAAGTACCCAGCCAAATAGCTTAGCGCGCCACCCTCTCGTGCCGAACTTCGATCGTGTTAGCAAGCATAAAAGTTTGCTCAGTAAACTTAGCTGTACGGAAAATCGAATCTAAACTCGCTGAAGAGCCCAATAAAGAAAAACACAAAAGCTGTCCATTTATTCTCCAGATCTAACAATTTTTTTAAGGACGACATTAGATGAAGAATTTTTTTAAAACATAAAATTCGAACTCTTAATAAGTTTCGCAAAAGAGACGGGTCACATTGATTTGTCTTATAGCTAATCAAGAAAAAAAATTTATCTATTTTTAACATATGTACTTCTATAATTTATAATTTAAGTGAACTTTCTAAACGAATCCAGTCTTATATATGGAAGATGCTCAATTAATTATTCAATTATCCAACTGCTAATTAAATAGACAAATTGATGAAAACCTTGGCTTACTTAATTTTATTAAGAAACATGTATGCCTTGAAAAAATGTTCCATTTAATGAATAAGAACTATGTTAATTGGTACATTGTTTTCTTCAATGGAATTATTCAACTGAAATATAGTTTTATATGAAAGGTTTTGAACAATACATAAAAAGTAAAAAAATCTTTATCGAATATACTATTTCAATATATTAATATATTTGACTCTAATTTTATGATTGAACTATTTGATTTATAAGAAATTAACTTTTTAGGTGGCAGAAGACATCGAGGTCAAGGATGCATTTACCAGATACACAAGTGACGTCATAGCAACTGCGGCATTTGGAATCAAGACATGCTCATTAATTGACAAGAATAACGAGTTCTTCAATCACAGTAGAGCAATTATACTATCGTCACCGATATCTCTCGTCAAATTCGAACTTATGACTCTGTTCCCGAAAATGATGCAGCTATTGGGCGCCACCTATCTTCCGAGATCGACCGATCGATTTTTAAAGAATGTCATAATCGACACGATAAAGATGAGGAAGCAGAATGGCATAGTTCGCCAGGACATGGTCCATTTGCTGATGCAAGCCATGGATTCCGGCAAAGTTACCGTCGACGATATAATAGGCCAGGCGTTCTTCTTCCTTCTGGCGGGATACGATACGACGTCCAGCCTCATGTGCTTCACCGCCCACGAGCTCGCCGCCAATCCGGACATCCAGGATAAGCTTCGCCGTGAGGTCGACGATCAATTCGCGGAGGACGGGGACCAGCTCAGCTACGAATCCCTCGCGAAGATGAATTATCTGGACATGGTGCTGAGCGAGACGCTGAGGAAATATCCCGCAGCCCCCGTGGTCAATCGAGTGTGCAACAAGATGTACGAGATGCCCCCGGCGATGGACGGCTACGATGGCTTCTGCATGGATGTGGGCACGATCGTCATGATTCCCATTTACTCCCTGCACCACGATCCGAAGTACTTTGACGAGCCGGACAGATACGATCCGGAACGCTTTAGCAAGGAGAATAAGCTCAAAATGAATCCATACGCCTATTTGCCCTTTGGCATGGGGCCTAGGCACTGCATCGGCAGTCGCTTCGCCATGATGGAGGCGAAAATCATCCTTGCTAATATAATTAGAAAATTCAATATTAAGTTTACCGAGAAGTCGCAGAGGACCATCGTTTTTGACAAGCTCAACTTTAGCCTGGATTCCGAGAATGGGTTTTGGCTGAAATTCGAGAAGCGCATAAAGGAGGATTAATAGATTCTTATTGAATTTTCATCAACAGCACTCACGTTTAGCTGGCTAATTCTTTTTAGATTTTAACTTAACAGCAGTGTACCAAAGATAAAATTAATATTATATATCGATTATAGCTAGGACTTTTATTATTTGCGTTTTACAACGTCTAGAAATTTGTAATGAAATTTTTTTTTTTTTTTTTGAATATGAGAAAAAAGTTGTAGAAAAAATATATATTATAATTATGAATAAAAAAAATTGTATATAGATTGTATAATAATTAGAATTCAAAATAGTCTGTAAGAATTGCTTGTCATTATCATTAAGAGCTATATTTAAAAGTTTAAATATATGTATATTTTGTTCGTTTAGTAAAGTTAATATATTTTAGAAAATAGTTTATAATAACGGCGTTTTTGTCTTTTATCTATAACCAACCGCAATTATAGAGAAACATTTAAAAAAAACCCTTCTTATGTTTATGTAGTTTGCTCCTAAAGGATTTATACTTTGTCAAGAACTCCAATATATATATATATATATATATATATATATATATATCTATATAAAAAAAATATTAGTATTTTGTAGATAATTTATGTTTCTTATTTTCAAACCAACCTCTATTATAGCAAATTAGTTTCTTTAAAGGAAAGAATTGGCAACATTCAATCAAACTAACAATATAATTTTACTGTCTCAAAAATGTACCGATAGCAAAACATGCATACATACACCTTTATCGTAAAGCTTTCCGCTAATTGATTTTCCATCCCGGCAAATTACGGCCTTCACGAAATTCAATTTCAGCGCGTCGCATTAATTGGGAAAAGGAACGAGGCGGATAAGAGCGAGCCGAAGCTCCCGAGGACGCGAACGAGAGCGGAGAATCCAAAAACCCCACGGTAATGCGTACGGGGAAGAGCAGCGCGCAATGAAAATGCATTCAATACAATTACGAGAACTGGACCGGAGAGAGAGAGAGAGAGAGAGAGAGAGAGAGAGAGTGAGAGTGCCCAGCAGAGGAACGAGCAACTCGCTCCTAATGCAAGTCGCAGAGAATGGGGAAAAACGAGGGGGGCTTAAGCTCAGTTTACTCTACCTCGCCCTCGTGTCCTTTTATTTCGGTATTTCACTTTTATGCCCGCGGCTTTATATATACACGTATATACACTCCTTCCTTCGGGGCCCGGCTTAAGCGCCTGACTTTGGACTGGATTGCTCGGTCGCCCTTATCGTATGCGCGCATACATACATCCATGCACGCATATATACGGGGATCGGGCGTATAACGCACGCTAGGAACGCGAGCGCATTCGGGACAGTTAGGGATTACAATTATCGAGTAAACTCGCGGCGGCGGCGCGGTTTCGTTTATATATATGGGATTTATCGTATACCGGGCGCGTGAAGCACGTAAGTCCCGTGCATCGGCGACGAAGGCTACTAGCGAGTTTAGTCCATGGTATGCGTGCACCTAGACGTAGGTATCTCAATTTATTAAAGTCTCAATAGGTCTCTTCGTAAGTATAACTGATTTATATGATTTAATAACTGCATTGTCGCTTGGCGGAGATCTTTTTATTAGCTTATTAGAATCTATATTGAAATCAGTTGGTACGAGTTGAAGGATTGGCGCACGTCACATATTTATATTTTATCTCATTAAACATTATATATTACATATAAAATATACTAGTTGCCTCTTTGTATATAGAATTATTATGATTTTTCAAAGATAACTTTTCAATATTACAGAATTTATCTCAATCGTCATTGAATTTTTCTAGAAAATTTACGAATTCCCTGAACCTAAAAAAATTTTCCACTTGTAAATTAACCAATTTATACTTACATCACTAATACCAATATGATGCTTGTTGTATGAGAATTGTAAAAGACCTCATGGGGTGATTAGAATTTAATTAGAATATTATTATTAAATTTCCACAGATGTAGGATACACTAGTAATATAATGGCAATATATTTTTATTTGTTTATTGGTAATAAAGGAATTAATTTCTTCCAATATCACACCTGTAAGCAAAACAGATATATTCAGATTTGTAACCTACAACCCGAGTCGACAATCGAAACTTTCCATTTCTAAAAAAAAAAAAAAAAACACCTGTGAAATTTATATTCAAACCGCGTGTGCTATCTTCTTTTTATTAATATTCATTGTTTCGATTGCCGGGGCCTACAGCGGCCTTGAGAGATATTTTATATAGGCTTAATGCTCGTTGCTCACGATACCGAGCACTGTAGTTGTTAAGACTGCAGGTGATAGAGGACACAAGGGATATCAATCGCGTCCCGTTGCCCTTGCAGCTTCGAGGCCGTGTCGGGCGACATTTGTCAATCCGATGCAGGATCGATAAATCATTCGCGGCGACGTTCGCCCGAGGCCAAGAGCTTCCGCGGTCACTTGAGGCTCCGAAGAATAACGATTAATACTCCGAACTATGTAATCGTGTTCGTAAATTCTCTTAATTTGACACGGGCTACTCGATCGAGTATGGGCGGCTACGGGCAGCGCAGGTGTATAATAAGGCAAATGCCTCGGAGCAGCGGCGGTAAACGCTTCATTATAACTTTGAACGAGATTAACAGCACAGCGCTGCGTCCACCTTCGTGATCGAATTTAATTGATGAAATATATATATATATATATATATATATATATATATATATATAATATTTGAACAAAGGTGGATTAACGATCGGTCGATGGAGGCGCGGAATTCGATTGATTGGGCAGGGGTAAGATTCGTACAATGGTGATCTACCGATGCTGGAGCGTCGCGATCCCTCGCTCCGACGAACTTGCGGCTTTATCAGCGAGTATCATTCCGGGGATAAGACGAACGGGACGCGCTCGGTGTCATTTTCCGCGAATTACATCGAGATCGTTCTTTGCGCGGGCGATTCGTCAAATGCTTTAAAATCAACGTCAGCGTGACGTTTGCATAGAAATAGCCGAATAATGATTATGGCAAACGTGCAGTGCGATAGAACGATCAGTGCGTAACTGTAGAATGAAAATATATTTGTATATCGATATATTTGTCATTTCGAGGAGTAAAAATATTTTGTATTCGACCTTAGGGAGGTTATTGTTCGTTTCTTCATTAATCAAGATTGTGTCATCGCTCAACACACCTTAATTAAAGAAAAATCATAAAATAAATATAGAAATTATAGAAACAGATGTGCAAGCAAATTTGTTTAATAAGTTTTATATTAAACTCTTATTCCAATATTTGTATTTGTTCATAGAATCTAAATATATGTATGGAACAATGGACGATGTAATTCGTTGCTATTGTAATCGTTTTCATTATTCTATAGATATTTTGTTGAACGAATTAGTTTTATTCCCACAAGTAGTAGAGAAATCCTCAGTTTTACTTCTTGAATAATTTAAATAATCAAAGCACAGGAATAAAACTTCATTTTACATTGATTTTACTTTGTATCTTATTCGTGTGCTCGTTCATCAATGTTTGAGAATGCGAGAACAGGAAAGGAGAATGAGAAGAGGATCAAGTGAGAAGAAAATCTCCCCTTGATATCGACGAATCCCACACGGCCTATTTCTTTGAATATATATAGGGGGAACGAGAGAGAGAGAGAGAGAGAGAGAGAGAGAGAGGGAGAGCGAGAGAGGGTGAGAGGGAGGGAGAAAAAGGAAGAGAGAGAGGGAGAGAAAGAGATTCTATGTAGAAATAGAGCAAAAACTGATACCAGAAATACAGAGAAACAAAAAGAATAGTAGAAACAGAAGCATATTCTTTGTTCTCTGCTATTTTGTTTCGATCGCATATGCCATGATGCGGTGATTCTTATTTTTGGTTTTTATTCACGTATTTTGTACGACAATCTCGGTAAAAAATTGTCAATTAGTTCTATAAATACATTCGATGTGATTATTATTTATGTATAATTTTCATTTATAAATCATCATTAAGTATATAGAGCTGAGAAAAGAAAAGGAAAAATTTTGCGTGTTTAATCGTCTCAAAAATTTAAGCTAGTGCCAGTATCTTCTGTTTTGCAATTTATGAGTTAGAAAATTGTATCTACTGTAAAATATAAGTAAATTTTGTCAAATAGACTTACGTCGTCAAAGCCGAATTTTTCAGTTGCTCATAATTTTGAAACTTTTCGTATTTGGCTATAATAATAATTTTTCATATACATTCGTAATATAATACCGTTCATTTTAATCTGCCTCCTCGCCTAAGCCTAGCTAATTAAGAATCTGTACAATAATTATTATCGAGATAACCAATATTTATTTTTCGAAAATTTACACACAGTATTAACCTGAATACATTTGTACTTCCTTTACAGATTCATAAAAAGACTGAATCTGCACGTCTATGAACGAATATATATATATATATATATATATATATATATATATATATATATATATATATACTTCATAGCTTTCTTCAGTCTCAGTCGCTGAATTTTGAAACGTTAACATACATGCATTGTAAATTTATTTGATTCTAACGCATATAAAAACATAAAAAGAAAAAAAGGTATGAGACTTTATATACAAATACACGAATGTGTTTCTTGTTCTCTCTTTGTCTCTCTCTCTCTCTCTCTCTAACTAATGTTTTTCCTTCATAGGATTCAAATTTTCGCGTCGACACATACATATATACATATGTATCTACGTGCAACAAGCGCACTCAAACGCCACGCCACGCGCACGCGCTGCAATGTACTTTTTTCCCGAGCGATCTCTCAAGAGAATAAGACGCCGCGGGCCGCGGCCCAATAAACTTTTACGAGCCCGGGGCAAAAAGGAACTCCACTATATATGTATATATATATATATATATATATATATATATATATATATATAAACCTATATCTATGCTAGTAGTTGGCAGTACAAATTACGCCTGAAAACAGTTCAATTTTACGAGCGGGGCGTTCGAAAAGAGATAGGACTGTGTCTATATATAACCCAGCGACGATTCGAAATCCACGAGGCTTTGACTCGATCAATTCATTAAATCCGAATTTATAGAGTAAGCTTGTATGTATACGATAGGGGAATTATATATTTAGAAATAACGTTCGCGCATACGTGTTTTATACTTCTCCGTAGAGATACGATTTTAGCGTTTACTTCATGCATTTCTGATGTATGCGACGGAACCGCGCGTGCACGGATTTTTGTTGCTTTTTTATTTATATGTATAAGAATCAATTCAGCTGAATGCGATTAAATTACTGTCCCAATGTCGTGTACTATTTATGAGTGACAACGCCAGCGGATATTTCATAAATATCTCTTTCTACAGTATTGATACAAAAATATTATGCAATGAAATTGGATATGAATGTGTAAAATAAAATTATAATATTTACAAAAGATTATGGTTTTTATTAAATTAATCGCTTCCAAATAGCAAAATTAATTTTGAAGCAAGAATATATATTTTTTATTACAAATCTTATCTATCGGAACAGCATCTCTGTATTTTCTTCTATATTTTTATTTTTTGTAGAATTGAAAATAAATAAGGAAGCACAATTTTATTGAAAAATATTGACACACTTTAGGCTGTAGCATATACACGTAAACAAGATATTATTCAAATAGATTGCTTTAGCGCTGAAAAAGTTTCCGATACCGTGCAGCCCCACATATGGAAAAATAAGAATAGCGTGATTTGAATTTATATAGAGGCGGCCGTACTATTATTATATTTATCTTATGATTTGAAGTTGAAATAATTTATAAACAAATGGCAAATATCGCAAGAAGATATTGGATATACCGTAATTCACCGAAAGACGCGCCATTGCAATAGAACGAATTCTGAATATTCGTAACTTCGGGCACATACTGCATTACGAGAAGATGCCGTGTAGTTACTGGCAATATATTATTGACTAACAGTTCGCAATATGAATATACGAGATACTATACACACACACACACACACACACACATATATATATATATAAGCCAAATATTGAAATGCTCAGGAGTACGTATTTCAACGTCAATAGACAAGATGCTCTTTAAAAAGAATCTGAAGTATATAAATTTTGTACGGTTTGCGCATCTGCCTGAGAGCGCATCGATTCCGAGAAAAATCATGGGCCACGAATTCCGGGAATTCAGCGAAAGCGCGCGGCTAGTTCTGGTAGGGTAGGAGGTTCTGAACACGCATATACATACACACATATGTATAAATGCATACGTAGTTTTGACATTCGCGAAGCGGGCGGTTGAAAATAGTCACACTAAGGAAAGAAGACATAATATACGTAAAATATGGGTGTTTATATACTTACTTTTATTACAATAAAGAATACGAATAAATGTTAGGAATGTATCATCGTGAGGGGAAAGATAAATAATTTAACAATAATTTGATTAAAGTGATTTTATATTTATTAAAAGAAAGGCATAAAAAACCTCCACTCGGTGAGCGGATAAAAAAGCCGTTAACTATACAATTACAAAGGGAACGTTTAAAAGGTATAATTTTTAAAAATATAATATATAAGTTTATACAAATGGCCACAACAATCGCTAGCGCTCTTACCGCAAAAATATTCGTATCATATAATGGCATACAAGGAGGTGAAGCCTAAGGCGTGAGAATCCTTCCGCAGTGCTTCCTCGGCTACCTGACAGCCCCAGCGTCTTGGGCACGGGGACAGCCCTTGCTGTCAACGGCAGCTTGTGGGCGCGGACGCCGCTTGGGAAGTTCCTATGAGTCGAGCACAGGGGCTCAATACCTTGGTCGGGAATTGCCAGTCGATGCTGAATCGCACGTGATCAATCAAAATCAGTCGAGCTGCACAAAAACTTGCTCGTGCTATACACTAAATCGCACACTTATGGGGACACAACTTTAACCAATTGAAAGACGCAAAACCATCAAGGAAAAGGAAGCGAGGTCCGAACAGTCGAAGCGCCAAGGCAGTAATGCTTTTTCGATCTCTCTAGTAAGCATCGAGCGCTCGGTATCGTAGAAGTGGGGGAGGGGTGTTTACAACGGTCAAGTCAAAGGGCCTACGGCGGTCCTTTTATGAGGCGGGAGAGAAGAACCATAATCGAAGAGGCCAGTGAGTCGCACAGTTCTGCCAGATGTGCGCATGCATTTCTTCATCCATTTTCCTTCCATACTTTTAGTAACAATCGTTCAAAATGAAATTTACTGGTCCTCGCTCTCTCTCTCCTTCGCGCTCTCTTCCTCTCTCTCTCTCTCTCTCTCTCTCTCTCTGTCTCTCTCCATCTTTGTCGTTAGTTTCGACCTGTCTGTCATCTGTGAGAACCAAACAATGGGCGAATCGACTAAATTATCTTGTATTATTTTTCATTAGTGTATCTATAATAACGTAACTATATTATATACATAAGTATGATTATAAGCGATTTTTTGCATTTTTTCTTTAATTCAAATGGATATGTGCGCGTATACGGAAAAACGATCGTTGTGCATTTATTCTTTTAACTTTTCAGATACAATACATGAAACATAATTAGGATACACGTGCCGCTTCCGCAAGTATGTATATGTATAATCGTGACGAGGAAAAAATTTTTTATTTGCCTTAAACTAAATTCTTCCATCATTATCCCACTACTATACGTAGAAAATTATATCTCAGAGTTCAAGTAAGAATGTATTCGCAATAATGAGATAATAATTATGACCCGATTATTCCATTATTCCTTTAGGTAATAGGAGCTATAAGCTATATACAATGCGACATTCTCGGCTGAAAACTCTCGCCTTTATCACATTGCACCCAATTCCTGGATAATACTATAGAGCGTCGATGAGTTCGCAATGCCGCGCAAAAGCTGCATAATAGAGACTGCGCGGCCGCCATTATTGCATATTTAACTCGATTCACCCCGTCGCGTAATCGAAGTACAAAATATATCGCGCAATGCGCCGAAGTTCCGGTGCGCTGGCACCGAGAAGCGAGACGAGAAAACGACAAACTCCCTCCACCCCTTTTTTCTTCCTTCATTGTTAACCCAAGAATCCGTGCTCGTAACGCCGACAAATCGATACTTTTCACGTGGCATATCGGCGACGCGGCCGCGGATCTGCTAAAAGGCATCGAGCAGTCCTGCTGGCGCGCCAACGCGGAAGAAACGCGTATCGGCGCAGCGCTCGGATTTTTCACAGGGGATAGGCGGGTGGGGTGGGGGCGCAGTCGGAAGAGAGATAGTCGCGCAGAAGATACGCGGACGCGCCTGTAATACATTTGCAGGGGACGCGTTTTTGCGCGGGCTTTCGCGCGCGTCCGATCGTTCGCATCGCGCACAGATGGAATTATGCATTGCTAATAAAAGCGCGGCCTGGGGTCAAGTCGCGCTCGGTTAGGGGCGTCGGGGAGCGTATATAATACGTACGGGTATACAGAAATGTTTTGTACGGCCAAGTGCGCCTTTGTCCGATGGAGAAACTGGGATGCATGTATATAGGCGGAGAGCGCGAATATATAGGATTGAAGTCATATTGAAGTTCGCTCGATTCACTTTGGCCTCGTTCTTTTTTCTCTTCTTTTTCTATTTTATTTTGTTCTCTATATATAGCTATATATATATATATATATATATATATATATATATATATATATATATATACCTACATACAAAATAGATATACAAAATAGATCGGTTGCGCTTGATTTGCCCCATTTAAAAACTACGCTGTACAGGTTTTATGAAAGAAGCGCGGATCAAATAAATAAGTGTATTATGTACTGTCCCAGGATTTATAAAATATGGATTAAATCCGAGCCGAGGTATATGCGAACCTTTTACCAACCGAGCAGGCGAATTTCAGGTTTAAAAAAAATAGTGACAAATTTAAATAGAACTTAAATAGAACTTTTCCAATATATATATATATATATATATATATATATATATATATATATATATATATGTAATTTCAATAATAGCGTTGTAATTTTTGAGTAAAATTTACAAATTTGCTTAATATTGCAAATTTCGAATTCGGTATAGAAAAAATAACTACTTAAAAGAATAATTTATAAAATATAATAATTAAATGAATTAACTGTCAATATTGATAATGCACGCAACACGTGAAACCCGTTATTTAAATTTAAACATTATAAAATAATATTTCTCTTATGTTTATCATTAAAAAAAGTAATTATAAAGTTGTATTCTAGATTTATTATTTGAATAACCTAATTCCAGTGTTCTCTCTCTCTCTCTCTCTCTCTCTCTCTCTCTCTCTCTCTCTCTCTCTTTCTTCTACGTTTATACATGTTAACATTAAAGTCTCCCTTCATACATACGTAGCTCTAAAGAAATAGAAAATCAGCAAGTATGAGCATATAAATATGCCATATAAGTCAATAGCCAGTATCGCCATCTATATTTTCTTGTACAAAGGTTCGTGTCTCACAGTCGGCTAGAATATATACTGCTAATAGTTGTCTTCTGACGCCCATCCATCTTGAAAGCAATCATATGCACTGTATGCAGTGTAAATTATAAATATTTACATAAATATATTAATATACTCTATCTTGCACAATTCAACTGCATACTCTTCCTACTATTGCGTGCAATCTATTTATTGTGTGAAAGGGAAAGGGTTTTGTAAAAGAAGGTATCTAAAGATAGCTAAGGCCAGAATGAGTTAGGTCACTCCCGCTAATCAGGATTGAACATAGAAGCATGGTTTTATATATTCGCCTTATCGATCACACGGCAGACTGATTGAAAAGCTTCTTTAGGGTATATATTTCAAATAAGTAATTCACAACAAATCCAGCCGATCTGTCCCCCATAGGTACACATACACACACGCGCACGCGCGCGCATATGTGTATATGTATATATATATATATATATATATATATATGACTGTGTCGTGGCAAAATATTTGCATTCGCTGCTTGCTAGGCGGATTGAAAATTTAATATCCGAGTGAAATAAGATGCCCGACGCCGATGATTATTACAAAAAAAAAAACTAATGCGCACGAGTGTGTGTATATGTGTGAAGGATTCGTTGCAACCGGATCGAAACGAATATTCCACTCGCGCATGCGTAATTCGAGCGATGCGAATACTTGGGCCTCCCCCCGCCCCCTCCCCGTCCCTTTAAAAGCTCGTAAGCACCGCGCGGATCGCGAGCGCGAAATGAATATTTCGAAGACTTGGAATAGTTGGCGGGGCGGGCGGGACGATGGATATTTCAACCTGGCGCGGTATATGTGTGCGTGCGTCTGTGTATATATGCATATATGTGTGTGTCTGTGTGTGCGACAGAAAACCTGATGGGCGGCGCACAACTATTCCACCTCCCGACCGAATACTTTTGGATTCGTCTTTGCGTTATCTATTATATATATACGGCGAGATATCGGGGACTGAGAGAGAGGGGGGGATTCCAGATAATGTGGAAGTGCGCAACTTTCATGAAACATTCTTTGCTGAAACGCCGCCGTTCTAGTATAGGTATGAAAATATTTTTTCTGTTTATTGGTTTTTTTGTAATTTTTAACTTTCTTTTTGTTTTTTTTTCTGTCAGGCATTCAATAATAAATGGACAGCAATTATTTATACTTTTATCTTTATGCTTTTACAATTATTGTTCAATTATTATTTTTAATATTTAATATTTTAAAGATAAAGTAATTATTTTCGTAATATAATCAATCGAGTTTTAGAAAATACAATTTGTGTTGAGCTATAATAAATTTTCTGTGTATTATATTTACAGTTTTCTTTTCTCATGGAGCTACCGCAACGGAAGACAAAACAGAGCCATTAAGGAGATGAATTTTTAATTTGTTAAAACCGTAAGGCAAGAGAAAACCGTGCCATTAGCCAAATAAATTTTTAATTTGTTAAAAAACATCTGGAACCTCTAAGCTTTCTAAAAAAGTTACGGACCATATACGAATTCAATATTTTAAAATACTTGGAGAGCTTTATATTTGCCACTGGTATGGAAAAAAAATGGTATTCTATAAAATAAGTCAGTGAAATCGAGGCTATCCTTGGAATGAAGTATATAGTACTCGGAGTTTAGAAAATCCGCGGAATGTGTCGCAGTGAGGAAATGATGGCGGAGGATTTCCTGGACGACCGAGAGGTCGGGTGTGCGCTCGTTAAAAATTTCACTGTCTGTCTTAGTGGGTCATTTCACTTGACACACACACACACACACATACACACAAAAGAAAATATAGAAGAAAAGAAGATGTTTATGGTATAGACAGAAAAATCAGCAAAAATAGAAAACTATTAACAGGCTTATAAAAGCACGCTGGGATGAAATCAAAGAGGGTAAAACTGAAATTAGATATATGAAGCGGAAGGAGAGAAATTTTATACCAAGATAGGGCTTAAAATAGAAAATTATAGAAAAGCAAAATAAATCAGTTATGCAAAATCATATATAAATGGCAAAAATTAACGATTCAAAACAGAAAATAAGCGATATGAAAGTATTGTAAATAATGAACTACGAAGAAAAATAGAAACGGCAGAAATAATATATTAACATTATGGAGAGCTGCGCGTGGAAATTTCGAAAATGAGAACAAATATTGAGAAAGCGAAAATGAAAGATAATGTATTTTGTGACGACTGGGAAACATTTGATCTTTATGTACGGGAGGGTACTAAAATTAGGGAATGGACATGAAAACTGATGCCGGAGAGGCAATACGAAAGGTTAAATAAGTTGCTATCAGGAGATGGAGACATGAACATTGTAAACGCGTTAGTGAAGATTGAATATGATATATAAAAAGTAAATAAAGAATAATCTGGTCGTTAGTCATATAGAGTAAACAGTAAATGTTAGTATAAGTAGAGCTGCAAAAGGAATCGCGGAAATGCAGTCGAGTGTGCAGAATGGTATGAGAGCCATCCATGTATATAGACCAGCGTAAATAACGAAATAAACGGTTAAATGTATAAATATGACGGTATAATATCAAAATTTATGGCCAGCAAATGTAAAGAAAAAAATACGAAAAATTTATAATACGTATATTCTCTCTCTCTCACTTGTGCTTGTAAAAACTATAGGGATGGACGGTCGAATGTACGGAAGTATATATGGGCAATTAGAATATATCAACAAATTCCGTTCCTGGACCGCGGGACCGAATTATTAATTAGATCATATTAAATATGAATTCGTGCATAATTAGTGCGTTAACTATGTATCACATCAGAATAATATATCGCGAGGCGAATTAGTTTATAGCAATATTACGGGCTTATATAGCCGTAATTAGCGAAGCGCCGTATATTCTTCTTTATTGACGTAGTAACTTTGCAATTTAATGTCGCAAATTAAATATAAGAAATCAAATTACGTCAAATTCCATTATATTCCCATTAAAAGCTATACTGCCAATCGAATCAGACCTGGAAAAATTTAGCCTTTATTTAGTTGAAATACTTTAGTTCAAATAATTGACAGAACAGGATAAAACGAATGTTATTTATTAAAATTCGACATTTTTTCGGTATCCAAACTTAGTCTTTTTATATAGAATTTTGATAATTATTCACTGCATTAATTTACTTTGGTTAACTTTACCTGAAATATTTTTAATTTTCTGTACAGGACAGGCAACTAATGCTTTTGCAACATTATGATTTTTAATTAAGTATTGAGTGCGTGAAGCAAACTAAAACTCTCCTTTGCTTCGCAGGACGAAGCAGTAACATCTCTGATGTAATTATAGTCGTACTATCGCTTGACTAAAATATTCTTTTACGTGTGAAGTCAAATAATAAAATTATATTAACTTTTATCTTATATCTTCCATAAAATTTTTCGTATAATAGACAATTTACTCGGATTTAGTTCTAAAACTATAGCTTCTAATAATTATCATGCTTCAATAACTGTCTGCTTCACAGATTTATACACCAAAATTTTTCATTTGAATAATTGAGGCTTTAATTATACTTAAATTTTTCCGGTGGATGTCGACTTTTTAGGCGTGGAAACAATTTTAAATAATAATAATCACGTTACTGATTTCCTAATCTTTTCATTGTCAATTTTATCGGTTGAAGTCGTCCACATACAGTGTTATATTTTCCATTCAATTTTTTATTTCTGAGATGAGAAAAAGTATATATTGATTTAAATCAATAGACATCGGTATATGATATATATCAAAGAGTAGAGTGCGTGCTGCCACCCCCACCCCCCAGTAGCCCTAGTTATTGCGCCCCTGCTTTCAAGAAATGCGTTAAAGAAGAATTTGCACGAAGGGAAGGGAGCTTCCACTGAGATACTCCAGTTCCGTGGACGCTCCTCTCTTAAACGCCCTTACGGTCCGTGCGTTCCATCTCCCCCCCCCCTCCTCGAGAGCTTCGCAACGTTGCATAACGAACTTGATTGCATTCCTGCGCGCCGGGCGAACGAGCGAGGATTTTTTCATTCTTCTACCGCCGCCTGCAGCAGTAATGCCGCCGGACCTCTGGAATTATACCGTCGCGGCATCGGCTGCGGCGTCGGCTCCGCGCTCATTCGATCGCCACGCCCTGCTACGGCGCCCCGCGCGCGCGCATTGTTCTATCAAAGGTTCCCTCTCGCTTTTATATACGCCTGACGTCCGCGCGGGTCGCTTTGCGCGAAAATGGAAATAAGGAATTGCTTTATTAAAGGGAAGCGAGCGCACGGCGGTCTTTGACGGCGCGCTCGATTTTTTCCGACATATTCCTCCTTTTGGATATATATATGTATATATATATATATATATATATATATATATA
The DNA here is from genome assembly GCA_018907035.1 of Sycobia sp. Sy_11. Lineage (NCBI taxonomy): Eukaryota > Metazoa > Arthropoda > Insecta > Hymenoptera > Epichrysomallidae > Sycobia > Sycobia sp. Sy_11. Next base: position 295,196 of record JACCIC010000213.1, on the reverse strand, counting down.
TATATATATATATATATAAGGGTACTGTTTGAAAAAACTAAAATCAGATTTATTTTTATGTAAATGTACACTTATTTATGTTATAAATGAATGTGGGTTATACAAAATATGGCTTTGCTATTAGATTCATTAATTCTTAAATAATATTCCAGAGGAAGGCAATAGCTTGGTTTTTATCAACAATTCAAACCATTAAAAAATAGATTATCTAAGGCGTCATCTAAAAATACTTGCTAAATAAGCTCTTTGAAAAAAAAAATAGAATCTTGTGAAACTTGAATGATGTTCAAGAACTTTTATTTTACTACAGCTCTTCAAACTATAAAAAGCTACCCATTTAGAAATCCACTGCTGTATACATTTAAAGCGAGTTAGTTTCTTAATTCATAAATCTTACTTCAATAAACTTCAGATCGAATTACACCAAGTTTATAAAAATTGAGCTCAGAAAGCTTAAAGTAAAATCTGTAAAATCCCAACGGTGGCCTCAAAACTTCTACTATACGCTGAACAATAAAAAACAATTTATCCTTTAAGTTTAAGCGATGATGAAGTATGATTTACAATTCTATGGTATATTCTTTCGAAAGATTAAATAGACAAAGTAGCCTGTAAATCACAATGTAGCTCGACAATAAAAGCTGTAAATATTGTTTTTAAAAACTCCCAAGTAGTGTTTTACTCATATTCGCTCCGAATGGGTACGATAACGGCATCTTATAGTTTGAGAATTCCAAAAAATTTAAAGGACAAGAAAAATATGTTATGTAAAAAAAACAAGCAAAATTTTATATGAAAGAAAAATATGAGAAATTCTTCTGTTTTTAGTTAAGAAATAAATTCATTGTGAAACATGATTATTGATTTCGCCTAATATAAATTCTCTGAATTCTGCGCTTTAAAGCGCGCCAAAATAACTTAACATCATTCTAACTATAAAATGAAAACTTTAGCGGAATTTTTCATTTCTCGTTGTGTGAACTTGCTTACGAGCCAAATCATGAAATCTTTCATATTTTTCTTGAAATATACTATTACCATAAATTTATGCTGTATCAATTAACTCATAGTTGTGGATACATTTCAATTTAGATAATTGAAAAATAGGGCAATTGAAGTACCACGAATGTTTATATATTCGTTCAATTGTATAATTTATAATTAACTTCTTAATGAAAATTTACATTATTAGAATTTTCGGAGACACGCGCAATTAAGTTGCTTAATTTTATATAATCCCCTCAAATAAAATGAAAATATTTATTTCGTCGCTTATCGAAGCACGCAAGGACAATAATTATGTGTATATATATATATATATATATATATATATATATATATATATACACTCTCTCTGTCTCTCTCTCTCTCTCTCTCTCTCTCTCTCTCTCTCTCTCTCTGCTAGACTTGTACTTCGGGAACACGGGAACCCACGTACGTATATAAATGCGAGAGAAGATATAATAATAACACTTTTGTGGCTCCCGCCACTTGAGATGAGAAAACCCGTATGAATGTGTGCCTAAGTAGGTGTATGTGTGCAGGCCATTCTGACAATGCCAATGAGATCCGTGCGAGCTTTCGGATGGAACTAAATTGCAATATACATTGCGGAAAGGGCGTGGAATACGGGCGGGGAAGAAGTCTTGCTCTCAATATCCTTTGCAATTTATTATATAAGCCTTCCTGCTATATTTATGGTACTATTATATATATATATATATATATATATATATATATATATATATATATATATATATGTACAATTTCTCCACCCGAACCCCAGATTCCTTCCTGCATTCAAAGCTTTGTGGAAAGCATTTTTTTCCAACTCCACTTCGCGAAACTGTTTCTTCTTCCCTTCCCCCGAGCATCAGGACTATTGTGACCCTTTTCTCATTTATTCCACTCTTCCTTCTTCTTCTTTGTTTCGATCTCTCGTGTATGTGGGCTGTGTGTGGGCTGTACGAGCATTGGCCACTGTATACATAAACGCATGCACCGCTCCCGTGAAATCTTTTTCCGCCAGATTCCTATAGACGGACACTTTTGCAGTGGGAAAGTCTTTTGTCTGTTTAGTTTATTTTTTGTTTTTCGTCTGGTCAGCTTATTCGCAAACTTTGCACGGAGTTTGCGATAAATTTTTTCTGCTCGATTTGTGATAATCTCTAGGAGATTTATGGTTTATCCGAGATAATATTATAGTTTACCTTAATTTGTCGTTCTAGAAAGGTCGAAAGTTTTTTAAAATTATTATTCTGTTTAATTTTCATTATGTTATATCATCTGAGTTTTAGCTGTATATACATATATATATATATATATATATATATATATATATATATATATATATATATATATAATACTGTTAAAGTCAGATATACGATCATGAAAGATAAGTCATTGAACATAAAATTAATTATTTTAGTTGATTTAACAAATTATTTGCCAAAGGTAAACAAAGTTTTTAAAAGAAATTTGTATTTAATACTAATTTGAACTTATCATATAGATTCGCGCTTAAATTTTAGTCAGGTGTTCTATGCATACATAAATTAAGCAAATTGATAAATTATGAATGCTTTATTCAAAAATCTTTGAAAAAATTGAATCCCAAATAATCGTAGACAGTTGTTGTAAACAGATTATAGATTGCCTTTATAGTTCCTTTATAATTTTTTTAATGATTCCATTAGAAATTAAAATTTATTTAATGCAATCATTAGAATCGAGTTAAAATTTCGAAAATTACAAAATCAAATTGCTATTTTCTACACAGAATTATGCATGTTACCATTAAAATTAGAAGATTGTGCTGTGAATTTTTTCAATATCAATTTTTTTACACAAATCAACAATTCCATTACTAATTTAATTATGCAATAATCATTGTTAAAATTTTACAACAGTATGTAATTTATAAATTTAGGAAATAGTATATTTTCTGTTTATGGTTATTTTGATTTGGAAATTTTTGGTACATGCCAGCTCAATACTGTACTTTTCGTCATTCATCGCGGAACGTTTCTTCCCACGGAATTCATACTATTTTCATATACATCATGATACAACTTTTCGGTTGTAAAATTTTTCAAATACTACATAATAATGTATGAGTTAAAGAATTGACAAAGTTTTGCGCTTAGTTCCCCTTTCAATTGGGTTGCTTTAAAGTTGCACGTAATGTAAACAATGTAACCTAAGCGCGTCTGACACGGTGACAGGTTACAGCCCGGAACGTCAGCGCGGCTTGGAGATAATTATAGTCGGGCACGATGTGCTACATTCGACCGACTAACTCCTTGCGGCGTGTCATAAGGAAACGTTAAAGACGTCGGTAACCGTAGGACATGCTCAGTTTCGGCATTACTGGTATACGCTATCTAGAGAACAGTGTGACATAAAAGCGCTGTAGAATTGCAATGAAAATTTGTCTTCGAGTTAGATCTTGTTTATAATTTAAGGGAGAGAATATAGCTTATACTTATCTTTATTTCTTAAGTTCGATCCATGTTCAATGCTAAAATTTGTAAATTATTGTTTAAAGGCATGGTGGATTTGTTTGCTTGTAAAGCCGGATAAATGAAAGGAAACGCAAATAAGACAATCGTTTTCTTTGTAAAGAAAGATTTCAAGTCAATGATTCGATATAGGTATTTTATATGATTAATATAGCCATTTTATTTTTTTATCTTTTTTTCGCTTTCTATTTAATCGAAATCTAACATCTAAATTTGACTATGGAACTATTTTCACATTGTTCTAATGCTGTGGCTATGTAATGCCGATTAAAATAATCATTATTCGCCGAATGGGAATTTGGGAGTGCAGCAAAGGCAAAAAAGGTATTAAAGCTGAATACTAAAGTTAGAATTGTGGAACGGAATAATAGCCCGGTGTTATTATAAATTCATTATTCGAAAAAATTCTATAATATAAATTATCGATAAAAGAACGATTATGATGAACTTCAGGATATTTGTTCAGAGAAATTTTGATTCTTTCATCTTTCTATCAGAGTTTTGTGGTTCAAATCATCGTTTTTATAAGTCCGTTGACAATTAATTGTGTCGATAAAAGCAAATACTTCGATTCTGTATTAATTGTACTATCAGAAAAATCTTTAACTGTGAATTTTTTTATTACTAACAATATTATCATTAATCAAAAGCTCTATTTTCACAAAAATTTCCCTTGACTTGTTTATATTCTTTCGAGATGGAGATTCTGTAAGTGACTTTGAATTTTTAATGGGATTGCACACCATAGTTTCTTTCATTTTTCTTTGTTTAAGTTTTCAATATATCTCTCCATTCTGGCAGTACGAACATCCTGATTGTTAAGAGTTCGAAATTTCTGAAGCTATGACTATACATATAGTCATTACATTTTTAAAATTTGTATACGCGGAGATAGAACTGATATGACGATACGTGGATTCGTCAATGCACAAAATAGTAAGAGATTTTTTAAAATCTTACAGTGCTGAATGTAAAAATGGTAATTAGTCACATATTTTTCTATCATTTCGAAAAATTGGACTATAGCGAGAACTTCTGCAAAACCATATGAATACTGAAAATCAAGTTTTCTTTTTACATATTTACTTCCCCGTAAAATGAATATATAGTTCATGCAGCTAATAATAAATATGCAAATAATTAAAATAATCACCTTTAACTTGAAAGTCGTGTGCTGTGTGATTGTATTCCAGCTAACAACAATTCGATAAAAAAATTGAAATATCCAGCTTCCATTTAAAAAAAATTATGGTCAAGTTTTGACGTAATTACAAAGACTACTGCTCGGATTTAATTGAATTAACCTAATGACGGTAGACTTAATTTGAGTAGTATATATATCCCTTTTTGAGATTCAAAATAAATGGAAGGTTTTGCAAGGTCGATACAATATGAAGGGCAATTAGGCGCCTCGACGCTATATAGATCCTACGGCCACATTAATCATTTCGAAAGACATTATTTATTCTGCCGTAATTGCAGAGCCGCTAAAGATTTTGGATCAAAGTGCCGCATACACGTTCCCGCGATCTTTTGTGCCAAGTTCATGTAATACGTATTTAATGTATAACATTTATCACATCGTAAACGAGTCACGCTACATTAAGCATATTCAGATATATATATATATATATATATATATATATATATATATATATATATATATATATATATATATAAAGTGGATCTATTATAGGTATACAACGCGTTACTCTCGATGACTATATTCGAGCGATCTGTTCGCTATAATTTTATTTTCCTTGCTGGTCCCAAAGCCTTCATGTTCTTGCGGTTCCTCGTGACCGCGACCCACTATATAGTCTATATATATATATATATATATATATATATATATATATATACGCGGGCGGAAACATTTGTGAAAAAGATTCGATCGGTTAAACGCCGCCACAATGAACGAAAATGGCCACGTTCCAAAGTTCACCGCGGGACCTTGCAAAGCGCTGATAGTTTTTACTTCTCATTCTCTCTCTCTCTCTCTCTCTTTCTTTTTTCTTGCTTGAAAAATCTATTACATATGTATATTATATGTTTTTTTCTGTTGAACATGCTGTTTTCGTTGGTCTTATAGACGCGCGTGCAGAAATGGAAATACCGAATATTTCGAATAATCCTATACATGTATGCTTCAAGGATTTGTAGAGAACTTTCTGTATTTTTATGTTTTCATGTTTCATTATATATATATATATATATACACACATACACACACAAAATTGCGACTAATTTTTCTAATGGAACCCGAATGAATTCTTACTATTCTTTTAAACACATATGTACTACAGTATAAGAATGCAATCAAGGAGATTTATTTATTATTATTTAAACATTATCAATTTTGTTTTTAGATTGTTTTACTTTAAAAATTTTATATTGAATTATTGGATTATTTTTGCATTGGCAATGCAATTTGCCGAGCAATATACGGAACATGAATATTGTAACAGTGTTATATTTGTCAATATTTTTTTCTAATAAATTTAATTTTTCTGTATGCGACAGACGTCCATTTATATAAAGTTCTTCCCTTACATCTCACAGAGTCAAAGATTATTGATAGAGAAAAAGTGGGCAAAAACTTTTGTGCGACTATGATACGTCGTGCATGAGTTCATAAAGCTGATCGAATTTAAACATTCTAAAGAGCCTGAAATTTTCGAAATAACTAATAACAATATGAATGGCAAACTGGTATTGTTGCTTTATTTAAGATTAGTTTCCATAATATGAATTAATTTCTAAACATTGAAGTTGACCCAAAACATAATATGTGACACTGAATTTGAATCTACTTTACGCGCCACACTGACGCCAAGCGCGATACAAAGAAACTCCGGTCTACTTCAGTATAAGCGCAATGGCCATTATGCCAATAAAATACCATTGTGGCGACGAAACACCCCGCGACGTATCGCAGAACATCTCGATCCACCGGAAACATCATGACGCTGTGTATTGGGCCTCTTGGTGACGAGAAAGAATACATGTATTCCTCCCAAGTTATATTCACAATCTGCCAGCCTGTACAAATTTTGAATTGCTATGAGACATTGAGATTAACAGACGTAGGAATACAGGAAAATATCTGTCTATACGAATAGAGAGTCGCCCCTTCCATTCTTCTTACTCCTTCCGTTGTTACTCGAGTTCTATTCTTTTTTCGTGCCACTGTTTTTGTATCACGGATTCTATTGACTGGGTGGCACCTGCTTTCTGATACAATGGCATTTTATCGACACAATGGTTATTATGCTTATATGGAAATAGACAAACATTTCTGCGGTGACGTCACGATGCCGCGTAAACCAGACACAAAAATTCAATACTATAGATTTCCAAGTGTTATAGGGAGAAAAAAAATCCATTACATGTATTTATATTTCTGTACGAGCTATCGTTTGGGCATAAAAGTAATAAAAAAAAAGAAAGAAAAACTATTCCCTTCGTCATTGTATATTTGGTATTTTTATTTATTTGATACGTGAAAATCTAACAATGTATTTGAATTGTATACAGTTGCTTTATTGTTCTTAAACAACTCAATACTATTACCGCAAGAGAAATTTTAGAAATGACTATTTTAACAATTTCAAGAATATAGTCGAAAACGAAACTGGCGCGCATCCTGCATTATTGTACCAGTGCTCGCGTTCAGTTAGCTTAGACAATGCGAAACTTCCAATAATGCTGGGAAATTGAGTTTGGGAAAATGTTGAAAACAGTTGCTCGTACTGATCATGCTGTTGCTAACTGCAGTTGCTTAGAATTTTATCTTCTTTTTGGATTTTCTAAAGTTGTCCGTTAACAAAGTTGTCCGCGACACTATCGCATCAGTCGTGTTCACAGACTGGCTTTCTTCATTGGAAGAGGTATAATATGAGAAAGCATTGAAATGTTTCAATAAATAAAAAAGCAGCGTTCTAATGAGGTAAAAGGTAATTTACCGACATGACGAGTAGATGCTAATAATTATTTATTATTAACAAAAAACTTATATACATTTTTGATGCATTTTTTTTCGCTGCCTCGAACTGAAAACTTTAGAACTAAATTATCCGTGAATGCTAAAGTTTTATATTTAAATATTTGTTCAAATTTTAATCTATATATCACTTCCTTCTACGGATAAAATTTAGGACAGAATAAAGTCAATACGTTCAATATATCGACGTAAAATAGAATTATGTAAAAGTTTCGCAGATAAGAAATATTAATTTTTTTTTTCTTCGATAGTTAAAAAATATTTTATCATTTTATAAAGCATATGCGATTAATAAGAAATCAGAACTCTACGCATAGATAAATAACATTTCAATTTGGCAAATGACAGAAAGTATTATAAAGCTACATTTTACGGAAGGTACGCAACCTGCGAAAAATGCCAATGCAGCCATGCTCGAAGCATAAAATACGATTATTATGGACAAAGTCTTTCGGAATGCTTGGATTTAAAATAATCGTAAACAACCCCCCCCCCGCCCCCTTCGCTCAAGTCAACGTTTAGGACAGTCTTCTTGCGAACTGTACAGGCACCGATCCAAGTATAATTTAAATGGCGCCTCGTCGATGCGCGTGCCGCGTCCTCCGTGGCGAGAGTCCTCGGAGCGACGCGCACGTTGCGCCGGGTTATCGTGTATGGCGAATTATTGCCGATCGAAGTCCGTCCCGCATGGATTAATGGACGAGCCGCAATAGCCAGACGTTGCGACGCGCGTGCATTTATGTACGAAGCTCCGCGGCCTTGCGGGATCGCCGACAGAGGTCGCGACAGAATGCGCAAAAAGCGCGGGGGGGGGGGGCGGCGCCCTTATTCCTTTTCGGGACTGCAGCGAACGATCTGGCAGTAGTTCCATCTATATATATATATATATATGTAATATAGTCCCGGCGTGATTTCCCGCGAGGATGGGGCTTGGAAGTCTGCTATGGCTCTACTTATAGCGGACGACGCGAATATTCGAGATTTTCAACGTAATTACATTGTTTACCGACCTATGTACGTGTTCGGAACGAGGCTTGGAATGGAGTTTCGTATGTATAGGTACATAGATTATCAATATATAGGTGTGTGCGTGTCTATCCGTGCGCGTGCAAAGGAGAAATTTCAAATCGAATGCCGCAGAAGCTCAGACTTGCTTCTTTTTATTAGTTTATTAGTGTAAATATATTTAAGGCAATGAAATTACACAAATTAACTAAACTAATTTTACTACTTTTGGCATATCGAATTATAATTTTATGCGTATACACGTTTTTACGATAACAGTTTCTTTGCTATTAATTAGGCACAAGTATTTATTTAAATAATTACAATTGCAGAGTTTTTTTAAATAACGGTTCATTAATTACATTGTTTGGCTTAATACATAATTTTTAAATTACTTTTATGATTAATAATTGTATAAGATTCTTACATTTAAAGATTTTAATGTCTATATAATATTATTTCATTAAATTTGATTAAAACAATTAATGAGTAAGTAATCAACGTGGAACAACCTGTTTTCATAAAATAAATTCGTACTAATTATACAAATTATAGGATATATAATCAGACACTTTCAAAAAGAGTCTATTCTTTTATCAATAGTTTTACTGACATCAAAAGGCTATTAATACAAAAATATGTCATCGAATTATATCAATTTGATACTATTTTATATAATAACAACTTGTTTGATTCTTACTGGTAAGCAATGAAAATATTTATACATTATTTTAGAATTTGATTCTATAAGTATTATTTAATGTTTAACACAATATATTGAACAGCTGAAATAAATAAGTAATTTTAGAGAATATAGTAGACAGTATTCAGTTGTTATAATTTTCGCTTTTAAATAAAAAATCAATGAAATCTTGTAACAAAAAGACAAACATATTTTTTGTGTATCTCATCATTAGCTCAATGAATAAGTGACACTATAATGCTAATAATAATAAGTGATTAATTATAATTAAAAGTATCTGAAAACATCAACTTTTTAATGCGTATCCGTTGGAAAGAAAATCTTTATAAATATTTACAAAAGATACTGATGTATTGGAAATAATGTTGATATTATATCTAGAGCAAACAGGCATTTGCTGAATGCCTTTGTACTAAAAGCAGACTTTCGAGGATATTAACCTGAAGAGTGTGTATGTCAGTTTAAAAAAAATTCCTGATATTAATAGTTGCCGATGATCCGCACTGAGAAAGTTAACTTCGTTTGCGTCCCAAATGAGCTTTGCAAAGTTTTAAGATCTAACGTCTTCCCATTCCAAAACATGAGAATTTCTTATTTCCAAATTAGTACAACGTTTTGTTATACATTGTTAAAATAATTTTAATGGTTCGTTGAAAGAATAATCCTTCAAGCAAAAAAGTTCTAAAGGACTTATGCCTTACAATGTATAATTTCTTCCTTATGGTCAATTAAATTTCGGTCAGTTTATTGGCATAGGCAAACAATTATTCGCTAGCCAAATACACTCTATAGATTTGAGGATACTAATTCATTCAAACCTTTTTGCTTGAAATATTATTTTTTCGTCCATTTTCGAATTAAAAATTGGAATTCTCGTGAAAAAAAATTTCTCTGACCACACGGTGCATCCAATTTATGAAACAAAGACAGATTTATTGGAAGTAATAAATTACCATATCTTCCGAGTAGCAGAGCATCAAGTCCTAACAATACGGACTTAGACAAACAATCTTATAAAGTTCACCTACTTTGATTCATGTATTTTTTTTTATCATACAATCGAATTATTCAGGAAATTTGTTATTTCAGTGCGTGGCTTCAGCCCCGAAGGTATTTTGTCCGGCAATGAGACAAACGCAGATAATGCCGCGGAGGAGGTTATCCCAGCATTGATCGACGAGGAGCCGCTCTCGCCAGCTCCTGTTAAACAGTCCGACATAATTGAAAAGGCCGACATTAGTGAAAAGTCTGACATTATAGAATCACAGTCGGGCAAAGAGGAAAATCCCCCATCGAATCCGTTGGAGCATCCCGCTACCGTTATAAAATCAATAAACGACGGGAATAAGCCGTGTTCGCTCAGTGTGGACGATGAATTTTACGTATTGACGTTCGGCAACAGTTACGAGGAGGTTCCTTTCGATCTTGAAAACGTGGTCAACAGTAAATGGTTCGACATAAACATAGAAGACAAAGGAGAAGATGGCACTTCGTCAAATCTCGATGATGATAAAGAACTAAAATCAACAACTAGATCTTCTGTAGACGAGGTAGAAAGATTTCTTAGCTATGTTGTATAAATAAACATTTTGGACTCATTACGTATTATTCATCAGATTACGAAAGCAATAAAACGAAATATACTATTACATATAAAAATATAAGAACCTAATTCTAGACTAAAGACTGTGTTCTACGGGAATGTAGAGGTAAAATCATGCAAATGATGGATGGTGAATAGAACGCGCACATAATGCACACGTTTCATTGTTGCGTTAACAATTGACGTACTTCCTTATGAGCTTGTAATCAATTAGCTAATTATCTGGCATTGTTGCATATCCAAATTTACTCTAATTGTCATCCTTTGATAAGAATAACATATGATATTAATGAATCGATCTTCCTTTCGATTTTACACGTTAAATAATTTGCCCTACTGCTAAAGCTAATAATTCATTATGCTAATATCAAATGTCGTAAAATATAATTTTTTTATTTTCTAGCTTGAAACGAGTTCGGAATTTTCTCCTAAATCTGGCATAAAGTTATTGGACTTGATTACGCCTGGCTTATCTCACAAACTGAAGTAGGCCAGACATATCTTTTTACATATATAATGTGAGAAACATGAATTTCTGAAATAAATCTGAAGCAATATCCGTTCGTTACGATGTTGATAATCAATCTGATGATATCTTTCTTATTGCAGTTCCAGCACAGTCAAAATTCCATCTGTATTTTAATCCATTGTAATTTGTTACTAATGCCTGTAAATTATATGGACTACTAAACCGAAGACTTACAAATATATTTAAATAAAGTTACTTACAAATAAATTTAAATCAAGAAAATCCTTTTTCAGTCAAATATAAATTTAAAAATTTGAAATTTAACCAATTTATATAACATTCTTAAATCTTATTTAAAATAGGAAAGGCCATTTGAGATAATATAAATAATTAACAATATTAAAATAGCAGAAATTTTGTGCTGTGATTAGACTGAATTTCGTTCACTATCTCAGTAAGTATAAACATTGATGAGATTTTGATTTCTTAATGATTTTTATTTCATTGAAATACATTGGAATTTAAGAATAACATTATGACATTATATTCGACTTAAGTAAAAAAATTTAGTTTTAGTTATTTTTCCGGTATTGTGAAAATGCGAAAAGTTCCTTCTGAAGTGCAATTTCAATTTAAAGGTTCGAAAGTGAGCTGAAAATTTAGGACCAACATGCTCTCTCTCTCTCTCTCTCTCTCTATCTCTCAGTCTCTCTCTCTCTCTCTCTCTCTCTGTCTCTCTCTCTCTCTCTCTCTCTCTCTCTCTCTCTCTCTCAGTCTCTCTCTCTCAGTCTCTCTCTCTCTTTACCACTTAGCGGATATTTTCAAAAATGATCTCTTTAAGTTGCTTTAAGCAACGGTGGCCAACCACGCATGCGAGAAAAAATGTGTCCTTAACCATTTTTTCCTGGCTAAAATTTCCATAAGACAATAATTGGCGCTCTACTCAAAAATTTACATTAGCTCCGATAAAAGAAGTAAATTCGATTGGTCTGGTGCGCGTTCAATATACTAAACGTAACACTATTAGGGGAACAAAATGAACATGTTAACACGTGTGCTCATTGACCTCGCCCCCGCTCTTGCGCAGTAACATTTCACGTGTTCCTGAACAATTTCCGGAACGTTATTGTATCGATGGCGTAAGATGTGCTATTGTGCGTTTTAAATTGTTCTACTTGCAAATAGGCGTAATAATTGGAGGAATTATGAAAATTACACGGAACTATATACTTATGTGCTTATCTTGATTAAGACCAAGGTGTATTAACCTTCTTCCACGGAATTAATTCGTTTCAAATTACATGATAAGCAAAAGATATAGTCCAGGACTGAAATATTGTTCTTGCTCCATTCGTAAGACCTTATGTCGGTAAAACGACAAAGAATCGGGAAATAAATCGTGTTCGTTCAAGAAAAATTTGTGCTCGAAGATTTCATTTTACGAAAATAGTTAAAAAGTAGTTAAACTACCTACCATTATTTTATATACGCATACATTTATTATAAAATATATGTTTTGAAATTTAGAATAAATAATTTATTTAAAACAATTGATGTTTCCTTCTCCTGCTTGATTCGCCTATTCTATAATCGTTTCAATAATCCCTTAATTAAACTTTGTGTCAATTTTATTTCAATAGATAATGAAATAACAAAGAATGTAATGGTTCAGTTTCAGTTAAAAAAAAAATTTTAAAAGTTTCAGCTTTACGAAAAAAATTCTATAGAAACCCAAAGAGTAGGATATAAATTTAATATATTATTAAGTTGAATTATGTATTTTTAAATTATAATTATAGGAGTAACAATTTATTAGTGACTAAAGCAATTTATTGGATACTGAATATTTAATCGTATGATTTTTTTTGCTTAATATCAGATTTTAATTGAAATTGCCAATTTTCTGCGAGCATTTTAGATTTTAGTAATATAATTTATCTGATTTTTTTAGTTTTTCATACTCAATTACTATTTTTATTATAGAAAAATAGATAATTAAATAAAATTTAGAATTTAATTTTTTTTCTTTCTACCAAACCCTCCCCTTAATTATCCAGCCTTGTTCCGTTCCTTTCATCAACCTTTTACTTTATCGCCGTTCGTTACGCTCTTTTGAGATCATTACACCCCTAGGAAAATAAATATTTAAACAATAACCTAAAATCTGGTCCTGATAATCCGGCATTTTTTAAAATACATTTTTTTACATATAGCTTTAATAGCATCGAAAGGCGAAAACGGTTATCAAAATATTTTAATTCGATATTGCGTTATTTCTTCACCACTTGTTTCATTATCATGGATAAAATAACTACGGCATTCACATTATTTAAAAACTTAAAGCAACAAATATTATCAAATAGTTTTCTTATTACGTTAAGCCAATAAAATAATTGAAATTTTATAGAAAATTTTTACTTTATATAATATTGATATATGCTGTTCTTACGAACAATAAAGTACCAGGAATTAAATGATGTAAGCTATCTTTTTAGTTTTAATTTATTACAAACAAAGTATAAAACACCTGTAGAAAGTCCATGAAACTTCTATTATGAATAGGGTGCGTTTCTTTTTTGTAGTTGTTTCTATGGGAATGAATATTGCAATTATATTTTTTCATTACGATCTAAATAAACATTCGTCTTATTTTTCTTACCGCTGACTGACTTACTTTGTTAAAATGACTTAATTTCTAGGATTGGCATTAATTTACTTCTTTTTTTGATGGTTGATGTCTTTGTAATTTTTAATTAATTTCAATATCCAATACGGATTTTCCATTATATGTTATTTAGTTTTGCGCTTTAAATAAACAGACCTTTCACAGTTGTTTCTTTTATTTTTATATCTCTATTATGTAAATATAAGTATTGAAAATATTTAAATGTTCACAAACTTCAATTTTTTTAAGGCATTATAGAATTTTCTTAAGTATAAATTAATAATATTATGTACATCTCTAGAATAAATTTATTATAAACGTATCATTAAAGATTGTTTCAATAAATTGTTTCATAAATCCATGTTTTCTGATCCCAAGAGGAAAAATTATTTTTTCATTTTTTAGAGAACGAGAAAGAATTTATGCTTTAGTTTCATTATGCATAAAATCTTTTTTTTTCAAATATTGAAAAAGTTTGATCAATACTCTCTTTTATTATCGCAGCTCAAAACTCTTCGCCTACCCTGGATTTGCAGACGTGGAATTTGCGGTAGCAAATCGAACATATCACCCGATTTATTGATATTCTCGACATTTGTCAGGAGTTATCAGAATACGAACTATCAGAATAAAATTTGGCTTTTTGCTAGAAAAAATATCAAAATTTCTAAAGAATTTCACAGTCTTTTCCAGAACTGTGTACCTGAGCGTTTATCCCGGTGTGAGCAAAAGCTTAGCACAGTCATAGAAGCTGATTAGATTAGTTTCATGCAGAAGTTACTTTCGAGGGATACCCCGTCAATTTTGACCGATTTACGAAATTTTCGAAAAAGAAAATAAAAGTTTATATATACATTCATACAGAATACAAGGAAACAATAATTTGGCTTTCGTTCGATGGTCGTCGAAGAGAGGTCAAAGGAGAAGGCGGGGGCGACGGTTTTGACCGCAATATGAAGAAGAACAGGAGGTGCCGAGCAATTGCAGCTGGCCCTGGTTTTAATTTTTTGTTTCAATATAACTTCGTGAACGCGGTTATATAGAGACTAGGTGACTACGTGCACGGCAATAATTAGCCTCCCAGTTTACTGGAAATTTTGATCTCAGCTAGTTACGTTTATATTAAAATGAATTAAGCTGGCATTTGTAACTATCGCCCAACCCTGCTCTCCTTATTCTTCGGTTAATCGTCGAATCCTCCGATTAGCTTCTCATCTTTAAAGCTCCTCGAGTGAGATTGTAAAATTGAATCAACACTGGTCCATTTTACATAACAACATTGAGATATTATTCTTAGAAAGCTTAATTGTCGAAATATAGAAAAACATAAGATCCACAGTATATTTGTCCCCTAATGCAATATTGGATATGAGATTAACAAATCTGAGGTACTAATTGGTCTCTAGCTTCTGGAGGTAGTGAAAATAAAAAAATATATTCACTATGAGAAAGATTCTTATAATATGCATGTAACTACCCTTGGTTCTAAGTTCCAAGATGATAGCCCGAGTAATTGAAACGATTTTACATTTTGTTTGTATGTTATTTTTATATTTCTGCCTCGTTACAGAAAATAATTATCTTATAATATTTTTATCCTTGAAGCTCATATCAAAATTTAGAAAACTAAGTGAAATACTAATAAACCAGGTGCTCATTTGAACAAAAGCTTCAAATAAAATAATATCATGATTACATTCGATATAAATACGAAAATTTTCAATTGAAATTATAAGTGTTATGAAGAGCCGGGACTTCCAATATCGAAATGTCATCTAAATTTCTCGATTTAATATTATTTTTTATATTTGTGACAACACTGATTATTACTGGTAAGAATTAAAGATATTCTCATTATATTGAAAATGGATTTTTCCTGTATTATTTGTTTTTTGTTTTAAATTATTGATTTATTCGTTTATTTCAGTCGGCGGATTAAACTGGGAAGGCATTTTCCCTCTTGATATCCCTTATGTAGAACGACGCGTAGATAAAGCGAAGAAGCCGTCACCAATTATTTCGATGATTTACCTCGCGGATATAGATTTTAATCAGACTTTGAGTTCGCTTGTAGCTCCCGTAAAACATGCTGAAAGTAGCAAAAAAAATGAAATCACAACAGCAGAAGGTTCCTCGTCAAAAAACAGTATAACTCATGAAAAACTGAGTACATCGGAAAGCTCTACGACTAAGCATTCACCATTGAGGTGCACCAATTCATTACTATTTTTTAGTCTTTATAAAATTATTATTATCAATATTTCAAAGATATTTAAAAAATATATAAATAAATTCTAAAGATAAAAAATAAATAGTTCTTGTAACTATATAAGCCTATTGCTCTTATCTGGCAGGGCATAGTGGTATCTTGTAGTTGTCGCTTATTCTATACTCTAAATACATAAGCTATCGTACTAATGCTGTAAATAAACTAACCATAAGTAAAAAATGTAAGACCGTGTAAAATGAAAATATTTTATTTTTCAGTTCGAAATAAATTAAGGATTTCATAATAAGCATTCCTTAGCGTCATTGGACTGGTTTACATCTGAACCCTTCTAAATTAGAAAAACGTTGGATCTATCATCACACATGCCCTGATATTCAAAAAACCTTGTATAGACGAATGACTAAGAGCGTTAGAGTAGGATGGAAAATTTGTCGAAAACGGCAGTTGTTGGACATTTCGCTGGTTATATCGTCAAATGATCTTGGACTTAACTTCCACCTTGGCTATCAAGGCCAAGTGAATTTTTTGTTAAATAAAAATCCTTTTTTCCTATCACGATTTTGTAGAGAAGAAAACATTAAAATTAAAAGAGTCAATATGCGTATTTATGCCCAAAAATTCATAGTTTTGTAATTAATTGGAAATTGAAATATCTACACACTTATCTACACAGATACAATTCACTATATATTTTAAGTAATCATACTCAATAATTTTCTGTAAATTTTAAATATCTAACTGTTTTTATATACATTTGTAATTTTGTATGGACCACAGACAATAAATTATGATTATAAATTCTATTCTATTTTGTGTTCTCTACTTTACTTTTCATTAAAGCACATATCGTAGGTATTTAGATTTTATTTGATTGTTTTTCATTATTTTTGTCAAATGTATTATTCAATTCTTATGTATATATATATATATATATATATATATATATATATATATATATATATATATTATCTAATAACTATAGGATTTTTGTCTCGAATGAGCTGTAATTTCTTGTACTGTGTGTTACGTTTTATATAACATGTATCTACAACATTTTTCTGAATTATCTTACAATGAATATAGATCTAAAATTTGTAGAGATCTACATAATGTAAGCAGTTGGTAAATCAGTTAGCAATATTATTCCCCTTTTCTACGACGCTGCACCCATTCAAGAAATGTTTATCTTATCAGAATTCAAATATACGGATCCATTATATGCATTCTGCATAATGAATTATATATAAATATTTGAAAGCCATTTAACAGAGATTTCAGGATATAGAGCCTAATTAAACTACTTCAATGACTATATTAATGTCATGTTTATCAACTTTGAGATTATTATGGAATCGAAATATAGTAAAGAATATTATCGAGTATTTGTTCATTTATTCGATTATTAGACTTTTCTAAATAACATATATTTCTTTATTATACAAGTTATAATTTTCACTCTTATTATGAACCATAAAAAAAAAATGTTGTAGCCGCGTATAGATTATGAAGAAATAAATAAAAAATTAAATAGATTTAGATTATAGATAATAGAGTATTTTTTTATAGTTATCTGAGCTGTTGATTTTTTAGATCGTAGGTTTACTCACGAGCAAAGCAGGTGCGTACAAACTTTTAACTAATTTACAATACCAATTAACACAAGTTTTAGAATATTCTTACTAAATTCACTCGTTACAGTAAGAACCGAAAAAATTCAAGTTACGTATATATAATTATATTTCTACTTATGGTAAGGAATATACATTCACCAATAAAATCCTTGTTATCCTAAGGTAAGCGAATTAAAAGTTTGAACGTATTTTTTACTACAGCTTCAAATGTTGCGGATTTAAAGGCATCTTCAAGTCCTTGAATTGAACGAAATAAAGTCTGCTTCGAAGGTCCCTTTTTATTTTATAATTTAAAGACGGGGGCCCCTTTGAGTAAACGCCAAGAATGTGGCCAAAAATGTTGTTTTTTTCTAAAATGATTTTCACGATAGCTTTTTTTTATATCATACATAATTTGTTTTGACAAAATTTATATATATATATATATATATATATATATATATATAATGAATATTATAGATATTTATAAAATTTTGTGCATAATTCTTAGTTAGAGTGATGTTTTTTTAAAGGTATAGTTATAGAAAGCTTTTTTAATATCTTATGTAGAATTTATTACGAATTCTTCGAAATTCAATTGAAAAAATGTTATGTTTGCTTTTTAGGAGAGAATAAATAAAGTATTAGAAAATATGAAAAGTCATATTATGTGTGTAATAAAGAGGCCACCAATGCATACTTTTGAAATAATTATTCATTAGATAATTGTTCAAGGTATGAAGGCCTCAAAGAAAAATATAAAAATCGTCTTATAATCAAAATAGTTCATTTTTTTTTCAAGCTCAATGGATACCCAACCTCTATACCAATTTCTATATATGACAAAAAATTATAAAAGTTTAATATTATTTTATGTATTGAGCACTTATTTCATTATTACTGGTAAGCGTCTACAACACTCTCATTCTTTTAATTATTGACGACTCATAACTTATTTAACTATTATTCGTTTAATTTATTCTTTTGTTATTTTGTTTGAATTTATAAAAAACACGGATGAATTTGCTTATTTCAGTCAGTGGATTAAGCGTCGAAGGTGTTTTTCCTCTCGATGTCCCTCCTACAAAAAAAGTTCAAAATAAAATAAATAAGCCACCCCCAAATACGCCGAAGAATGAAGCCCCGGTTGTTGAATCACGTCCAGATCATGGGAAAAGGCCGTGTGCAGATGATATAAATTACAGAAAGTATATCACAACAAAAGAAAAAGGCTCCACATCAAAAAGCGCTAGTCAAAAATATAAAGTATATAATCAACCCAAACCATCGAAACCAGATTCTTCGTTATATAGGTAGGGATATAAAGGTCTTTTAATGATCGAACATTTCAATACTTTTGTTTTCACGGACTGTACGTCGTTTAAGAAATTGGTTGTACGTCATATACCATGTGATCCAATTTGACCCGGACTGACAAAAAAAAAACATTTTTACGTATTTTAATATAAATCTTTATTATCGCCTTCAAAATAGGCTCCTTGCGAGCCAATAAAAACATGCCAACGCTTAATCCAATTTTCCATACACCTGTTATAAGCCTCACCTGGGATCGCTTTCAATTCCTTTAGCGAATTACTTTTTGTGCCTTCAATGGACTCATGATGTGTTCCCCCAAGCGGACTTTTGAGTTTGGGAAAGAGGAAAAAGTCACCGAGAGCCAAATCTGGCGAATACGGTGGCTGAGCAATGACTTTCATTTCGTGTTTGACGAAATAATCATACACAATCATGCTGGAATGTGCCGGCGCATTATCGCGTTGAAAAAACCACGAATGTCTGCCCACGAATCCGGTCGTTTACGACGAATTGCTTCACGCAGACGCATCAAAATGGCCAAGTAGTACTCCTTATTGACCGTTCGACCTCCTGGAACGAATTCATGGTGAACCACGCCATGGTAATAAAAAAAAAAGATAAGCATCACCTTGATTTTCGGTGAATGGGCGACTTGCATCAGGCAAGTTTTCGACGACTTCATGACCTTCACTGAATGTTTTGTGCCACTCAAATACTTGCGTTCGCGATAAAGTAGACTCTCCAAAACACTTCTGTAACATTTTCAACGATTGCGTAATTCCATTGAAAACTCAAAATTTCAAGCAAACTCATTGATCATTTTTTTTTCCTTAGTCAATATGATCAGACAAACTTCTGGGCCTTAAACAAACAGCTGACAAACTAATGGAGATATGGCACTCAATTTTCACACGAACATCAAGAAAGGTTGTACCAATATAGGGGAAAAAAATTTTTATTGATTCAATTTACGCGCGGAGTTTAAATGCACATGCCCGGGTCAAATTTGATAATATGGTATGCCGCTAACTAATAGACGTGTAATAAGCGAAACAGAAAATAGTTCGGTATAGTCGGCGGTTTTTTCTCGCTGTTGATTATTCTTCGCGTTAATAAACTATAACATCAATGCTAAAAATGTATTATATCAATTCAGAATTACTTAAAATTCAATATATTATTTTGCAGAGAAAGTAATTGGCCCCCTCCAGATCTATTCTTCTAAATCATTTGGACATGCTGACTCAAAAAATGGAATGAACTACCTAGATAATGAGTCTATACTACATCTACACGACATCCAATAAAATTTGCCCAGCTGTCAATAAAATAATCATAATATAATTATAATATCATAACTACGTATTGATTAAATATGTCTTACAGGATTAAGATTTGCATAAATGAATGTTAGAAATGATACATCAATAAAGAGATTCTTACGTAACCTAATATTTAATCCACTATATTAGATATAATATCAAAACATCATCCTTGTAACATTCATTGAAATTATTCTAAAGTAAATAATGCTGATATTTCAGAAAACTCATTTCATTTTCAAATAAATCTCAATTACATAATAGATAATAGCGATGCGGGCACGAATAGCACGTCAATACTTGTTTTTATTTACAAAAAATGATATTTATTTTACTGTGTATTGTAAAGATAAGCACGAGAAAAAAATATACAAGTGTAAGAACCAAAAATTGATAATAGTCACATTTTGTAGCAGAAAAATTATATACTTATTTTTTTTAAATATTCCGGTTTCATTTAAGCTCTAAAAATAAATTTTAAAATAGTTAGCACTGTATTAAGAATTTCATCATTACCCTAGATACAAGAAGGAAGTTGAATGTTATTATTTTTATAAGTATTTGATTTATTATTTCGAATAAAAATGGAATAAATATGCTTGAAATATGTAAAAGTATTTAAAAATATTTAAAAATTCGAGATTATAATACATCATATGTTATATTTGAATTATCGTAGATTATGACATCAGCAATTTATACATTTAATATTGTTTCTAAATTAAATAAATAATTACATTGTTCAATGTGATTCTAGAAATAGATTGTAATTTACATAAAGGTTAAAACTAAAAAATACAATAGTAGCTTTATTAGAGTACTTGATAGTCAATTAATTATTGCCCGTAATATTGATTCGAGCCTTTATTTTAAGTACAAAATGTTGTGTATAGTACTTAAAATATGTTGTGAAGTTCCAATGAGATATAAATACTGTATTATTTACGTCTAATAATAATGTCAGGCTTCTAGAAAGGTAGATATTATATATAGAACATTCTTATTTTAACGTTTGATACATTTATCAAGTTTCCATTAAAATCTACATTTTGAGATATCTTCATTCATTGCTAATAAATAAATACGACAATCTTACTAAAAATTTGTAATGAACGTCGAGGCGGTAGTTTTCAAAGGAAATAGTTTGGAATTCAGTACAAGATGAGGATAGCAGAATAAAAAAAGTATAATGGAGTTTTGCGTAGATAAGAGACCGGATCTGTTCCAGAACTTTAGAACTAAGTCACAGCTAATTTAATCTTCAAGCTAAATTGTCCTGGTGCGGAAACAGTCCACAAACTATTCGTTGGCAGTCCTTACCTCAATGTTTTTCCTTATCTTTATTAATAAGATGCACTATCTATTTGAAAAGTACGACCGGCTCTATGAAGAGCGGGTGTAATGCAGAAGCATGCGGATCGGGAGAGAGAGAAAGAGAGAGATAGAAAGAAAGAGGCAAATCTCAATTTTTTGATCTGCGACACACCGGGAAATATTCACAATGCATGGAATCAGTGTTCTGAAAATGTCTGTCCATTTCGGCAGCTATACAACCGATAGTGCGTAGTAGCCCAGAGTAATAAATCCGAGAATTTATCTCGGTCTTTTTTGCGAATTACAAATGTAAATTACAACCGAAAATTTGGATTAATTTGTCCGTGAGGAGGAAGCGAGATAGGTGACGATCTTCCTCCATCAACTTGTGATAGAAGGTTGTGACGGCTAATGCTTTGAAAGCTTCCGGTGGAGTGTGAGTCGACGATCTCTACGCGTTTCATTATATAGAAAGAGTTGTCTCGTACACTGCTCAAGGGGTTGTAATATGTTAGAAAAAAAATGAGCAGTTAATCGTAATTTAAGATGGAACCATTATAGAGCATTACATTTTTTGTTGCATAATTTGAGCTGCTGGGTCCAAATTTGTCATAAAAATATCGCGTTCACTGTCTGTGTTCGAGAAGGTTCGACATTTTAAGACATTTAACAAAATTTTATAATAGTTCTACAGTTATAAAATAAACAAGAAGAATAAATAATATAATTTGAAAAATGACCAATAGACCATCTCTAATATTTTTTTAATGTTATTTTATGGTTACCTTGGTTTTGGAGACGTTATCTATTATCGCAGACTGAGTGGATCTTAAACAAGAATTTGGCATATATTTAAATGTAAAAAAATTTAATCACAATTCTGATAAAGCATTGAAAAGCTTCATAGACAGATTCAAAATTAAATCGTGTTTAATAATGAATACAAAATGAACAAATGAATAAGAACACTTCCTATGAAATATGAATCATTTAAATCTGTAAACGCAAAACGTAACTGAGAAAAGACATCTTAAAAAAAATTATGGTCCCAAGCAAACGTTATTCACACTCAATAAGTGACAGTGTGAATAAGAATTTTCAGCAAGAGAATGAAAAAAATCTCAAAAATCAAATTGAGATTTATCGAAAAAAGATTTCAATATTGCCCGTATAATACGAATTAAAGTTCGATTGTTACAAGCATAATTAAACATTACAATTAACAATCATGGTATTAGTAACAAATACTAATTTCAGTAATATTGTTGCCATCCTTCAAGTTTCTTGAATGTTACTTATCAACTGTTTCAATTTTATACTCTATTGCGCAATATACTGTTGTGCGTCATAAATTCGTTAGTTTTAAACAAACTGTACAACGAATAAGTATAAAATTAACACTTTTAAAGTGCCTCTTCTCTAAATAAATACTTCCCTGTTATGCGTACGCTTGACAAAGAAAATGAATAGAAATGTACTTTGAGATTAAATTGGGCATTTGTAAAGTAGAATATAAATATGAACACCTTTCCAAATAGTTCATATTTTGTCAAATAGAGTTACTGATATTCGAACTGTATACGAATTCCCAACTATGTCACTAAATCGTATCAATTTAATATTATTTTATATATTCACAACATATTTGGTTATTACTGGTAAGCGTCTATAGCGCTGTTATTTTTTTGAATGATAAAATTCGTTTACAAAGTTTTCTGTATTACTTTATACAAATTCAATTAAATGATCGATGAAGTACATTATTTTAATCTTTTTCTTTTATTTCATACTGGTTTTTCAAAATTTTTATTTGTATTCTGATTTTAGCCGATGGATTAACCTTCGAAGAACTTTCCCCTCTCGATATACCTGTTGTAAAACAACGTTTCGATAATAGGAAAAAACAAACCGCATTGCCTCCAAAGAATGAGACACAGATTGTAAAAGCACGTCCAGATTATGGAAAAAGGCCGTGCGCAGATGATATAAATTTTAAAAAGTACATAACTATAAAAGAAAAAGGCTCCACTTCAAAAAGTGCCAGTGAGATAACACCTGGTCCATCGAGGATGACTAGAACCAATTCTACGATGTTCAAGTAGGAAGTATACATATACTAATTTTATTGTAACCAATTATAATTTTTTTTTAATTAATCATATAATGTATATATATGTGTGTGTATATTATATGTATATTATATATATATATATATATATATATATATATATATATATATATGCAACCTAAGTGCTATTATAGTAAAAAAAATATACAAAGAACAATTTTTTCAAGGTTATAGTATGGAGCAAATGCAATACTGAAAAAAAAGTTCTATTCTTGAGTAAATATGTTCTTTTTTTGTAATAAATAAATCGTATTGGTAAATTATGTAAATGTGTGCTTAATTTAAGATGAGTTTATTTAAAGGATTCAAATTAAATATAGTGAGTATTTTATTTATTTAAGAAAATATGTTCTTACTTTAAGAGGAGGATTTATTTGCTACAAACCAAATAAATATTTACTTATTAACAAGTTTTTTCATTTTGGTAAAAGCATCATTGTTCTTTTGTATACGTAGTATACAAAGTAGATGGTTAAATTCAGTTGTGAATAGGTTGTAATTTATATATTTAATTAACTATTTAACATGATTATTAACTTCTCAAATTTGACGACTACAAACTTCAATTGAAATATGCAGATTTGTAAGTTAAATTTCTTTTGTAGTGAAGGACAGCGACATTATCGACTTGCGACTACTAATGGTAACCTCTTAATCGAAGTTTATACAGCACTGAAGAACTTTAGGAGAATGCTTATTAATGAATTACAAAATATTTTTCAAGCTATGGGCTAAGTTATAAAAGTTGTCTTTTTTGTATCGAGTAGTATAGATATTTTATTAAAAAGTAGAGCCTTTCAACAGGTAAATATCATAGCTATAACGAGAGTCGTGAGAAATTTTTGACGAAAAATTTTTTGTTACTAACGAAATATTTTGATGACAGGGAACCTTGTCAGATTTTCCAAAACTTTTTTTTATATATTTTGTATATTTATCATTAGTATCTTATAGATTTTCCATTTACCTTATAATAGTCTTTTGTTTTGTCGAATGAACTGCAAAGATAATTATAAAGGGGCATCTATTATAATGCAATTCACTGGACTGTTTCGACAATCCTGACGTGTGCAACCACCCTAGAAAGTGTACGGTAGCTGATGAAATTACGGCTGGGTTTCTCTGCCAAGAAATATGACCTACAAATCTATATATTTCGAACCAAATTGATTTTTAAACAAAAAAACAGTAACTTTTTCCTATATTGGAAAGAATATATATATATATATATATATATATATATATATATTATTTATTTATTTATTTATATAAATGAAAATATATTTACTGAATAGTAATATTCGCATATATGAAAAAAAATTAAGAAAATCTGACTAGATTCAAGATCGAAAATCTAACGATTTTCTTTATTTTCCTACTTATTAAATTTTCACTATGGAAAACACGTATTTCTTACCCGAATCAATAAAAATTATGGGAATCTGAATAGATAAAAGGGAGTAATAATTAAAATAAGATGATCATTGAATAATCGTATGGACAACTAACTCTAACCTAGCGTGTATTACGTACATGAGGAAATCATCGGTAATACTGACTTGAATCTAGCCTGAACTACAACGAGGATATTTTTACACGAGTTATATTGTTTGATATACAGATGGAAGGAGTGTGGATTCGAGTTTAGATCGTTGCTACCGATTCCACTTGATCTTGATTACTAAATAAAAACTTTATTACTTACAGTGACGGTAACAATAATCTCAACCCGGTCAAATAATCTTATGGCCTACTACACGATTCTTTTGAGACCATCGCTTCATTTTTATATCACTGTTCTATTGTAATGATATTGAAAAATTTATTCTGCCAATGTAAATTTATCTAAAATGAAATATTTTATTTTTCAGAATACAAGCACTATCAGCTATTAGTAAATATCTGCCAATCTAATTTAATTTGGCATGCTTGTCTATGGCTTAATTAAAAAAAAATAAAATGAAACCGCACAAGCCATTCTATTACGTATATAATTCGTATGATATGTATTCATTCCGATTCCATTTATGCAGATTTCAACTCAGTAAACCAATTTCTACTTTAAACGGAATTATAATATTTGCACCTTTAAGCTCAAAATATTAATGTAAATGCAAAAGCTGTTTTACATAATTAAGATTTACAGAGCCGAATATTGGAAACCAAATTTCAGAAGATTTTTACACACACACACACACACACACACATATATATATATATATATATATATATATATATATTTAATCCAATGTATTAGCAAAAAAAAATAAATTAAATTTATGGAAAATTTATCTAAACTTTTATTTTTATTCCACTTTTATAGTATAACAGATAGATATACTTGAATAACTTTATGATTCATATTTTACTCATTCTACATCATCACGAACAGCTAATGTCTGAAGTAAAGGCAATATACAAAATTTTTGAAAAAATGATTATAAGTACAATTTAATTAAATATATTTTTCGGGAAATTAAAATCAATACATAAATTTAATGTCATTCTTAAGACATTGAAAACAATTTTAAGGCGATGATAATAAGTCATGTATGATTTGCATAAAAGTAAGAATCTAATTATATCGTTAAAAATAGTTTGTTGTTTTAGTATGGCTGATGCACTTTACCTTCACACTATCATTAATTTTAATTTTCAGCATAAATTGTAACATTCAAAGATTTCTGAAGAACTCGAGATATCTAGTTTCGTAGATAATTGTTTCTCGTTATATTCGAGATAACTCAAACAATTGAAGTTTGTAGCACCTTGCATCATTCGTGTAATAACAACTACTATCATATTATTTGTACCAATAAAATCTGAGCTCAAATAGAGATATTACATTAGTTATAATTAGCTCTTTAATAATAAAAATACAGTAACAGTAGTATACCATTTTTGATGAAGATAGAAACTTTAGTCGAACTGCAATATTTCTAAAATCGCAGTCAATCGAATTGACGAAGACGACGAATTGACGCAGACGAACGATTTGACTGATTTTATAGAAATATACGACTGAAGAAAGTACAGTGAAGCTTTCCCAAAGAGTAACATAGGAAATTTCGCGTTTGAGCCTAAATGATGGACTCATTGGCTAAAACTGACATGCTTAACCCATGCTTTTATATAATTACAATATGATATTCATCTATCCGGAATTGACAATAGTGATAGTTAAAGTATGTCTTTAGTATGTAATTTGTGAGCAATAGAAATTCATAAATTAGAAATATGATCATCTCAATCAATCTCATGTGAATTAATATAGGTATCCTCTGGTATCTATCAAAATACTTAAATTCCTTTTTTTATCCTGTTATATGACTTTTCTATTATTTATACGATTGGAGACCATCATTGTGCATTTTGGCGATTTGTATAATAAGCAATATATAAAAATGCCATTAATTCTATGAATAAGTCTATTTGTAACTGTCGAGCTAACTGCTAACTTTCGTTTGATCTATTTATTAAGGAGTAGAGTGTAATATTGCTTGGATCTGCTAGATCGACGTCGTTTAAGACTAGCAACGTATAATTAATTTATTTTAAAAGCATTAGTAATCTAACAAACGTTGAGGAATATTTACAATTGATAACAAAGCTCTCGAAACACATGTAGCGTGAAAAGATCTAACAAAACTATAAATTTTTAAAAGTCCATTCCGCACTATGAGATCTTCGAGATCTATGTATATGACCATGAGTAGTCTTGCTGTACATATAAGATCTTATCAAGTGCAAAAGAATATAAATTACCAAATGTTAAATAATTTATTAATGAAACTCTACTGACTTATTTGGTAAAGTAATATTTTAATAGTGAGTAAATACTAAAAAATTAGTAATTTTACGGATGACATTATGGCACAGATAGATAGAAATTAGTTTGTCCAAAAGTTCTGCTTCCGTTCTTAAAATGCAAATCTGATGGTCTATAGAAATTAATAAGTAATCTATCTACCTTTCTAAATTAGTATAAATAATAGTTTCTATGTTACTAAAAATGTAACTAATAGAATCTTGAAATCACATTTGAATCAAAAGAGTTAATGTTTTTAGATTTTTCTATGTACAAAGAAAGTATAAGATATAATAATATCAGGATTAGATTTAATGTTATCATTAAGGGATCTAGTTACTTATATTATATAAAATCCAGTCGGTGAAAGATAACTAGGTGAAAGTTAAAGAAATATTTATTTTAAGAATTATCATATTTTAATTATAATTTTGTTCTTATTTGGTTAAACGTATCTTTAAATCCTCTATACTACAAAAAATACGACTCACGTCATTTTTAATTCAAATTTATCGATCTATGCATTTCACTTCATTTATGTTAATAGTATTATTTTGTAGATCTACAGCATACTTTATGAAACAGTTTTCATTAAGCTATAGAAATTTATGAAAAAGTATCAAAATATTCAAAAAAGTACGTGACTAAAGGGATCAAGAATCAACGAAAAGTTTATGTTAAATAAACCATTCCATTTTTTTCAATTGAATAGAATTAGATAACAATAATGAAGGAACTAGATCTAGAAATTGTACAAAGAATGAAATGTATATTTACTGTATAATATCTAAGTCAGACTTCCATTATGTAATAGAAATAATTTATTTGTTCAAAGTTCATCATAAATAAATCGATTCTTTGTAATATGAATTTTGAAAATTTTGTTGATAAATTAAATTTCGAATCAATGACTTAATACATAGGTATAGTCAATCATTGTATTAATTTTCCCATACAATGATATAACGTTTCTGAAAAAATGAAGATCATATTTTTAATATAAGAATTTAAAATATCATAAAGAAAAAATTTATTTTTAATTAAATGTTAATTTTTAGTAACAAGAATTCGCATTTCAGGATTAAATATATATTCCCGCATTAATGTTGAAATATATACGCAGCTGTTTATTGAGATCAAGAAATAATAACCTTCTTTTGTAAAATTAATTCCCCACAAATTATACGATTGATAACATATAAAAACGGCGGCTTGTTCAAATTGTTCATTCTTTTCTCAAGAGTACTACAGATATAGGAAAACCGGAAGTATTCAAATATGTCATCCAAATACATGAATTTAATCTTATTTTATATATTTACTACGTCATTGATTATCACTGGTAAGAACTCGCTAGATCTTTAATATCTAACTTTATCTCTAACATATCTAAAGTAGTTTAAGCTATGATAAAAAATTTAATAATTTAAGCCTTATGCATAGTATAAGATTTAAAAATTACTTAAATTTTTTAATTTTAACGCATTCTTTATACTTTAATTTCGTTATACTTTTTAAAATATAGAATGATTTATTTTTTTTAGTCAATGGATTAAGGGCTGAAGGTGTTGAAGGCTCTCTCAGCGACAGTGAAAAGCCATCCCCATCTTCAGAGAATGCACCAGCGGCTTCAGAATCAGAAGTAGTAAATGAAGAAAAATCATCTGAGGCTACTTCCGAAGAGGTCACCCAGGTTGTAGAATCACATTCGGACAACGAGGATAAACCATCCGCAGCTGTTGTAGATGAGGCTGTTGAAAATCCATCCGTTGTTGTTTCTTCAGTGGATGAAACACCGGCTGTAGACGATGCTGTCTCCGATGTGGAATCTCACTTAAATGTTGCAGAAGAGCCATCCTCAGCTAGTCCAGTTGATGATGCACCAGTTGTAGAATTACAGTCGGATGTTGCAGTAGAGTCGGTCGCAGCCACTCCAGTGGATGAAACACCGGTTGTTGAATCGCATTCGGACAGTCAGGAAACTGCATGTCCAGTTACCTCTGAAAATGTTGATGTTCCATTGGATGAAGAGAAGCCATCCACTGATTCCCTCGAGAAAGCAACCACAGAGAAACCATGCTCGTCTCGTGGCAACTGGCTTAAATTAGACTTTTTAAGGAAATTCCTTAGACTGAAGAAGGGAAGCTCGAGCAAAAAAGACAACAAGCCTCATGAACCGGAATCATTGAAACGTAGAGCAGCAGCAGTTCAGGTACGAAAATTTATTACAGAATTGATAGAAATAAAGTTATTCATTGTTTTACGAAAATTCTTTTCTACAAATAAATTTTATATGAAATCGATTTATCTTTGAATTTTTAAAAAATAAATCATGATTGCATCAGCATGTACTTATTGTACATCTTGTTCTGATTTTTTTTACCATAAAAGCTTGCATTACACCAAATAGGGTTTTTGAAGTAGTCATTGAATATATCCCCTACCACATTAAATCTAATAATTTATACTTCTAATATGAGGAAGCATAAAATTTTCATTTCAAAATTTCGTTTTATTTTCCAGCTTCAAGAGAATTCTGACGTAAAGTTGTGGGACATTCTTACTCCTACCATAATACACAAATTGAACTAGGTTAAGTATCTGCGAACAACCAATGGCATTTAATCCAAAAAAGACTTACCATCCTTGTATTGCTCCTGATTCTATGGATAAATATCTAATCAAATATACAAAGTTGAAGAATAATTTAGTGAAACTATGAAAATTTTCTTTTAAATTTTTTTTAATTTTATTGTTATTGTTTTTCATCAATAGAATGAATTTTAATAAAGTAGAAAGTAAAAAAGCCGAAAATAACTTTATTCTCCATACTTCCATCGCTTTATTGTATGAATTTTTCTTGTCATGTTTAAGCAGTTGTTTCGACGATATTCACACTATTATATGTTTACATAAGTGCCTATTATTCCTTGCATATAAATTCCTGAACATCTTGATCAATTTTCAATATGTAAATTATTCATTTATCAATAGCTATTGAAAGGTCTTCGTTTACTTTAACTGATAAAAGTAAGGTTTTTCTTTTTATAACTTCATAATGTGTTTCGAATAATTATAATATTTGAGTACAAATGCGTTAGAAAAAATGTTGGAAAAAAAATTAAAAATTCTTTGCATCAGTTACTGTAAACTACGAGAAATTACAAATCCATTACTCCAGTATTGAGTACCTAACATTAGACTATATAAAATCATGAGAAACATATCGCGTTGCTGGAAGATAGAATATCATTTTGAACATTAGGAATTTTTACCAGAGTATTTTAGTGCATTATTAATAGTCTAAACCGTATAAAAGAACATGCCTAATAACATTAAAGTTGTAGCTTGAATTCTTTTATTAAAATCATAACGTATATATATATATATATATATATATATATATATATATATATATATATATATATATTAATGTACACAACTGAATAGGAAAATAGAATGAGATATTTCTTTATAAAATTATATAACAAATTTACACAACTCAGCTAATAATGTTCATTTTATCAGTAGAATAATTATTTCTATCGAGCAACGTGAAATCAGTAATAAATTCAAATGTACATATGTGTTCAAAAGAAATATATGTGTTCTAGTTTTTATATTTACTTTTGTATGTATTTGAGCATATCTTTTTTTTTTAATTAGTAGCGTCTGTAAAATATAAAAAACATTTTCAGTACGAAATAAAAATTTGCAAATATTGGTACCGGGGAAGGCTCTTAAAAAAACATCAAGAATTGATGCTTACATAAAATGGTCCTAAAAGTTTAGAGAAATATGTAAATTTTCTTTTTACTTTGTCAGATTATGTTAAGTAATTTTAAGCGAATGAAATACTTAATTCAAGAAGAATATGCATAGAACAAAATTTTTTATTGAAAACAATCTTATAACAATACGATGTATTTTTATATAGTTTTTTTACCCTCACATAATCATTAGTCGTATACATAGAACACGTATCAGTGATCATATATGCTCTAAGATAAATTTCACATGTATCTATTACAAGAATATGTTAAATCAATGTATTGCGCATTCGCTGGTTCACAACAATATATCATACATATATTATTGTATCAGAGTGTGCAGGAATATTTCCCACACTAATATGATGCCAGACAGAACTACTAGATAATTTCATAATATTTTAATCGTTGCACTGCCCTATCGCTAATTCTGCTAATCCGATCAATATTAGTAGATTGTAACTATGTCATGTAATAAAGGACACTGATAAATGTAGGCGGCTTTCGTCCCGTTCGTGAAATGATGCTCGACGTTAAAATTTCACTTCGTAGCATTCTCAAATATGAGTGATGCACATTAGCCGTCCTAGTTTCGCGGGAAAACTCGGCAATATTTGTACGTCACAGCTGCTCGACAGCATGGGAAAAGCATCTTGGGAAATGCAAGCAGTGACTCGTATCCGGTTATCCTTGTATTTTCGCATTCTAGGTCAATATTCGTCATCATATTTCAAGTAAAATTATAATACAATTTCCATCCCGCAAACAAGTTACCGAAGTCGTACAAATACATAGTGGATTATAATCGAATCCAGATAACAGCACGTGTCGGTCACGAGTCGCCCTCCAGAATGGGAGGTCTTATATGCGCCCGATCTGTCTCGGCATTGATTTCACGATTTTCGGAGACAAAACAGGGGGCCCACTGCGAAAAGCCGTGCGCGGCACGGTTTGACTTCCACATCGTTTGCGCAATCGATACTCATTACGCGAGTACGGATTGGTGAAAATTTTGAGCTAATGGTAATGATCAAGACGCGTGCATAATACGGAGACTTTTTGGAAGCAATGGTTTGCAAAATAATTAGCGTCTGTATATTTGGATAGGTTTTCTTTTGATGCAAGAGACATCTGAACGCGCTGTGATCTTTGATGTTTTTAGAATTTGCCAAGAATTCCAATTTGAAGGTGATAGTAAAATATGTAGTGAAATATAAAGAAAACTAATGGGTATATTATGTAGTTTATACATATTCGTTGCATTAATATAACAAAGACGTTAATAAAGACAGATATATATATATATATATATATATATATATATATATATATATATATATAAAAGGAAACTTTTCTTATCTTTTTTTGTTAAAACACAATATGAAAAATTAAGTTTACATTAGAACAAATAACTTATAGTTATGCATGAAATTTTAATGTATGCCTTTGAGAAATAGAATATTTGCATAAAATTGATACATATATCTGTTACTTCAATAGATATTTTTTTCACCTTTCAAAAACTATAGATTAACAATAAATTAATTTTGTTGTAAAATTTTAACTTTTAATCTCATATCTATATATATATATATATATATATATATATATATATATATATATATATATACATATACATATATACATATATGTAAAGTGTGCAAATGTATGTACACATTTCAAGCCCATAGGTCTAATCCCTTTTAACAAGCCGTAAGGTGTGCTTGTTACTTCTATGGAATCTGTTATTGGCAAACCAGTCTTGCTTCCGTTTGTTTACTCCTCTTGCATACATCTATTAAGATGTATCTCTCATTTTACTGTCCGCTCTGAGGGAGTAAACGTGTACTTCACGCGTGGAATAATAAATATCTTTTTTAAAAAATTGATACAGAAAAAGGACCGAACAAAGTAGAATCACGAGGGAAAAAAAGTTTTAATATTATTACCATAATTCTAATGCACAAAGACATTTGTAGAAATAATTGAACAATTTTCTCCATAAAAATAGTCCCGATCAAATGGCAAGGTTTTATTTATGCATCAGATACAAACGAATATTTTTTTTTATACTTATTATAAAAACATGTTTTATATTTTTAAAATTATCTTCGAATATTGAGCCTAATTTGAATCAAAACATACTAAACTTCAAAAATGTTTTTTAACTCCAAGTATAATTATGTTTTTCTATAAAATTAATTCATTGCATATAATACGGAAATTGAATTTGAAAATAAACGAGTTGTTAGATTTACCTCTATTTATTATTGGATTATTATAAATATATTCAATTTCAGAAATATTCATTAGAAATAAAAATAGCGCGTGAATAATTTCACGATAATTCTCATATTTAAACGATTGTTTGCTGAGTGTCTAGATATAATATGTTCTTTTATATATTGTAGATAACATGTCAAATCGAATTTAAAGATCCACTACTTTTGAGATTTATTTCTATTTATTAATTGTGTAATAAATATTAAAAACTAAGAGTATGAAAATTTTTCAAAAAAATATTTCAATTTATTGTCACGTTATTATATCCGTTACATTTTTTATTATTACAAATATGAAACTAAAGTATCGCCATATGCTAAATCTTGAAGTTTCACGTATTATCTAAATGTTTTTGTAGTTAATTAAAAAAATTCAATAAAACGATTACAAATACAATACAATGTAATAGTAATTGAGATTAACAAAAATTTATCTGTTATTCACTATGAATTTTTTGAATTTCCGTGGAAGTTTAGCTCGCCATTGTCTTTTCACAATGGAATCAATAGACTCGAAAATTTTTTTATTCAATGGGCAATTAACGAATAACTGACGGAAAAGTATCGATTTGGTACGATGAAAACTATTAGAAATTATCATATCAGAGTAAAGGGGTTTATTATTATTATTATTATTGTTGTGGTTGTTGTTTTTATTATTGTTATTGTTATCATATTGCACTATTATGTTTCCAATTAATTTGGCTAATAAGTGACAGAGGCAATCTTTTATATTGCGTAAATCATTAAAAATATAAAGTATATAAATATAAATTAATTAATTATATTAACAATAAATTAATTCTATTAATATTATTATAAACATATAGATTAATATTACTATACTCAATTGAATTTTTCGAGTTTTATAATGATTTAATAACTAATTTATGACAATCAGTAACTTTCTACTGTAATTGCATAACTTCCCGACAATTAAATTCAGTTAAAAATTAATTGTGTTTATATCTCGTTTTATCTGCATTCATTGATTGTTACAATTTTCGAACACCATATTTATATATGCAATGACGTTATGGAGAGAGGAAATATTTAGCCCTATTTGGATGGCTGCAATGTAACGGTGACAGATCAGAAAAATAAAAATTCCACGTAAAAAAAAACCATAGTAATGATCCAATTAATAATGGTCATTCTTTACGATTAATTTAATAATGGCAATATTCAAGTATTTTTTACAGAACCAGATTAAAAATAACAGCTAACGAGTACCTTGGTCTTAAAAAGAAGGACTCCTCGTCAATAAATTTTTTTTCATAACTAAGTTCATGCTGTGTTGTTAAAAATGAAATTAAAATGAGAAAAAAATTATTGATTCAAATTTTACAAGAATTTATGATCAGTGGAAGCTGGTTTTCTGAATATGAAGCGTGATGAAATAACATTATCAGTTTCAATTTGGAAAATTTCTAAAATATACAGCCTTACTTTGACACTAAAGAAAAATTCTAGAATAATGCCATCAGTAAAAACTCTTGAGAAAAGACAATGAGAACAATGGACCTGTAATGTATTCTAAAAATTCAGAGAAATATGTAAATTTCATTATACTTTAAAGATTTTGTAAAGGGGTTCTACACTAATAATTCATGTAAAATTTCAATAGATGTTGAAAATTAATTAATTCTTGAAAATACCTTCACGCAATAGTTAATTTTCAAATTTTTTGTTTGAAGTATATTTTTTGTTTTTTAATATATTTTTCCAAGTTGTTCAATAAAATATAAATCAAATAGAGGGTAATACATTTGTAGGAACATTGCATTATTTTTGACCGAATATAATAGAACCGTTCATTGCGTATTTTTATTTTTATATTCTACTGTTTCCACTCATAACTACAGAATTTTTTATTAATTACTTTTATAAATAAACTAAAGAATTCTTTCAGAAGTTCGCCTTTAGTGATTATCATTTATAGAAAGGTAGCAGTTTATCGCATGCATATCGAGTGACCTATTTCCATCTACAAGACCAAAGTGTGTTTTGGAAATCATAAATTAGCAACGAATTAGAGGTAAATTTCATTTATGCATTATAAATTAGTTTACTAAGATATTTGTTTACTTAAATATCAATATATAATTTTAGAATTACCCCCATTTTAAATATATAAAAATAACAGAAGTAATGTTCTACATACATATATTTTCTAAGTATTCTTTTCATAAACCTGAAAGAAATTAGAATATAATGAAGCAGGTGTTTGGATGAATAGCGGACGAATAGTATAAAAACAAACTACTTTTAAAATTTTTCATACATTTAAGAATATTGTGACCGGCAACTGTAGACAAAACTCGAAACATGTCCCAGATTTTATTTTATATATTCGCTGCAGCATTGATTATTACTGGTAAGCAATTACAGTACTGCCATTATTTAAAAAATTCTTAAAGTCTTAATTGTTTGTCTAAATTTATTTATACTAGGTAAAAGCATTTAATTTAGAAAATGATTTTACAAACATGTAATATACGATTAACTCAGATCCACAGAAGATCTTTTATTTTTCAACAATTGATTTTGTTTCTTTTTGTTTAAATAACGAAGATCGTGCGATGCAAGATTGTTCTTCTTAAATATTTGGTTGTTTGTTTCAGTCAATGGCTTAAATCCTGAAAGCGTCGAGGGCGGTCGTAAGTCATCGTCTTCGTCTTCATCTTCAGAGCACGTTGTCGAAGAAGTTCCAGAAAAGAAAGTAGTAGACGAAGCAGAATCATCCACAGCTACTGCAGAAAAGATTCTGGTGACAGAATTGAATTCAGAGAATGGGGTGGATCATTTTACATTAAACTTGAATAGTCATCCCGATGAGAAGGAGGATTTGAAGGAAGAAAACGAAAAGCCAACGCCAGCTACTCCGAAGAATTCGAACGCGGCCGCGGATAAAGACTTAGTCACCGTTGAGAAGCCAGCTGAAGTGGCTTCAAAGAGCACCAGCGAGATTGAACAAGCAGATTCGGAGAAGGAACCTAGAAAAGAAGTAGTATGTGCATGCTGGTTGTCGTGCACGGCACCGTGCAAAAAACTGTCCAAGCTAGGCTCAAAAAGCAAGAAAGACAAAGGCTCTTCGTCGAAGGGCGATAATAAAGAAAAATCAGATGAATCCAAAGCGCCGAAGAGCAGAGCTGCTGCGGTTAAGGTACAGAGATTTATTATAGAGTTACGAATTGTTTTATTTGCATAAGCAATTAGTTTTTGTTTAAATAATATTGTACATTTAAAGATAATTTATTGCTGAAGTTGAAAGGCACTATAGACTACAAAATATCATAATTATTAGAAAAATCACGATGACTGTTTTAAACATGCGTGTTGGAATATCATAATAGATCGTTTTATTCATCTCATCTTCATTACCATACATCTATCATAATCATTGACTATGTAGAAATGCAATTTAAAGAATAAGTATCAAATTCCAAGCAGCGGGTACTGGATGACAAAATTAGCTTTAAAAATTGTTAGCGAACCCGATGAATATTAGAATATCAGGCGACACATAGACTTTTATCGTTTCTCTCCGCCTAGTTTGCTTAAGCTAGTCAGTTAGTGGGAGCGGGTTTGTACATATCTGTTTTCAGTTTATGGCTCTCATGTAGCTTCTCCCTACCTTGTAAAAAAATATATATTATGTACAATCTTCTATACTGATGATTTACATTCCATTCGGCCAATATAAGATAGCGTTAATTTAAACTTTTATTTTCCAGCTGATGGACATACTTACACCTGATGTAACCCAGAAACTGAAATAGATTTTTCGTCACACGACGCGTGTAAGTTGAAAAGCCTGATAATCAATGGGAACAGTTTGCTAATACCATTGGGACAGCGATTGAATCTTGTTGCGCATTAATAATCGCGTATCGAGATTTGAATTGAATATATATATATATATATATATATATATATATATATATATATATATATAAAATAATATGAGCCAATATTGTGTATAATTGATGGAAAAGTCATTAAATGAATTTTAAATACATAGTAAAAACGACAAATTGCTTAAATAAATTTCGTACCTAGTATTTCCTCCTCATCCTATATATAGCAATAAGTATTCCTTTAAATATAATTCACTATACGACACCGATACTATCTTACAATCGGCGATACGGAAACAACCAATAAAAAAGCAATACAATATACGCGATGTACACAATTAGACCTGTATAGGCAATTTGTAACAATAAGCCAGAAGCTTAGATTTTTCGCTTATCCTGAATACGGCTCGATGGCCCATCGAATATTTCTGGCAATGTAAATATCTCTATACAGAAAAGGAGATTTCCACAGCCTCCACTCGACGCAACTCGATCACTCCACTTAGCAATAATAAACATCGGTTGGAGTTGTGTCGGAAGTCACGAGCGAGTCCAAGACTCTACCCCTCACAAGCTCCTCGTCGTCCCTCGCATTAAGGTTTCTTCCGAGGGTACTCGTGGTCACAAATCTACGGTCGCGCGAATTAAATGGTCCGGAGGCGGGGTGGTAATTTCCTCGATAATTGTCCCCGTTCCGAGAGAAATCGGGCGGTCCCCGCGAAATCGAACGAGGCCGCTGTAATTGATTTTACGGAGACTTTGCTCCGGGGCCGACGCGTTTTAAGAACCCCCGGCGCGGGGAAGTTCGAGCGGCCGTTAACGGATTTTTAATGGGCACGTATACCGAGGGAATCATCGACGCGCGAGTTTGTCACCGTCGCGCCTGCTTTCTTTAATCGCTCCCCCCCCCCGACGAGGATCTGATAATTCATTTTTATTATGTTCCATCTCCCCCACTCCCCTTTCGAGAAGCGAGACGAGCAGAGCTGCTGATTTTTCGTCCCCGTTATTCGCGTAGTTGAAAAAAAAAACAGGAAGCTTTTGTTTGACAAGTTTGACGAGCTGTCGACTGCTGATTTTTTTTTTTTTTTATTTTATTGATCGTGGAAAAAGTGCGGGTGCTATATCGAGGTCAAACTTTTACTAGTTCTGCGAAAAATTCCGTGTTTATCAATAATATTATACGGAACGACTTAAATTGTTCTTAATATTATAGTTGATTGTATTCCCTTTATTTGCATATATTTTACAACGCTGCGAAGTTTCAGCCAAATTCGTAAAACGATGCGGACAAGAGGACGTCTTTAAAACTTTATAACTGGCGGTTGTAAAATTTTAAAAGCGTTCATATTTTAAAACTTTCTAGCATTGTAAAATAAACGTAAATAAATGTCAGGATCACCGAAAATTTGCATTAATTCGAACCGATTGTGCTATTATTTAAAGCAAAGTGCCTTTTTGCTCGATCGGCAAAAAAACTATTTCGGCAGCCCTTTCCAAGGATCTTGAAGGAATTAATGAATTTTCGCTTTGATTGAGATTCCATATACATTGCGTCCGGGAAAAATGCGAAACGAGTCCATAGTGAAAATTTACCGAATGAATCTTTTAAAAGTTGGAGAAAAAATAAGATATATGGCTAATATAATTCCGTTAAAGTAAAAATTCGGCGCCAATCGTAATTTCCGATATTTAACCAAGAGAGAGCAATGGAGACATTTCCTTACGAAGAACATTTCCTTCGATCAGTTTCGATAAATTCAATACACGGATACACCGCAGATCCAATAAAACAAATCTCCCTACCCCTTATCGCCAATATCTGATGTAATTTCCTCCTCACTCGCCAGATTCGAACCACCTTCGCGTGCGTAACTCCATCCGCACCCTTCGATCCATCTCCCTCATTAGCTACGCGCGCAAATTCTCGGACGAGCCAAGACTGCGTCGGCATATAGATGTGCAGACATTTGTATGTAAATCGATAAGATGCGTGCGGGGGCCGCTCGCGGTGATGGGGGACCCAAAGGTATCAGCATCGACAAGCGCACTCGGCACGTCGGCGACATAAAAGTGGACAAGTGAAATGAGGACGGCAGGGGCGAAAATAATAAGCGCTGACGGGAGGGGGTTTTCGCAATGCACAATAATTCTAACAAGTGCCCCCCCCCCTCGCCGCAATGACTATCGTGGCGCTTAGCACGCGAGGTATGCATAACGTGTTTATACGTTTGTCGATCGGGAGCAGCGCTATACCAGGGAGGAACTGTGGCACATTCCTTCGATTTATTCGAGTTCGCTCGCCATTTCTCTCTCTCTCTCTCTCTCTCTCTCTCTCTCTCTCTCTCTCTCCAGCCAGCAGCATTATGCAGTATTGTCGCCAGTGTGCGGGCGTATATAACCGCACTTGAGAGGCGCTTTTGCTGGCGGATTCTGTGAGGGAAGATAGGAGTGAGCGAGCGAGCGAGCGAGTGTGTGTCTGTCTGTGTATATGTTTGCGCGCGAGAAGAGGGCGGGGGTAAACATTAGCATTCTGGAGATAAAGCGTAATCTCCCACTCTCCCTCCACATCTACGGACACACACACACACAAACACACATAATCTCTCTCTCTCTCTCTCTCTCTCACTCTCTCTCACACACACACACAATCTAACTTTTCCTCTCTCCCTCGGTTTTATTATTTTCCTCGGCAAATAACGCCCGATCTAGGTTATATACGAATGGCATCGCGCATCCTATTGTATATAAAGGTTTCAGAGATTTACTTATAAAGTTCTTATGACGTTATGAAGAGATAGAGATTTAGAATGAGACATAGAGAGAGTGAGAGAGAGGGGGGGGGAGGATACTCCCTTAAGAAATCCCGGAGCATCGTATTTCTGCGGGTGGGCGAGCTAATAAAAATGAGAATATGGGCTATAAAAATTTTGCCCCGCTCATATAAATACATTGTTTGCTCGTACGCAAATCGCTGGATTTGCCGAATATTGAAATTGCTTTACGACCATTATAATGCAATTCGAACTGGAATGAATATAAAATATTCTGCATTTTCCGCGACCTTTATTTTTTTGTTGGCCACCCTCGCGCAGTATAAAAGTGTGCATTTTCTTTTTGGAATTTGGCTTTTTTTCCTTTCTTCTACGTTGGCACGTTGAAAGACGCCGAGAGTCATTGGGGCATTGAAAGTTGCTCTATTCTTATGAAATTAGAACGCGATACAGCTAATTCCTTTCGCTTGAAAATAATGTCAAAGGTAACAGATAGGCATTTATTTCCATCGCTTATCGACAATATGGAATATGATAAATTAATAATTACGATCACGCTAAAAAAAAAAAGAAAAAAACTAATATTGAATATTGATTCTCATTTCGTTCGGTATATGTGCATTTTATTGCGAAGAGCCAATGGAATTAGCGCAATGAAATGCAGGCTGCGACGTTGAAGTTTGAACAGGTGCGAAGTAAGATGTTTAACAGTGAGCTAAGTAATACGTATATAGGAGAGACAACGATGACAAACGAATAATTTTCTTTTATTGGAATATTAAACTATTAGGCTAATTACGCAGGTTTCAGAATGACCTGCCGCTCGTGTTGCTAAGAAGGTTTTTAATATAGTTTTCGGTACATGCATAATTAACTCTTTCGTTTGTTCGAGCAGCAAAACTGAAATTACGATTGGTTTCTCAAAATTATAAAATTCCTCAAATGATTATTGCAGTCGAATTCTTTGCGTTTTATAGGTGGACGCGATTCTTCACACGGTCGAACTTTTCTTTTTTTTTCTTTTACATGTATGACATTCGCCCGAAAAAAAAAGAAGCATCGATCACATACAGTCGACGAAACGTTGCTTTTCATCAAAATCCAAGGCAATTTTTATGGAAACATTCGTGATACTTTTGTTTTCGACTTATTTTCGTGCTCGCCCAAAGATTAAAGATAATACAGATGAATAAATATGCTCCGTCATAACTTATAGATAATTTATACTCGCTCGAAACGTTCTAATTCAATGAGCTCTTCTCCCGGCGCATTTCAACCTACTTTAACTAGGATCGTTCGATGATTTATTCAAACCTTGCGAGCGCGTCGATCGAGAAACGCGCTCATTTACACGCGCTCGCGTCTAAAGGCGGCATGAGCAGCGGGGTCGCCGCGTATCGAGAAGTACAAGAATAACGATTAAAGCCAGACCCATAACCCGGAAAGGCCCCCTTAATCCAGACCGTCTCGGTGTATGTAACGAGTCGCTGGTGCGGCTCGCTGACAAAAGCTCGCAGTCGCCCATATAACTTTGAACGAGCCTTGTAAGGTCCCACACCCGTCGCCGCGATCCTTCGTATCGGATTAACTGCGAGGTATATATACATAGTTATGTACGTATAGATACGAGCGATGAAAATTTATGCAAATAAGATGTAAACAAAAGGGCTGTAAATGAGAAGGCTGTGTCGGATGATAACGGAATATTGCAGCATGTTACTGTATAATATTGGTAGTCGAATATACATGCGTGTGTGTGTGCGTATGTATTTATGATAGAATAGAATTTTTTGAGAACCAGGAGTCTTCAATAAAACATCGGGATTCGATCTATTTTTTTCTCGAAAGATTGCGCAGCAAGACCAATATATACCTGGTGGAAAAAGGGGCGGGGCGTTTGGGGGGGGGGGTTGGCTTGCGATGAAATTTCACCGCTGTCGCGCGAACGCGCCCGGAGTTACATAATATAGTTTCGCCGTTTCGCGCGATTAAAGCGCTATAGGGCAACGCCTCCGTTAATCCACGACGTCGATGCGAACGATTAGTTCATTGTACGCCAGCTAGAA
Organism: Sycobia sp. Sy_11; assembly: GCA_018907035.1. Classification (NCBI taxonomy): domain Eukaryota; kingdom Metazoa; phylum Arthropoda; class Insecta; order Hymenoptera; family Epichrysomallidae; genus Sycobia; species Sycobia sp. Sy_11. The sequence goes on along the minus strand of JACCIC010000213.1, from coordinate 252,746 downwards.
AACCGTTGCTAAAGCGTGGTTTTTGGGAGATTTCCATGACGGATACGAATACAAGTGCTGATATCACTCGAAATATATATAGACCGCGGAGTTTCTTTGTAGCAATGAAAATCGATGACTGCCCATTCCGCATCTTTCCGTGATTCTCTGGATATTTTACATTTGCAGCAAATCACGCGTGAGAATTCGATAACGATTATGCATAAGATCGATGTTGCAATGGTATTTGCGCACAATTCAACTTTTAGCTTTTCCGGAAATGTATGGTAATTTTTTTTAGATTTTTGCAGTCTGTGATTTAAGCACTGCGTAGTCTCGCAACTTTTACGAAAGTTCAGTTAAAATATATGGATTGAGTATCTATATTTAAGCATAACAAGAACTGTACAATACAATCTCAGATGTATATTGGAGAAATAATAATTGGCTGGAGATTACGAATTTTTCCCTTGGAATGGCATCGTCGAGCATCGCTGTTTCGCGTGTTCTGGATTTTTAAGGACGTTTTGCTTTTTGCATCGGGAGATGCGGGGAAGGGATGGACTAAAGGGATGCTTCCGTTTTTATGATCTCTTAAACTATATATATATATACTTCTTAATAAACAATGTTTTTCATTTTACGGATCGATATGAATCGGAATTCATTATGCACGGATGTGGGTAAATGCGCTGTATAAATTAAACGTGAATTAAAAAATCTCCAAAGGAATAGATACTTCCTTAGCTATACGCAGGATTAAAGCTTATTTGATCTAGCGATTTCCAAGTAAACGAGGAAAAAAATTATCAATTCATTCGCATACATACATATATGCGTACGTATAGTATACGTAATAGTAAGAGCCTAGCCTTAATTCGCGTAAAAACATTGTCGCGCATTTTCGGCCCGCGACAGAGATCGGATGCGACGCCGCGCCGGGAACCGACGACGATTTTTGCTTCGATGCTGAACGCGAGGCGGACCACGAACGCGTCGATCGACCTGCAATGTCCCGGGAATGCCGTCGCGATACTCGCGCGGCTCGATCTAATCCGACGAGCCGCGCGCATTGGTAATCCTCGCGATATTTCCCAGCTCGTGGCCGCCGGTCGAACGAAGGCAAGAGCTGCCGCGGGTAAAACAATACACGGGCTTGTATATTGTTCCGCAGACCTTATACCGATCCTCGTCGTTTGTTTAATTTTTTTTTTTTTTTTTTCGTAAAAGCGACGTGGCGGGATATTTGCGAGGGGCGCGCGCGTAAGTCTCTCGCCTGAGAATCCTTTAATGTGCCGCGGCTCGTTTCGCCAACTGTCGCACATCGACGAGTTCGATTTATTCAGCGAGCTTACAGCGGGGGGGGGTGGCTCGATTCAGGGCGTTCTCCGGGTACCGCCGAACGGGCTTCTTGCTCAATCTCGGCGATAATTTCAGAGAACTCATTCTGTACCTTCGTCGGCCGACGCCAATCAAACAAATTCGTACTTTAATCGGCCGTTATTACTTTTTTCATTCTTCATTTCGTTATCCATGATTATCATACAGTTACACTGCATTAGTTTTATAATTTATAGTTATATAATTTAAGCATGGATTTTATATCTATATATACGGTAACAGGAAAAACATGAGGAATTCGTAAGGCTAATTTTCTATCTTCTAAGTTTCGCTTCGAAATTTTCGCTATTTTTTCAAATAGTGCATAGCGTTACGGGGAAGGAGGTAGTTTTTCAACCATAGCATTCGTTCGTGCTTGAAAAAGATCCGATTCTCTGTTTTTTTTTCGCTACATTTTGTAAATTCAAAGAACGTGGCAGGAGAAGATACGATTTTTTTCTGTCACTCTCTCTTTCTATCGCTCCTCTCTCTCTCTCTCTCTCTCTCTCTCTCTCTCTCTCTCTCTCTCTTACTCTTCCCCTTTTAAATAGAATCTTGAAACAGTGGCTCGATTCGCTATTTTTATCCCCGCGCATAGAAAAGGGTGAAAGAGCGTTGCACGTACATACGCAGGCCCACACACACACACACACACACACACACACACACACACACACACGTATATGTGTGTATAATATATGTGTATGCATGTATACATATGTGTATACGTACATATTACTTTCTCGCCTATTTGTTTCTAAAATAATGAAACAAAAGTGCGGCCGCCCGCTAAAAGCATTGCTTATGTACAGGAGCACGCGACCGAGCCACCTTGGCATTTATTTTTTCTTCCTCTACTCTGCATCTCTATATAATTTTGGGTGTATAAGATTGTCAGTGTCTACCTCCCTCCCGCCCCCGTCCGATGCCCCCGATTCTTTATGCCATTTAGTTTTTTTTTTTTTTTTTTTTTTTTTTTTTTATACACGGGCTTCTCTTTGTCACGCGAGCGCGTACATCCATTCTTTGATCTCGTCTCCTTAAAACGCCCCCGCCCCACCCCACCGCCATCTTTCCCCTTATTCCTCTTTATTTCGGTGTCTATAAATATGATACGATATTTTTCATATAATACGATATTTTTAAAACCCCTCGGGCAATCAGCAATCACCGCGTTGAGCAATCTATTAACAATCGACGCACTCGCCTCGCTTTTATGACAGAGAATTCGAGGAATTCTCATTCAGACGGATGCGTCCGCGCATCCGTAAGCAAAGGATTATCCTTATAATCCTCGTTCGAAAGAAACAACGAGAAAAAGGGCCCCACTCATCCGCGTAGCATCGACTCGCCCACACAGGCACGCGGACCCGTATCGATTGGCCCGAGTCCTCGGATCGGGCCGCGGCGAAGTTCCTGAGGGACGCGAACGAACAGCACCCAGCCCCGTGGGCAATTTCGCAATTTTACGATTGTCGGAGAGGCGCGCGCGCGCGCGCGCGCTCGGAGCCGATGTCTATCGGGGCTAGGCCGGGCGAAAATGAGACGAGGCGACGGTAGCGCGCCGCGAGTTACAATGTCGTCTTCGAGCTTTACGGCGGGTGGTGGTCGGGGGGGGGGTAGTTGTAAGCTCTGGCGTAATGTAAAGATAAGTGTGTATATGTGTGTGTGTCTGTGTGTGTATGCACGTGTCAAGCTGCAAAGTGTACTACCTACGGGTTACGCGAGGTAGTTTTGTGGTAATGGCTGGCTGTCCTCTTTTTCTTATGTTTTTTTTTTTTTTTTTAGCAGTACATATAGCGCGTAAATGAACGTTGCTTAATTCTGAACTATGGTGAAAAATTTTAGATCCATATCGAACGGTCGGAAAAATTTTCTGACGAAACTCACATTATTATCTAATAAATTTATTAATACAGAAACTATAAATCAAGCATAAAAATTACTACATTTTTTGTGCAGTTCTGTTTTAACCGAACATTTATCATTGTCGCTGTAGCATTGTGCCATTGTAAAATGTACGGAAATTTTTTAGACTTTTTACCGGTTTTTTTACAGTGCGCTATCAAATGACTTTATAATTTTTACTTGAGCTGCCAGTATACTAGTAATCTATAATTTATATATTCAAAGCCGTTTCTTGGCATTTATTTATTTTTACTCATTCGCTTTTATTTGAACTCAAATTACTTTAGTTACTTTGTATTGAATACTTTACTTACTTTATATTATTTGAAAAATACCCCTATAAATTATATAAAAGATAAGTAGAGGATACGATATTTGATGCCGTAGGTCTGTTACAGAAAATTCAGAAAGAAATCTAAAGAAAAATTCATTTCATAAGGCTAACACTGTAATTAATTGAAATGCATTTGTTCAAATACAAAAATTAATACCAATATTATAAGATAATAGCGCGTCAATTTATACTCATTCGTGTCAATTGGTAAAATATTGTAGCAATTTACGATAAATAATCTTTTATAAATTGAAAGAAAATAAAGAAAAGGAATATTTTTTATATAAAATTACGATTAAATGAACAATTACTGTCCTTGATTGTTTTATAAAAAAAAAAAAAATTTTATTCTGTATAATTGAACGTACGTTAAAAGCTATTCGTAATTTAGACGGCGACGAGAGATAATTTTTTTCCTAACTTTAATTCCAGCCTCAACCTCGAAAAATGTGAGGTGTGGTTGGTCTGATAACGAAAAAGAAAGTTCAAATAGATATTATTTTTATGGAGTTGAGGACGCGTCACGATCGGACAAAGGATCTCCTTGATTAGTCGATAAAAAAGCTAAAAGAGAAAAGAACGTAATTCTAACTTCCCCGTAATATCTAGTAATCATACGTTATATTAAAAATTTCAGGAAGTCGATCGCTCCTCTATTCGCCCGAACTGTTGATAAGAATCCAACTTTCGTTTCATTTCTTCTCGGTCAGATTAACGACGATCTATGTTGGAGCGCGACTAATTAGCGAAAATAATTTTTAACCTGAATGAACTGAATTTTTTCTTGAAAAAACTTGAATTATTGAATTTGGAAGATTCGCCGCTGACGTTTCAGTAATCAGCCTGTCATTGTCAATTTCAGAAATGAGATAAAAATCTCATAAATTAGACGCTATTCATACGTTAAAGCATTATACTTATCTGCTAGCGTAACGATGTATACGCGCTTCAGCTAGAAAGACAATTGGCCGATAAATTTACAATTTAATCGGAATATCATATGATTGAATAACGCGTCGGATTTAGCTCTTTTTCTCGTATTAAAGAAAAAAAAAAGAAGAAAAAAAAGAACTTTATATCCTGGAGATTTAACCCGCTCCGCCTATTCGAGGCGTTCCATTAAATCGTCGACGATAAACGGGGAATTTAATAGGAGCTACTTATGCCTATGTAAACCGGGAGGTGTGTTGTGTGTACCGCTAGCTTTTCTTTATCAGCGGTAACGTATCTTCTTCTTCCTTTTTTTTTCCTTCTTTTATAGCGGATAAAGTCGGACAAATTGGCGTCTTGGAAGATTGGGTCGTGAAAGCGAATTTTCTTTTATGCGAGACGAAGTATATATACGGCTATATGGCTTTTGTATACTTATGCAGATTTAGCTCGCCTTATTTATTTATTTATTTTTTTTTTTTTTTTTGCTTCGAGGTCGGATCAGTGATTTAAAAGTTTCGATATAATTAGGCGGATGCACGAAAAATAACCCGTGTTAATCAGTTACTTTAATAATTCTATACACGCTTCACGTAATTTATTCCGAAACCGGCTACTCGACTACGACGACACGTTGCACGCGTCGCGTTAATGATTGCTCGATTCAAGGACGAGCTCCGTACATCGATGTTATTCACACGATTATCAGAAGGCATGAATGCGACAACAACAAAAAAAAAAACATAATAATGAAATTGATACAACAAAAGGGATTACAGCTATTTTATTGGATATAAAAAGTATATGGAGTATATTAAGAACACGACGCTCGCTCTTTGCAATGAAAGCTAAAATTCATGAGCCGTTCGCGAATAGTTTGAGGGAAGCTGCCCGGAATGAAAATTTGCCGGAGCTGCCCCGATTACACGTACAGCCCAATTACAGGATTTTCCCTGGGGCGCATTACTACGGCCTGGTTACCGTTAAAAATCTGTAAACGATTTGCGTAATCGAATATGCGGATTACACCAGGGATCTCAATTTCTCACAGCGCCAAGCCGTTTGAGCGGCCGATTGGGCTAATTACGAGCGTCCTCCGCCTGGGGCCGCTTTCGCTTCCGCTGTCCCTCATGCATTATCAGTTCCTCTGACGCTCGCCACTTTGCTGCATCGGCAGCGCCACTCGGCTTCCACCGAAACGGAATGCCCTTGTGTTATGTTCTTTTTTTTTTGTTGTTGCTAGAATATGTTCCTAGATCATTGGTACAGTCGAAGGGTGGGGTCGCAATTTCAACGTGTAGATGACGATGAGCGGACAAGCGGGGGACGTCTAGTGATGTAATTAGATTAAAGGAGTAGCTGCACTTTTCTATCGGCAGCCGATCAAGCGAAACATTGCCCCATACAAGTTCCATATAATTATACCGATTATAGAGAGAACATTATCAGTATTAGTTATCTGACTCTTTTATTATTTATTTATTTTTTGAAGTATCTTAAAATTTTTGAAATTTATGCTTACTTTGACTATTCCAAGCTTAAATTACAATTTTAATAGTATGTATACAATGTATTATCGGTTGGGAAAAATGTTTCAACAGTATAATACAGGAGAATAACGAAATTAATTCGATTCATTTTATAGATTATGACAATATTATATTGAAAGACAAATTAAATAATTTAATAATATATAATTCTAACGTCCTTTATAGCTTCATAAGGGCTCTCTTCCATTTACCTACTCTCATAGTCGATACAAAAAATTTATGCAGCTGATTCGTAACGCATAAATACATTTACATTTTATTGCGAAACTAGTAAAAAACCTCGATACGAATGGAAAAGAAATTACTCGAGGAGGAAGTTTCGTTTTTGCGTTGGCTGATCTGACGAACTAATCAATTACGTACTTATTATTATTTTTAAGATTCTCTAATAATTTCCGGCTTCGTCAAAGCATATATAAGTGATAATTTTTGCAATTAATATATTTTACTTTCGTCATTATCTGGCATTAAGTGAACTATTCCATTAGCTTGCTCGTATCTTCTCCCGTTATCGAGTCATCGATAATTTATCATCCGTCAGGTGTATCGAGCGTACGTTTTACAAGGCAGTGTATATTAATAGAAATACGATTCCGACATAATATACACACACATACACATACACACACACACATATATATATATATATATATATATATATATATATATTACCATTCAATAAGCATAGTCATTGCTAGCGTTCGTCTATTACATCCATTGTGTGACGGATGTTGGGAATTTTTTTTCGAGCTACGCACGATCTTCAATATAAATTCGTCGAGAATCTATATATATAAGATCGAATAGAGCATTTGTCGAGGTGAACAATAATAGCTTAAATTATTACGGCTCGCTATCTGTAAATTGGGGAAGGGTAACCCCCAAAATTATTCCTAGCCTCTGCGGATCTCTTCGTCGAAAGTTATATCGCTTACGCTGATCTACCCCTAGCGTTTCTATCTCTTTCTCTCACGCTCTCTCTTTCTCTCCCTCCCTTCATCTCTCCCTCTTTATATAGTATATATAAATACGCATGCGCGAATGTACATTTGTATATACGGGAAGCACACGTGCGACGGCCTTGATTACGCATACCAATTACGAGTCCCTTGACACACGGGACTCCGCTTACGACCAAATGTACAATTTCTGTTTCCCTTATCGCATGGAAGTGTATAAGAGAGAGAGGGGGGGGGATAGCTTGACACGTAAATCACAATTGTATTCGCTATTTAAGCGATATTCAAGGTCTTATTTAAACCAAAATCGACGATTCTTTTGTGTGTGTGTGTGTGTGTGTGTGTGTTTTCTTTTTTCGACGATTTTAGCCGTTGTCGCTGCTATTCGCCGTCTATAATTTAGCTTCCGTTCTGCGTTTTCTTCATAAACGTGCGGGGTTTTAGCGTCGCTTGTTTTATCATTAACGCGGCGCCATTGGGATTTGCAAACGAAGCGAGCGACGATTGCCTTACGCGTTCGCAAACGATTGGCGTGTAATTTTTGTTTTTTGTTTTATGTTCCAGCATCCGTTCTAGAGACATGTTTCACTTGTTCCAGAGACTTCGTAATATTTCCTAAATCAGAGAATTTCATACATAAGTATGGAAGTACGATTAATGCGGACTAATTCTCTCTCTCTCTCTCTCTCTCTCTCTCTCTCTCTCTCTCTCTCTCTCTCGATTTTTTTCGTTTATCGGGCCACCCGAAGATGCCGCGTTACCCGGCTCGCGCGACGACACATATTGCACGATCGATTCTCAATTATTAAAATTGAAACGCGAGTCGAAATAAATGCGGGTGCATAAAAGAGGGACGCCGGAAGGGGCGCGCGATTCGCCATCGAACAGCCAACGAAGCGACAACGAGAGGAGATATCGGTGGACGTGTCGGGGGGGGGGGGGTCGACGATCGAACGCGAAAAAGTTTCGCGCGCCCCGACGAGGCTCGGCGGATCTCGTCGCCGCGCGGCCGTCGTCGTTGTCGTCGCCGTCGAGGCGGCGCTCGCCTCCGCATTCATTTTTAAATAGAACGCTGGTCGCGGGGGGACCGTTGAAGTTGAAGTCTCTCACACTCTCTCGCTGTCTCTCTCTCTCTCTCTCTCTCTCTCTCTCTCTCTCTCTCTCTTTCTCTCACTAGCGTTATTTATAGTTCTCTCCTCCCCATCGACTGTTATGCGCGTATCGTCATAACTGTATATATATATATAATGGTGGAAAGGTTGTGCCTGCGCACTCCTTCTATATTATATGTTGTTGCGTATAGATTTTATATACAGGCTCAAGCGTGCGTGCACAAACACACACACACACAGACCCACACCCATACACACACACACATATATATATATATTTATATATATTGTGTATATGTGTGTGCGCGTGCGGACAAAAGTCGCCCTCAACCCTCCCTTACCATTGCGCACGCGAGATCTCCGATCGGCGCGCGGCACGTGTGCGCGATGAATAATTTCGCTCGTCCCTCGCGAAAAACCCCGCCCGCTGATTTCGCCCCCACCCCCTCCCCTCCCGACGTTGTTGTTATTCCACGCGGTCGGGACGTGTGTGTGCCTCAGTCTGAGTATATATATGTGCATACATAAATAATGTTTGCGTAGTCACGCTGGCCCGATCGGTGCTCGCGCGCGTATCCGCATCCTCGTTCGACGAAGGAGGAAGCGATCGCGTCAAGGGCGTTGGCTCTGTGTGTGTGTGGGGGGGGGGGCTTTTTTTATTTGGGAACATTATGATATTTGCGGTATTATGATATTTTTTAGACTATAAAGTGACTCGATTATCAAAAGACATATGCTTAATAAAAACGCAAAGGATGACTAGGCGTTATTTGCATGTAGGCGTATTATATGGATATTAATTTATCTTTATTCTTAAAACCTGTAAATAGTTGATTAGTAGCACAATTAATTTTATACATAAAATGTATACCTTTGTTATGCAAATGTGCCATTCATACATGGCTAACAGTACTTTTTCCCATTGCGCGTCGTTATTGCGTCATAAATACCGTTTTCACGTGTCTTTAAGTGTTGTATCTTTTCATTGCAAGTAATGTAGTTAATGGTTAATAAAAAAACTAGTTTTTTTCTTTTTTTTTAATTAACAGACGTGATACGTCCACTTTTTTACTTATTCAATGCACCCGCAGCCGCTTAATACAGATTCAGAAATCGTTGTATGATCTATAAAACCAGATTGCCGAACAGCCATGTTTCAATTGTATAGTATGCAGTTCTGTAAAAATCCGATATATCCGAGATATTCTCATATGTGACTTTAACAACGGTTTTCATCGATCTGTCGATCCTCGTGATTTTCAGTCCAATATCGTAATTTGTTTTGTTTTGTTTTTTCGTTTATTTTTTACTCAATCATGCTCTGGACTCGCAATAATTGTGCCACTACGATAATCAATAATTGAGTCCAACGTTATATTAGCAAATGAAGCTAATCTTAGAACGATAGAAAGTCAGAATATTGCAGGAGAAATGTGAACGTCAAAATCTTAAATTGGGAGCCTGACGGCAGCTGGTGTAAATTCGTTATAAATATGAAACAAAAGCGGTGGTATTCAATAGTCTCGCGGATTACTTTACATTAAACAATCAGACAGGATAGTCTGTCGATAAAGAATCAATTGTCTGAAGTTTCATTTAAAATTTGCCGTTGTCAATTTTTCCTTTGCTGCCAAGATCATCCGAGACTTTTGCCACGGAAACCCGATGGAAATCGAACGCGATCGATTGGAAAAATGCGGTGTCCCCGGTTAATCACGAATTCGCGCCGGCAGCGCGTACTTCTGGCTCGTTCGGCGCGGCTACGCAATCCCGAGCGACGTCCGCGCGCCCGGAAATTATCCGTCGTGCGCGCCGAGGGAAGCGCGGATCGGGCAAACGAGCGGATAATCCGGGCACATTATCGTCCCGCGGACGAGTGCTGGACGTTGCCCGTCACCTCGCCTCCCGCCAGCCGGGAAACAAGATAGCCTCCCCCATCCCGGCGACGTACGTCGGGCTACGCAAGAGATCAATGGATATCCCTCGCCCTTCGTCTCGGATTTCGCCCCGAGAGAGAAATTTTACACGGGCTGTTTGGGGGGGGGGAGGGGCGTTCTCAGGGTGATATATATATATATATATATATATATATATATAGATGTGTGTGTATGTGATAACGACGTACAAAACATTTCGGCGAAATTCGCGAGGAAAAGCAACACACAAGCTAGTACTAAAGAATTCTTTCGTTTACGATAATTCTCTGATTAATAATTCTTTCATTTTCTGCGATATTTTCAGTGACAACTTATGGTCTGTTATCACATGTATACAATACATACGCACTTTTTTCGTACGTTCAGAATCTTTCATTAAAGTACTGAAGAAAGTGCGCCATCGGCACAAAATGTTTTTGCAAAAAATTATTCGTATTTTTCCTCTTTTAGTTTTAATTAACGCTCATAATGAATCTTTTCAAAAATATTTATAAAATATTATTATGAAATATGTATTAATTTGTTCCATTACAGTTATATTATTATTGTTATATATATATATATAGCTAAGTTAGTAACTCCCCGCTATTGGATGAAGATTCATTCCATTTTTGTATACACTCAATAGAGTTTGAGCAATTCAATCTTTATCTATTAGCGAGAAGGCAAACTTCTAGCATTATGGCGATCGCAAATCATGCAGATCATTTAATTCTTATCAGCGTACCTTGCATGTCCATTAATGATTTCGCACAGAAATTCGACTTTTGTTTAAATACATGCGCATAACAAAAATGTTACGAAAATGCTTCGGGAGGCATGAGAAATACTTTTCAAAATTAACGTTTCTGAAACTCTTCGTTCGGAATTTTAAGTATCTCGAGCAATTTCATAGGGCATATTTTAAAATATCTTTTACAAAGGATCTTCATCTCCAAAACGATTTTATCAGTAAGCAGAATATTTTTAAAATGCCTTTGTGTTATTAGAAATTGATTGCATTTACTTGTTTAACTTCAAATTACATAATAATTAGCTGTAAAACAATGGATCACGAGTGGTTTTCAGATACAATTCGCACGATTTCATCATTATGACCATCTATACATTTCAATATAAAATGCATTTCCATACGTGAACTAAAAATTCCACAATATCGGCTCAATATTCGAGTTCGCGCGTTGCAGTCCCAGCTCGAATACCTACAAGGAAGCGTACGATCGTTGAATTTCAACTCGCGCGACACTTCGACGCCCTTTGTTGCGTATGCATGCAGAGAAATAAATGTCCGCCGTTCGTAGACGCACGTCAGCCGAGCTCATCACATTGATTTCTCTCACCGAGCCCAATCGCTAACCCCCCCCCCCCCCGTCGGCTTCGTCCACCGCCCGCGCGGCCGTGAAAGCCGTTGAAAGCTTCGTGCGGGATTTGTGCAGCTGAACAGGTCATCCAGCGGCACATAGGTCCACTGTGTTATATACATACATACGGACGTACATACATGCATGCATGCACGCATACATACACACACACACACACACGCGCGCGCGCGCGCACACACACACACACACACGCACACACAAATGACAAATTTCTCCACGATAGCGGATCGAGATGGGGGTGAGGATAAAAGCGCCGTTAAAATTAAAAAAATCGTCTCTCTCTTTCTCCCTCTCTTACGTATATATATATATATATATATATATATATATATATATATATATATAGCGAAATTTCGTCCTCGTCGCTCGCCACAGGTAGCTACGTATACACGGGGTGCGAGCGCGCCCATACCGCGTACGAATCGCGCGATTAGCGCTGGTCGACGCCACCCCCAATCGAGTGTGGCTCCCCGGCCGTCTCTACGCAGAAGGGCCCCGCGTGTCGCGTGACTTGGGATTCAAGAGGGCGATTGGGGGGGCGGGTTTAATATTCGCGGACGTCGCGGCTCTGGCTCGCTTTACCAAATGGCGCGCAATGTGGTGCGCGCGCGCGGGTGTCTCGTCCCCCGTACCCGCATCATAGCGGTCGTTAAGGCTGCAAAATTAGACTTTTAATTGATTCCAGCGGGCCTGACAGTTCCGGAAAGAGAGATTGCTATTATAATTACAAGGTAACTTATAGATATTCCGTTCTTCAAGGATGCCAATGTACTTCAATCTATCTAATATGCATGCGTGCGTGCCAACTTTTGATCCATAGCCGTCATGAAGAATATCCCGTATAGCATTTGATGAAGCACTTCATTAGTTTGTCAGAGATACGATACTATAATTACATTCGTACAAATGAAAGATCATAATTATTTATATAATAATTTTTTTATTTTAATTTCAATTATTGATCGGGGCGCGCGTTAGCACAGTACCTCAGTCGTGAACTTTTTAACTTAAAAGTAATGATAAAGAAATCGGAGCTTTAAAGTTTCTTAACACGGTGGGGTAGGTAAAAAAAATTTTCTACGTATACACATATTCGTCAGTGAATATACGGGCAGCAGTGTATCGTTAAGAAATTTTACCGCTTAACTGCTGCTCGCACACCCACCTGCATTCGTCTATTTTACTATGAACAAATAAAATTTGTAGTATATAGTTGTATCTCAATCATTATAACGAGTATGTATACCATATTTTTAAATAAGACGGAGAATCGAGCATTCGCGACGTTTCTCTTAACTTAACAACTCCCCCCCCCCCCACGCCGTCCGAAGAAATAATGCAGACACCCAGGTAAATATATGATTTCTCTTGGAGAGCTCACGGAAACCCTTTCTTATGCGCTTGGAGAGTCTTATCCCGGGGGCGTCGGGGGAGGGGCGAAACCTTAAAAGCCCGTCGTCGTCGCGAGCGCGAGTTTCGAGAGCGCGCGTTAGCCCGGGAGCGAGCGAGACGGGAGAGAAGAACTTATAATATACCGCCGACGCGAATTTAGCAATGCGGCGTTTTTCTTGCCGCGCGACTCGACCGCGACGTCGGCGCGATTATTGCGCGCGTATTTACAAATCGGGCTCTGTATCGAAGAGCGTGGAGTAATCTTAAGACTCGATCTCCGACGATACGTTTCCGCAAGCGTCTCATTGTCGCGATGCACGCGCGCGGACTGTATATCGCACGATCGCGACATGCTCGCTGGGGCGAAACGAAGGTACGAGAGACATCTGCTTGTTTTCTCTGCACCGACCCTCGGAAGCGCTCGGGCCGTCGCGGTATTATTAACGGTGGTGGGACTATACCCGGTTGCCTATGCGGATAATGTACGTGCATGGGTGTGTCCGAGTGTGCGCGCGTACACAGCTGCGCGTCTCGGATGAGATGTAAGATGGTGCGCAGTCTTGAGTTCGGAGGCAATGACGTCAGTGAGTAGGCCACATCGTCCTCCATTCGTACGGAAAGCGCTGCAAGTTGATATTGTAAAATAAATGGGCGATTTATAATACGCCCCGCGCATGATACTTTATACTCTCACAAGCATCTCTCACAGGCGCAATCAGTCCAATTCGGCCATCCGCAACGATTGATATTATTATTTTTAGGAGATACGCTTAAATCAAAAGAAATTAATGAATGAAGAATCAAAGAAAATCGATGGATTTTTATTTCTTAACAGACGATTCAATCGCCGAGACGACAGCTCCGTCATTACAGACCGACGTAGATACGTGGCCTATTTGCGCTCGAATAAGTCGTCGGCTCCATAGAAATAGGTAAGCTCCACGCGATACCGAGTATGCGATACGCAAACGGCACGATCGCGCCGCTCGAATTCCGAAAAATCCTCTTCTAATCGGATCCTTGGGTTTTTTTTTCTCCTCTCGGTTCTCACGGAAATCGAAAAACGCGCGACACGCAAAAGTTGAGCCATCGGGCGGCGATGGCGAAATAGGCAACTTAGTTTCACGGACCGCATGGGGAGGGGCGGGGGTGGAGAAAAAGGATTTTTTTTTATCGCTGGCCCTCTATGACTTCCGTAGTACAGTTTGGACATATCCTCGACGTATCAAACATTCAGACTAGATTCCAGTCAGTGCTACGAGATTTTTCCGTTAGATTTTCCCGTGATTATATACTATATCTATATTATTTTACCTCTTAATCTAGTCAGATTTCTTTAACTTTTACAATTGTATGGAGAAAAAGCGTGGTTTCTAGTCATTCTTACACAGGTTGGAGAATTAAGGAGATGCTTAGACTTTCTATCTGAACCTAGTCAGATTTACTTCACTTTTCTCATATACTCGAATATTGTTATATATATATCTATATATATATAGAATAACAGTGGTGTTTCACATTAAAATTTCACATAATTAGTGTATAAAAAAGATGTTATATTTTTTAATTGTTGATCGTATGTGAAATAATTCATATACAAACAAACTTGTTTCTAAAGTCGAATTAAATGAGAATGCACCACCGTCAGACTTAAGATTGTTCTTTATCTAAAATAAATATTTTAAAAGAGCAAACAAATTTTTTTTTTTTTAATATAACTTATAAATCTCTGCTTAGATTTGCTCGTTAAATTCTGTCTAGATTCTGACTTGGTGTACCTCAGAAAATCCAAGTTGATTCTCAACGGAAATCTTTAATAAAAATGCCAAGTAGAGGCCTAGGATGCTTCAATCGTCAGAGCTAAGAACAAGTCCCGGCTCGGCCGTTTGACACGAGCGCAGCGCTGTAATAATTTACGCGCGTTTTTTTTACAAAAACGTCACAGGCCCCCGTAAATTGGGAGCATCAATGGAGCCGCGACGTTAAATAACATAAAAAAAAGCATATACCAAGAAAAGTGACATAAATCGGAACGAGGAGCAAGGCTGAGGAAAATTCACAGTATATTAGTCAGATTGTAGAATAAATATCACGCGGGTAAAAGATTTCAGTTAATACTTTCTTATACTTGCTTATATACTCGTTTCAGAATTAAATTTCGTCTAGACCGCGTATGTATATATATATATATATATATATATATATATATATATATATATATACGTATTTGGAGACTGTTTATACCCCGTGACGCCATCGTCCGCCATAAATATGCTCACACGTTTCGCCGGCCATTTCCTGAATGTCAAATATTTTGACTTTCAGTTATTTTGTTCGCTCGAGCTATTAAGTACGAATTTCTTTTAACAGGAGAAAATTTGTATCACAATACGTTTTTTTACACATAAAAGTTTCATTGAAAATTTCCGATACGAACTTTACGAAGCTTCACAGACAAGTCGTATTCCTCTTAGATCGAGCGACATTGAGTATAGTAAGGCCACGATCCTTTATCCATTCGTCGCCGGCCCATTTGCATTCCCGCGTTTACTTTCTTACGACACCCGAAAGAAAAATTGTCCGGGCCCCCAGGGGGGCGACCTCCGATCGATACGCGGGTGGCTGGCGCGCGCTCGCGCGCGTCATCCGAGGCTCTTCTTAACCCACTTAGCCCCACGGATTTAGCCGATCGCGAGGCGCCGAAAGCGGCCGGCCTCGAGGCGCGTGCCGAGTCTCGGTCCCGGCCAACGCTCCCGCCGCGCGACCGACCGAAAAGCGCGATCATCGCGCCGCGCGCCAGTAATAAACAATTGGGACTCGGAGCGAGCTCGGCGGGGACTTATTCCGGCTCTCCGCGCTCCGCGCTCCACGCGAGCGCGACGAGCCCGCTGAAGGATATCGTGAGGGGGGGGGGTGATTGCCGAAAAGACGCTCTAATACGGAGATAACGAGTGGCAGGGTGAAAGAGCGACGGTCGAGCACGTGCGCGCGAACGTCGACTCGGACAAGGTCTTCGATTTTGATACGTACATGTATATATATAGACTGTCTTCAATCCGCAATATATTAGCGCAAGAATCAAGATTGATCAGTGAGCTTGAAGAGGAGGGGCGGTCAGAGAGAAAGTTCGAGGGGTGGGGTGGTGGGTAGGAGCGTGCGCGAGTGCTATCGAGCCAGTGCAGAGAAGCTAGAAAAATAGATCTAGCGAGAGAGAGAGAGAGAGAGAGAGAGAGAGAGAGAGTGGTAGAGAGAAATAGCGAATGAAGGAGAGAAAGAGAGACGGAGTGACAGGGCGACAACGAGGCGGGGAACGAAAACATCATCATCCTATTTCGGTGTGCGTACGAGCCGGCTCGTGAGGAGGTGCGGTTAGGTGGTTTTGGCTCTCTCCCTCTCCCTCTCTCTCTCTTTCTCCATCAGCTTCGCCCCGTCGCCGAAAGCAGACTCGGTCGTCGCGCGCACAACATGCAGCTGCCAAATAGCGAATGACGCATAGCTTTCCCTCCACTCACCCTCCCCCGTCCACCTTCGTAAATAACTCCTGAAGGATGAACAATCTGGAACGCGCGTGTACACATAAACTCCGCATAAAACAGTTAATATAAAGGATACTCGGAATGACACGCACTAGTTTTATTCCTCTATTTCTTTGAAAAAAAGAAGGATTTTCTTACTTTACTTTTGCGGAGTACAGCGATCATCGAGTGGAGCAAGAGAGAGAGCGAGAGAGAGAAGTAACTGCTTGTGCATTTTTGCGTCGAGCCACACAGCACGCGGGTGGAATCCTCGAGAGCTTGCGCAAGCTCTCGACTCCCGGTGTATTGTAATAAACACAATGAGGGAGGGGGTGGGGGTTGTGGGACACGACGTCGCTCTTACCTTCGACACGAGGGGCAGCACGGCCAGCTCGATGCTGCGGCTCTTAAAGTCGAGGGCGGACGCCGGCTCCGTGGCGACGTCGGTGCCGGGATCCTCGGCCGTCGCTGCTGCTGCTGCTGCTGCTGCTCCCGCAGACGATGCGGCGTCCCTTGTCGCCCCGGCGGCCGCTGTCGCCATTGGTTTCTATATATATGTATGTATATATAGATATATATATATATATATATATATATATATATATATATATAAATTTATACACACATGGACGGCACGCCGGGCAAGAGAGGCTGCGCGCGCCCTCCGTCACTCGCCTTTCAACAAATAGGGGTGGTGGACGAGGACAACGACGACGGACGACGATGACGGGAAATTGTGTGTGTGTGTGTGTGTGTATATATATATATATATATATATATATATATATATATACACAACTATAAGAAAAACAAACCAAACAACCACAGAACGAAGGAACGTACGAAAAACGGCTGCACACACAGGGGGAGGAGCCGACGCGGCGCAGACACGCTGCGGGGACTCTCTCTCTCTCGCCCGAGCCGTGGAGAGACTCGCTCTCTCGCGCGGCGTGGCGCTAAGGCCTGCTCTCGTCGGCTGTGCCGCTGCACCCCCGCTCCCTCCGGAGAAACGCAGAGAGACGGAGAGAGAGAGAGAGAGAGAGAGAGAGAGAGAGAGAGAGAGTGACAAGACCAGTGAGAAAGCGAGGATAAGAGAAAAGGAGAGAGAACGGACAAGAGAGAAAGAGAGAGAGTTAAAAGGAGGGTTCATTGCACCCCCACCTCCAACGTGCGTGAAGCGCTGTTGCGCGTGCTTTCGTGCTGATTCCCCAGAGCTGTGTGCGTATAACTCCGGCTTATATACTTGCGCAGCCTTGTGTATAGGGGAGAAAGTAAAAGAGAGAAAGAGCGGGAGAGAGAGAGAGAGAGAGAGAGAGAGAGAGAGAGAGAGAGAGAGGGAGAGGGAGAGAGGCGGAGAGGAAGAGAGACGGAGAGAGAACAATACGCAGGGGCGTGCGCACGCGACTCGCCGGTACAAACCGAGAGCAGCGACACTGGCGGTTGAGCCGCGAACCTTCCTTTACATTTATCGGAGCTACGCGCCGGGAGATGCTGACATCTGATGCGGACACGCGGAAACGCGTCTTCGCCGCCGGCCGTTGGAGGTTTCGATCGATAAAGTAGCAGTGTCCTAATTGGAACAGAATGTACAATACGTGTATATGTATGCATGTATATATATGCAAGCGACCTCCTTCGGTAAAATATCTAGACACTTTTGTGTCTGGACCGATTCGTCTGTTACTACTATTCCGATAAGGAAAGTGGCACCGTATAAATTTACGTACAAGAATGTCAGAAATCTGGTTGTCATATGCATAATTTCTCCTATGTTTATCTGGAATTCATTTTTTCTTATTCTGTTTGCTGCTATATCTGGGACAGAAATTGAGCGAAAAGTATTCTATTACTAAACCTTTGGTAAATTATAAATTACTTTTAAAATACAAAAGATGTTTGTACTGATAATTTCTGATGTTTATACCGATATATTATACATTATTACATTGTAATATTAAATTGGTGGTAAGAAGGAATTCTGCTATTTATAATGGATCACAGTCTTTTTTATATTAGAACTTCCGTCCATCTTAAATTTAAAATTAGCTTTAATAATAATACAGATGATTCAGAATATTAGGGACCTGTATCGATCGAGTAACAATTTCAGGTAGAAATAAAAAGATTCTAAATTATAGTGTATTATTTGCTTGTCTTAATTTCTATATTTCAATAATGCTGTAATTGTTTAAAGAAATTTGTCAAAAGCTGTTCAATGAGAACTTTTTTTTTAAAAAAAAAAAAAATTCTCTCATAAAAAAAAAACAAATTTACGAACTAATCTAGTTTAAAACAGCAATAAAAAAGATTAACATGGCACGCTAATAATATGTTTACTTGTATAAATTTTTTTCAAAAATGATATTTTCCAAGACATGTTGCAATATTCTTGATTTTTTTTTCTTCATATTAAACATTAATAGTAACTTCATTATTTATTAATTTAAAAAACCACGCTACTATTTCAACATTTATGTTTCCTTCTTCGATTTTTAAAATTCTGAAAGATGATTATTTCATGAATGGTAAAGGATGTTGTAAATAATTAGAGACGAAATTCTTGTATATTTGTAGAACATCTTTATATATTTATAATATCATAACAGTAACAATGGTTACATAAAATGTAACGAATTATTTTTTTTTTAATTGCCTCGACGTGTTAAGTATTAAAGTAATGAAATCAACAAAATAAACTATGAAAATAACATCAAAAAATCAACATTTTCACGTATCATAATTTTTTCTGACATCAGAACATTACTATAAACATTGATTTATTTCTGCATTATTTTTCTTCCCATTCATAGGATTTATTGCTACTAGTACATTATACGATTTTTTCTCAACAAACAAAAAAAAAAGAAAAACTATTTTCTACACAGGTGACGTGTTTATTTCGAAGTGACGGCTATATATAATAATAGTAACCCTAACTTAACAACTAACAAAATATCCTTTACTTTTACTATATAATCATGTGTGACATCGACCCGAGGCGACGAAGCTGCTTACATGGAAAAAATGACTAGTACTAAACATGCGCACGCTAATTAATTGATCGAATCGTTCTAATTGCAATTTTTTAGAAATCCACTCTTCGCTCTCGTGCGGGCTTCATCTGCAATTATCCCAATTACAGTGTCTCTTACAAGGATTCGAATGAAATTAAAAAAAAAAAAAAAAAAAAAAGAAGAACAACAACAAAAAACCAACAAAAGACAGACGAAGAGAGGAACGGACGGTGGCCAAAAATCACAGTCAATCCGACGGATACGGGGCGAAATCCAAATTTTCAACATCGTCGTCGCACAAGCAATGCTGTACTTGAGCATTCGGCGAACAATCTCGGTGAAGCCGATCAAATCCACGCCTTCGGATTTCGTGGCTTCGGTGTTCCGTGGCCAGGAAATCAAAAGAATTAAAAAAAAAAAAAAAAAAGAAAGGAAAAAAAAGAAAATGCGAACGCCTCAAGATATACAGGATCGATATAATTTTTTTGGTTGACTACATGGGCAACGTGCGAAGCCGACGTGAGCTGCGACTGCGTAGGCAAATCTGTAAGTTTTCATTCCTAATAAGATTACAAATATATATATATATATATATATATATATATATATATATATATATATATATATACATAATCCGACGTAATTTATACGTCTCCAACGAGAACGAAGGAAAGCTTGCTTATCTTGACAGCTTCAGCGCTAGCGTTGCTTCCCACGCGACCCATACACACTTCCCCAAAAACAAAAACCCCAAGAAACGAGTCTGGCGAAAGTAAACGTATAACCACCCCTTCCTCTCTTTCTCTCTCTCTCTCTCTCTCTCTATCTTTCATCCTCCCTCCCCCCCCTCGTCTACTTCCTACTGGCCACGATTCGGCAATTGACGCTCGGCGCCAGTGGCGCCCTCCTCTTCACGTGCTTCCCGGGCAGCTTGTCCTTGGTTACGGGCGCCCCGTTGCAGGCCTGCTCGCCCTTGCGCTTGCGCAGCGACTCCGTGGGCAGGTACTCGGCCGGTCTCAGGAGCTTGCGGAAGTTGTACGGGCCGTTGATGTCCTCGAGATCCTGGTGATGCTGCTGCTGCGCGACCGGGCCGCCGCCGTGCTTGGTGACCGTGGGCCGCAGGAGCTTTCGCAGATCCGGCGTTATGGCCACGGACTCGTTGATGGATTTCACGGCGAGGCTCGGCCGGCCGTTTACGAGGTTGCGCGCGATTATCGGCTGCTGGCGATGATTCTTATCGGCGTAGCCGTTGTTTATAATTTTGTTGTTGGCGACAAATTTATTATTGTTATTGTGGATTTTGTGATTGTGATTGTTGTTGTGGTTGTTGTTGATGTTGTTATTATTGTTGTGGTTGTTGTTGTTGTTGTTGTTGTTGTTCTCTTGGGCAATCCGTTTGTCGACCAGTTTATTTTTGGGCGATCGGCTTAGCTCGCCTTTGGCACGATCGCCGCCGATGTTGTTACTGTTCTTCGGCCTATGAGGCAGCGGCTGCTTCGCTCTGTTGTTGTTCGCGTAATTGTTGACGGCTGCGAACGGTATGTTCAGCTCGTTCATTTTGTAGCCAGCTCCGACTCGTACGCCGTTTGAAGAGTTGCTATGCGAATTGTTGCCGTTGACGGGCAGCTGCTGCTTGCTGGCCAGGGGTTTGTTGTTGTCTGGCGAGGATCGCATGTTGCAACACAGGTCATTAGTCCTTGAACTGGGGGCAAAATTGGAAACGATCCGATTAGAATTACGTTTTAATTAAGATTTGAATTTTGTACACATATACAATTGTCCCAACTACTATTTCATTAAATAATGAAATAAATACGTATATTCTTTCTCTGTATTTGTGTACAATTGAAAAAAACATTAATAGACTTAAGTAAAGCTGTACCTGAAAGTTTGCCATGATACCTCTGACAAGCAAAAATAAGTTACATAACAGATAATTAGTGTTATTGAAAAGTGTACCGAAGTAGCTGTTGTTAGTAAAAATTAATAAAACAATAGAGTCGTGCACGAAAAAGAATAAGCAATAGAACCCTAAGGACTTTAAGTTCGACATTTTCATGAATAACGTGCCTTATTTCGTTGTTGTTGTAACAGCTCATTATTAGCTAACAGAGAAATTTTAATTTTCACAACATTGGAATTCATGTATTCATTCTAATTTTATTTGTTACTTAAATCTTTTACATTGATTTTCAAAAAAAAGAGATGAAATTTCCCTTTGTACATGGATGCATTGGGGATATCTTTCTACAGGGGCTTTGTAGCTTGAATTTTGTGACGAATGTGCTTGAATTTTCTAGACGTGAATTCTGTGATATAAGTTTCTGAATGCAAATGGTATAATTTCTTATACATTACAATTGTTTTTTTATATAATTTTGTACATAAAGTTAAGTGATATCTTCATTCAAAAGTTAATTACGCATTCTGCGAGTCTATGAAATTTACACCAGTTTCTAAGAAGCACGACATTTGAACGCCGGATTAAAGGTCTACAACATAGATTTTTCGTGCACTACTTTGGACGCGACGTAAATTAAATAGAAAACATTCGAATCGTACTTGATCGCCTTCGCCGGCGTGTCCCCTCCTTGCGTCTCTGCTGGATTTCTCAAGGCTTTGTGCCAGATGTCCGACAGCTGCTGCTCCGGGGCAACCGTGTAATCGCCGTGGGCTTGTAGCCGATCCCTTCTTTCCGCGTTCAGTTCCAGTACCTGGCCCATGCGATTCCTGCGCGCCAAGGGAGTGGATTAATTTTATTAGATATTGATTCAACTTTGTCGATGCCCATGATTACAATGAATGCTAAATAAATGATAATAATCGCACACGGCACTCGAGGCATTACATGACTTTTGAATTCGTTTTATTCGCTTCATTCATTCAATTTCAGGATGAATGACTTTTGGTTAAATTGTACAGTGGACTTGTTGAAATGTGTAATTATAACTATAATTTACTTCGAAAAAAAATTATATTAAGTAACTCAAATCTTACAAATATTCTAATTTCGATAACCATAACTAGAAATTGAATAAAACACTAACGTAACGTTTCTAAACTATTGAAGTATTTACTTATTTTGATAATTCAGAATTATTCGAGAAACAATCGAAAAGGTAAATTTCAACTTATTTTCATAAGAACAATGAAGATATTCATGGGAACTAGTCTTCAGCTATTGGTTGCTAAATGAAAATGCATTTACTTAAATTACTGCAAAAAGCCATGAACGAAATAATTAAATTAAAATCTAAGCTATTATAATAACCAATAAGTGAAATCAATTGGAACCTTGTAATATGAAGTGCCATAACTAACAAGTCATATACATATCACTAGCTTACTCATAAAATCTAAATTTTATGAAAAATATGAAATCTCTAGCCTAATCCCAAAATCTAACAATCGCGACTGAACCGCAGCGTCAGTACCTCGTCGATGGCTGAAGGTCATTTTCCAGCTGTGTCAACGGTAAGTCCCAACCAGCTTCTTCTTCTTCGAACTCTGAACCACTTTCGATGCGAGTGCCAAAATCATCGTATAAAATTTCGCGTTCAAATCTCTCTAATATTTGCATTTACATATTCGCATCGCGCGCATCGTACTCGCATAAATATAATATATATATATATATATATATATATATTTTGTCGAGTCATCGCTTGAAATATCTACCTGCTCATTTCCTCCTTTAAGTCCCGATAATACTTGACGGTCTCCTCGGCCTCCGGCTGATTACCGTTGCGATACTGGAGTATCGACTCCACCATATCATAGCCTTTCGGTCTGACGTAATCTGCTGGCATATCCTCGATCTGGCTCAATGGGATGCCGGCTCTATTGCGTCGCAAGTACTTGTGCACCTCCTGATTCTTCATGTGTACCTAACGATGAAAATTGAGAAGGGAAAATATATAATATTGATTTGTGTATAATAGCACCTAGCATGTCACTGGCTTATAATTCAATGGATTATATTTCTGTTGATACTAAGTCGTAGTATAATAAATAAATGATTATCTTATCTCTAGTAATATCTCATTAATTGAAAATAATTTTCTTTTTGTTACGTGAGCCGTGAATCTTATTTAATGCAGAATTTTGAATTATCATTAGGCAAATCTGAATATGGAATGATGTATTTGGCTCTAAATAATTAATAGGCCAGAAACTAGATTATGGGCTTTACTTTGAATAACTCACGAAGCGATATTTATTAATAGCCCTCTAGTTGCGTCCGTAACGAGTACATGTACTTACGGTCTGCGCAAAATTAATTAGCTCGGCCTGTCTAAGTTTCGGATGAATGGGATCTCTCATCGACGGTTTCCTCCGCACTCTTTCCTCGGTCTTGTACCATCTCTTTATGATGAGCGCGGCGTCCTCATTTTTCAAACCCTCGCGCAAAAGCGCCTGGTGCGCCTCCCTCTTATCGTCGTAGTCGTTGAGTATCCTCTTGTACCGCTCCTCCAATTCGTAGCCGAATTTCTTGCGAATCGTATAGCCCCTGAAGTGGCTCTGTATCACCACGGCGGCATTCTCTTCGTTCTTGGCATTGCCGTCCATGTCTATGGAGGCCTCGCGCGAGCATTTTATCCTATTGGCTGCCTCCTCTGAAGATAAAAGAATTACGTTGAAAGTGGTGTTGATTGTTTGAATAAATTGAAATATAATCATAATGTTGTAGAAATTGACTAAAAAAATGTTATTTTTTTTTTAATAAAAAATAATTGTTTCGCAACCTTTCCATATTGAAATGTTTGCGAGTAATAAAATAACGCTAGATTAATGCTCGGATAGGTACTATACAATCCACTAACCGGTGGCCTTTTGGAGAACCGTAGCCTCCTCTTCCAGATCCCTCTGTTTGATAGCCTCGATCGGCCCGTTTTCTCGCGAGCCATCCCCGTATGTGGCGCTGCAGCGTTACCACCGACACGGCCAGCTGCCACTTCTCGCGCTTGTAGCGTATTTTCGCCAGCCATCGCCTCACGCACGCCTGGACCATCACAATTTTCTTCAGCTGCTCCTCGTACTGCTTCGACAGGAACTCGACGTGATAGTACTTGAGGAAGACCTTGGTGCGGCCGAGCGCCCAGCCGTCCATCTTAAGGCGCACGAGCAGCAGGCGGCAATTGTCGCGGTTCGCCACGACGCGCTCGTCCCACCCGAACGCGAGGAAGCAATATCTGGATTGTTTTTTAAAGAGTGGACGTCGTGTGTTATTTAGTTTTTAAAGACAGTAATTTCATTATTTATTATTTAGCCTATAAACTAAAATAGAATTACTATTTTTTTGTACACATGTATTTGAAGTAAGCTTCTTATTTTCATGTTTGTTAATTACAATTTAAATCCAGCATTCATCGAATCAAATTTATGTTAAATATACATATGAATGATGAAATAAAGTAGAACAATGAAACTCTTATCTGTCCTTTGTACTAAAACAATACGAGGAAGTATATACACACCTCTTCAGGAATTCATTAAACGGAATTCGATGAGAGAAGCCATTCTGCCTGATCCTTATTGTTTCCAATACACCGGTGTATCGAAGCTGCTTTATCACCTTCTCCTTATCGAAGAACTTTGGCTCTCTGTTATCGTTCGGCTTGATGCACCTTACGAATTGCGGAGAACCCGACACCATCCTTTGTAGTAAATCCATTAAAGAGTATCTAAAGTACGTCGCTACGGTCTGCTGGGCGCGCGATTGCGACGCTAATCCTCGGCTCGAATATCGTTCCTGTTTTAGGAAAATTAAAAAAAAAAAAACAAACAGGTGAGCTTATGTAAGACGAAATACCAATGGAAATGCAGCGAACGTTTCTCAGGCGTACCTTTGTACTGTGGCTCGAAGACAGCTTACGAGAGTCGGTATCGTGAATCGCCGAGTACAGGTTTCCGGTCTTTGTAATTGGGCACTGGAACAGGAACCGGACCATGTCGAACTGCGACTGGCGCACCAGTTGGATCACCTCGGGCGGCAGGAAGTTGCGATTCTTCTCGAGGAATCCATCGGCTTGATAGACCACTCGACCGGCAAAATGATGAATGGCAAAGCATACCGCGTCGGACTTTGGTCGCACGTAATACTTGGACTTAATGTTGTTGTGGAACTTTTCTGAAATTAAAAATACGTTTTTAAGAATAACATTCCAACATTTACTTTTATGAATTATATTTGGTACGCCAAAAAAAATTAATAGAATGTACCTATTAACGATTTGTCATTCGCTCGTGGAAATCGACTCTCTTCATCCAGCAAAGCAAGTAAGCCCATGGGTTTGCTAAGTAGCATATCCAATACCGGCCTATTATCTGAAAATTCAACCAAATCCACAGGTATCCCTTCGGCCATATATTCCTGCTGTTCCCACGTGAAAATGTGCTGGTTAAAGTAGTATTGAATCTGCTCGTTGGCAATGTTGATGCAGAGCTGCTCAAAGGAATTTTTCGGAAAATTTTCAAAGCCAAAAATGTCGAGCAATCCAATTGCCAGGGGCTCGTAGTTTGGCGAACGGTTGAAGCTAAGCAAACAGTTTATTTGATTCACCATCCAGTCGAACAAACGCCCATAGAGACCTTTGGACATTGCGTCGCGTGCAGCGCAGGCCTCGGCCACGGTGTTATTACGAGTAATAGTCTCGCCCCGCGTCACTACTGAGTTAGAAGTCAGAGCTTCTATAAGATCTTCTGGCTCGACTCCAAGAAGTTTTGATACTGGAAGCATTACAATTTTGGAAAATAATTATTATCGTACTATTAAATTTTTATAATTTATGCAATATCATGAAAAAAAAAATGATCAAAGCTAGATATTTTTAAAGGACTTATAACTCGATATTTTGGAGCTCATGGGTTAATATGACCATGCCAATCTACTGACGTTATCATAAGCTTAAATTTTACTTAACAAATTAGCAATTAGAATAACAATACCTCGTAAAACAGGCTCATTATCGACCACGCCGCTTTTATTGTCCGTATTGTCCTCGGAAGCAATTTCGGTGAATTCAATGTCGCCGAGATGAAGGATCGCCGCTAACACGCTGTAAACAGTGTCGACCTCGGCCTCATGAAAGCCGAGAACCTTAAAGCCGACCTTCAGCTGCTGGAACTTGTCGATGTGGGTCTGAGATGTGTCGGTATTGTCGGCGAGATAATGATGATTTTTACGCAACTCCGGAGATAGAAAGAATTCGTCGAGGCGTCCATCGGCCTCCAAGCCGTCGTACATATAATAGAATATGTGGAAATTCCTTTCTTCCCTGTAAGATACAAAATGAAAGATAATGATTAAGAAATATAAAACGTAAGTACTTTGAATTGAGGGAGTATTGAAAAGCAGCGGTGTAATCGTGACGTGTATCAGTCGAGTACTATTTCAAGATAAGTTAATTCTACTTTGTTTCGTTTTTTGATCAAACATTATATTATAATTAAGTATTACTCAAGACTGTTGTTTTATTAAACAAGTCGGCGATATTATTATTGATAGATTGATGAAGAGAATTCCCCGTGGAATACACGCTTTTTACTTTAAATAATTAGCCATTGCAAGTGTTATTGAATAGTATTTTTTTACAATTTTTTTTTTTCAAATGACAAGAATTATCCTAAGTGCAACAAGCTGTTGTAGTCGTAAACAATTCATTGTCAAACGCTGCATTCTTCCGGGATCGGCCGCACGGTTGCCTTGCGAAAACTCGCGTGACTTTCGGCGGACTTCCTCGAGGGGGGGGGGAGCCTCCCATATACAGGTAAGTGGGAGATGCACAAACTTACTCCGCTTGGGCGACCACCCGCGACTGTTCCAGCAGGTAAACGGCGATCCTCGCTCCGGTGACTTTGCCGCTGCGCGTCATCGTCAAGTCGAGATACTTCCCGAAACGCGACGAATTCGCGTTGATGCCGGTGGTGGCGTTGCCGAAAGCCTCCATTATCGGATTTATCTGGAGGATTCGCTCCTCCAGGTTGCGATTCGGCGCCTTGCTCAGGTAGACGAGCTGCTTCAGGAGGAGATTGGCGGACTCGGTCTTGCCGGCCCCCGACTCGCCGCTGATCACGATCGCCTGGTTCTGGCGCTGGTGCAGCAGGGCCTGATAGGCGGCGTCGGCCACGGCAAAGATGTGGGGCGGATTGTCCGAGCGCGCCTGGCCCTTGTAGCGTCTTTGCTCCTGCAAGAGGAGGGGAATATCGTTTTTAATAGTCCTTGCTGCATTTTGTTGTTTTTCAAAAAAACAAAAAAAAATCCATGATTCGATTTTGGAAATTGCATTGGGACTAAACTTTGGCGTATTTTCTAATTATCTATTATTTACAATAGAAATACATGTCGCCCTTTTCTTAAAAGGATAGACGTAGGGCTTATTTTCAGCCCCTTTATTTAAGATTTTTAAGATTTCTTCTATGAATTCAAAAACACAATTAAGATAAAACTGAAAAACTGTATTATACTAGAATAGTATAAAAATAACATGTAATGAATGTGACGCAGCATATATAGGAGAAACACAAGTATGTTGAAAAATAGAATGAACGAAAATAATAAATATACCACAATAATAAGAGTACCATTAATTAACATAAAAGAAATATTCATACAATTTTCATTGCAATTGTACGTATTCAAGGACATAAGAATACAATAACTAAGAAAAGGAGCACATTAATCTTCAGCAAACTATATAATGTTATTATTCTGCTGTGTTCTTTTTAATATTCATTTAGTCTATCAAAAAATATTTGACTGTACATTGATATCAGAATTTAAATTGCATGTTTTGAAAATTGATATATTTTTACCTCTGGGCTATTGGATTTTTGATGCGAAATTTTTATACGGAGTATAAATTTTTATTATGCAGTACGCAAATTTAGACATTGAAATTTGTAGATTTAGGATTCAAAGATTTTTAATTTAACATCTCTAAATGTTTATAGGAGTTTCATGTATATTTGTGTAAATTTCTATATTTATAGCATAATTTCTATATTATATAGTTCGATTTCATTTTATTATTGCAATATTGCAGTCTGTATAAAAATCTAGTCTACAAACAAATTAACGTAATTTATGTAATAAAATATACTAAGGAAAACAATAGATAAAGAAAACTTAAATTTCAAGTATAATTTTAATACAAATTCCAAATTACAATTAATGTATGAAAAATCTGGCCTTCCATTCTTATATTACGTAGTTAACCAAACTCTCGACTCGTCTTTGACATTGTTTACAATCGTGAATAAGCTATCTTCACTCACCATTCCCGTGTACAGGCCGAGATTCGTAAATGGATTAACGGCCACGAGAATGTCCCCGATGTACGTGTAAATTTGCGAGCGCTGATAACGGTTCTGCAATTGATCAACGATCGCGTCCTCGGACAGTAGATCCAGGGCGGCAAGATCGTCCATGTACATTTTCTCGGGCCTGGTCTTGCGGTCGGTCTTCAATTTTCCGTGCTTGGTGGTTACCTCGGGCTGCCGATGGACGCGGCCGTCGGATCTGCAATTTGCCCCGGTATTTGCGAATGAACGACGACGATCGAGATACATCGAACGCGATAAGAGATTCCTAAGGCGACTTTCGTGCCGCCATTCTATACTTATTATTAGATGTATTTTTTTTTTGTCGTTGCAAAATTACGTAGTGTCAGTACGTTGACGAATAGCGCCAGTCTTTAAATTATATGCTATCATCAATCTTCAAAAAAAAGAAAAAAAAAATGGAAAAAAGAAATTCAGCTTTATCAATTAGTCGAGGATATAAAAATCACCCTCTGCCCGATAATCCGGTGTCGTATTCAAAACGAAAGTGGAATAAGCGCACTTTTTTCTCACCTACTCTTAAACAGCTCATTACTGTAATCGTGGCTTCTGTGTTAAAAGTACACCCGTCGAGGCGGCCCCTTCGTTTTCTCGATTTATCCATGCACAGGCACAGGCACAGAAGCGCTGGGCTTTCGATCGCGCGAGACGTCAATTTCTCGTTTTTTTCGCGAAAAGCGCCAAAAAAAAAAACCAAAAAAACGCTAATTTTCCATCGAACGCGTTGACTCGACGTTTCCGCGGACTGCGTTAAAGGTATCGCTTTGAGAGAAAAAAAATCTCAATCGATCGGAGTGTCATCTACGTTTTCTTTCTTTCTCTTTTTTTTTTTTTGTTCGTTTCTGGTGGTCAGCCGAAAAAAAACAAGAGCCGTCCTCACCTCTGCCTGCGTATCTCCTTTCGTAGCTGGGCCCTGATCTCCTCGGCCCGGTCCTCGATGCCGAGGAGCAGCGGATGCTCCCTGAGCTCGCAGGCGAACGGCCGGTGCTCGAGGTCCTTCACGAGGCTCTCGGCAATGAAGTCCGTCAGCTCGGGCACGTGGGCGTCCGGGTTCTTGAGGGCCGGTGGCGGATTGCGCGGTATCTGGAAGAGGGCGCGCATCGGGTGCAGCTCGGACAGGGGCGGATCGCCCTCGGTCAGCTCGATGGCGGTGATGCCGACCGACCAGACGTCGCACCGGGAGTCGTACGAGGAGTCGAGCTGCTGCTCGCAGGCGATCACCTGCCGGGAGCGGGGGGATAGGATTTTTTAAAGATTACGTGCCGATCCGCTGTAAATCCGGGCGTTAAATTTCGCGACTTCGCGCAGTATTTGACGCAGAGGTAGAATATACACGTGTATCGAGACATAGAAAAGTGGGATAATATTATCATAAACGGGTAGCGACAAAGTTTTTAATATTGAAATGAAAGAAGCAAGTGGCAATCCTAGAGCATGCTTGATAATGAAAATGAAAAAAAAAATCCCTTCGTAAGTAATATAGAGTTGAAGTCAGGTAAACATATATAACCATTGGCGCCGTCATACCTACAGAACTAATCCGTATAGGATGGCAGATATCATGATACAATAGATACGATGGTAGGCCATTTCTGTAGCAATACGCATGCATTATAAATGTATATTAAATTTACTGCCCAGAAAAATGAAAATAATGATTTTTCGTTAGATTATTTTAGTTAGATTATTTTAGCGATCTATTGTTAACTGTAGAATAATACTTCATCGTATCTCTCATATCAGTTCAAGTGTATCCTTGGATGAAACATACACAATAGTTATTTGTTCCGTTATACTTCAACCCTGTAGTTAGTAAAGTGTCTTTTTTTTTAATACGCTAGAATTGTCACTAACTGAAGAATTTCGTTTGTATTTTTAATACTTTCCTCGAGAGAGTGTAAATATTACAATCGATGGCCTAGTAAGTATTATTTGAGCTAATTCGATAAGTTAACTTGATTTATGCTGTCAATAAATTAATATATAGAAATAATAATCATTAATAATTAAGAATAATTAATAGGTAGAAACTTACACGTGAGTCATATTTAAAGTGTATAAAAAGATATGGAAATAAAAATTTAAGCAATGTCAGGACTCTCGGTGTGTTCTACGATCAGTCACTTAGTAGTGATCAGCATGTTTTTTTTCTCAATATTATATCGAAGCGGCCATCTTCAATTATTTGAATTGACACTCTTTGATTCCAACTTCGATTATTTGAATTGATAATTGAATCAAACCTTCAAATTAATATTCTCGCAGATAATGATAACGATCGTTGATAATCACAGAATTTATAATATGCTAGGCGTTATTTTCAAAATTTTATCGAATCAATCTCTACAGATTCTTTTACTTCGAATTTATTAAACATTAGACTCTAAAGTACCATTTTACTATAGAGATTGTTAAGCTTATCCATTGTCTTTCAATTACTTCTAAGTACGCCGCTTTCGGTCCCGAGCATAAATGAAAAAACCATCCCCACTGCATGTTTTCCATAATTTTACCTCGGGCGCCATCCAGTAGGGCGTGCCCACCGACGTGTTCCTGCGCACGTGGGTCGCGGCCAGATGGGAACTGACGCCGAAGTCGACGAGCTTGACCCGCGCGTCCTCGGTGAGCAGTATGTTGTGGCCCTTGACGTCGCGGTGCATGCAGTGATTGTTATGCAGATAGATCAGCGCCTCGACGGTCTCCCTCAGTATGTAGGCTATCTGGTCGTCGGTGAGGCGGCTGCCCCGGCGCTTCAGGCCCTGAACGAGGTCCGTCACCGAGCCGCCGGTGCACAGCTAAACATACGACACAGGGTTAGAGGATGGGCGAGGGGGAAGACTTCTAGCGGCACTCGTTGAAGAGTCGGCGTAAATTTAATTTGCTCGCGAACACCGCTCGCCGTTCGATTTTTCCCTTCGTTCCTCCCTCCCAGCTTACCCCACCTGTCCCACGCTTCGGTTTCTCGCTCGCCGTAGTTTTCGAGTAATCAAAGCGAAATGGGTGAGCCGCCGTAATCCAATTTGGCCTGTAATCGAATTGTTAAATTTGCGGCTCGAACTGCGGCGATGCGCAGTTGCGCTCACCTTGCAACGCCGGAGGCTTGCCCACTGGCAAGGGAGGCGCGCAATTCGCGAAAACGGGAATTCAAAATATTTAAATAGCTTTTAATTACATCAAAGAGAATGGGACGATTGTTCTGTGCATTATTAGGCGTTTATTTTTCTCTTTGAAGAGTTTAACGAAAAGTCCACGATTTGCGATATCTGACGAATACCGATGAGATATACAATTAGACAAATGACTATTGGATATAATTACAATTACACATACGAAGAGTGCCAAATTTTCATCAGAAGGTATTTTCAACTGAGTAAACGATTAACTAAAAAATCCGCTATATTATATCTGGTAAGACATCCGGTTAAGATGATCACAGAGATCCGAATAACATTTATCTCGGACTGAAAATTACTGCGAAAGGAATATAATACAAAGACATGATGAAGTTTCTGTATTTCATAATCTCGTTAAACGGTAGTCTTTAAAATGCTTCATACTCTTGGACTATTAAATTAATTTAGTTAATTGCCAATTTTTCTCGGAAGCAGCATGGAATTAATCTGCTTTTACCACTACTCGAACTAGTACGAGATGGCTAATTAGCTCATGAATTAAATCTCGAAAAATTTAGGAATTGCTGAATTCGTCAAAATCATTAAAAAAGAAAGAAATAATGAAATGAAATTTGTGCTGGAGTTTCCATTGATATTTTCATTCCCAGTTTGACGTCTCTTTTTTGAAGAATTTTCAATCGTAAACCATTATGGCAATAATGAACATGCGAAAGCCTTGTTATATGATTTCTAATACTTGGGGACAATATTTTGTCAACTGAAGATCCGAATGAAATATGTAAGAACGTTAATTAAAATCTTGGAGTACCATCGTTATGAATTGCGACGAGCCCTTTTCCCAATCCAGTCGTTTATCATAAAGCATTAAGAATCATCAGAATTAGATTAGAAAAAAAAACAATCGTACACCGTAAAAAGGCGTATCAATGCGCACCGTGCGAATCGACACTTTTCGAAAGAATCGTTCTATAAAACTACAAATCATTCCAGTCTACTAATTCATTCGCCTCCCCCTCCCCGCCGCCGTCTCTTAAACGAAAGAGTGAAAGTACACTCGTTAATCTGCAAATATAGAGGTAGGTAGTGATTCAGAGGGAGGCGGAGAGAGAGAGAGAGAGAGAGAGAGAATGAGACAAGGAACGAGCTCACTTACAGTCGAACGAAAAAAAGCCATGAATTTAGCGCTTCGGATGATTTTTCAGAAAAGTAGCATCCTTTATTTTCCGCGCGAACTGCCCGCCCCGATTTGCGCCAATTTCCACGCGGCCCCGCGCTCCGTCGCCGCCGCCGCCTGCGAGGCCGCTCGGTCATTATACCGAAAGGATATAATATATCTATATATACATATATATATATATATATATATATATATATACACACACACACACATATATATATATATATATATATATATATATATATATATATATATAGTTACGCGGTGATCGAACGCCGCCGCATATCGACCAGCGCGACTTTCTCCGCCACGCGGCGCGGATTCGTTTTGGGGGCTCTATATACACGCACGGATAAAGCTGTGTAACAGAGACGAGCCACTTTCTACGAGAGATAGAGAGAGAGAGAGAGAGAAGTCACGCGCGTATGTAGATTATCAACAGATAAAATACGCCAGAGTACCGCCCATTGTGAATACGTCGAGACGGTGACCGGCCGCAAATTACATACGTCGCGCGATCCTGGGACGGAGGGGAGGGCGCGTCGTGGATCGTCGCGGGCAGCTCATACGAACTTTATCGAGATTTTATACTGCCGTTGACGCTGCGCTCTTGTACCCGTGTACACAGGTGTATGCGCGGCCATACACGATCACGCGACGCCCACGGCGGCCGAGACCATAGGAATTCGCGCGAAAGATGCTCTCGTCTCCGCTCCTTCTCTCCGTCCTCCCTTCCTTCTTTTATCCCGACATTGCTCGGCCCAGAGGCTGTAACTGTAATCGTAGAATTTCTTCCGTTTTACATCCATAACGGCTTTTCTCGTACAATGATTATGTACACGATGCGTGCGGACTTCTTTTGGATTTCATTGTTTTCATTTGCTGTGCGGAGTATGTAAATTTATAAAAGGACGCGAGCTAGCCCGATTCTTATACAAAAAGCTCGGATCTGTAACAAGACTAGAATAAAATTTTGGCAGATGTAAAGAAATAGATTTGTTGAAAAACTGAAGTGGGCGAATAGTCGTTTAATACTAAAAACTGTTTTTTTTTATTAGAAATGAATGTGTTGTTTATAGAAAAAGAATTTATTTAAATCGAGTAAATTAAGAGAGTAAAATTTAACTAATGTTCAATATCTCTTGAAAACAATAATTGTAATTGAAACAGCATATTATTAATTTTAACCGCTTATTTGCTTAAAAAAATAATAAATTATTTTCTTTCAACATATTCTTTTTTTTTATCAGCAAAATATTTAATTGCATCTTATGAAAAGCAAAAAATATTTATTTACTATAAAAAAAAATTGATCTATATAAATCAACGATAGCAATTATTGTTTTCGAGTAAATTTATATTTGCATTGTTTCAAAAATTCGTTCCCCTTATGTACGCCATTCTTTTATTTAGTATAGAAGTTTATAACATTTTTTACTACATACACAACGTTCAACAGCGGAGCGTTTGCACTTGAAATAAAGTTTATTGTTAAATTAAGTAATAATAATAATATATTATTACACACATGCGTATGTAATATAATAAGAACGACGTATTTAGAGCATGCAAAAATATGTGAATCTGTAAAAATCAATCAATCTAATTATAAATTAATTATAACAATTAATAATTAAATTTATATAGTTTAAGATTATTTTTATTTTATATTTTAAGATTTGCATCAATGAAATATTATGTCGGTTTATGGAATTCGACGAGAGTTAAAAATTCTGTTTTTTAACTAATATTTATTTAAAAGAAGAAACAAATTTTGAATGCAAATATCTATTTATGTAAAATATTTAATCTTAATTAACTTTTTAATTTATTTTAAAAGGATTTATTTCTCTTACGTAATTGCTTATTAGCTTTAATAAACATGCTTTCTTCATAACACCAAACATTTACTGAATTTTACGTAAAAAAATTACTTGATGTTTGATGCATTGTAACGAACAGAGGCCTCAAATTAAATAAACATCTACAATGCTCAAACAAACATATGACCGAAGCTAATCGAACGAACTATTTCTTTGAATTTACCAAATTTCATTCGCCACCGAATCGAATTATCCCCTTTGTGTAAAAAAAAAAAGAAAAAAAAAAGAAAGAAAGAATAAAATAAACCCTCAGCCCCTCACCTCCATGACGAACCACAGCTGATCCTCCTCCTGGGTCGGCTTGGCCCGCTTCAGGAACAAGCCGTGGAACGCGGGTATGTTCGGATGCACGCTTAGGTCGCGCAGCACGAGGAACTCCTCCTCGATCTCCTCGATGTTGTCCGCCACGTTCTCGAGGATCTTGATGGCGACGCGCTGCTCGCCCGCGGCCTTGTCGCGGGCGGAGTACACCTCGCCGTAGGTGCCCTCGCCGATCAGCTCCTCGAGGGCGAATCGGTCCTCGGGGTCCGGTATCGCGTCGAAGTTGACGTGCTGGCTGAGGCCCCGGTAGGCCATGTTGGTGCCGCCGCCCGTCATATCTGCAAGAGGACGGCGAATTTTATCACGGGCGAGAGGATTACGGCGCGGGCACTGGGTTTTTCCACTTGCAACGAATCGATCATGATAATGATGAGGACGATCGTATCGGGCAACGACGCACGTACATACATACACACACACACACACACACACACACACACACACACACACAGAGGCATGCATACGGGCATACATTCGAAGGACACTTTTTGCCAATTACTCTTCACTTTTAATAATCAAAAATATATTTAAATCCCCTTCTCCTTCATCGTTTACTAATATTGACGCGATTTTCTTTATCTAATAAATATATCGATTAACTATTGAGATCTTATTGAGAAATGGGTATAAGCGTATTAATCTGAGAGTTAAAAAAATCTGCATATATTCGTCCTCTAAGGCTTCAGATCTAAAGTACGCTAATGTGACAGAATTTGCTCGCGTCTGGGTTGGAAAAAACAATCAACTCGACTTCTTCTTTCACTTGTAAGGAACAACGGTTGCTAATTAATGTGTTTTGTACAAACTAATAGGTTAAGTTTTATTAAATAGAACTTTTTGTAAAATTATTTATGTAACGAGGAGAATATTTATTTAATGAAAATTTAAGTCAAAACGAATAGATAATACATCAATCCAATAACGCATTCGCTTTATTCAAACAAAAAGTATGCATGGAGAATATGAGAATATGATGTATAAATGTTACGGTTAATACAGCATGCTTTAGT
This sequence comes from Sycobia sp. Sy_11, assembly GCA_018907035.1. NCBI lineage: Eukaryota > Metazoa > Arthropoda > Insecta > Hymenoptera > Epichrysomallidae > Sycobia > Sycobia sp. Sy_11. The sequence goes on along the minus strand of JACCIC010000213.1, from coordinate 216,487 downwards.
AAAAAAAAAAAAAAAAACACGATCCATGTTTAACTTTATCAACAATAGATAGCTTTAAATGAAATTTTGACATTTTTAAAAATGCCAGAACATCCATTTGGCCATTTATTTGACCTCTGTCAACTGCACTGAACGCTTCATCGAAAATAAAGGACTCTTTGAGCATGGCTGTGAAAATTCCTTTAATTAGCCTTTAGTTAACCAATCACAAACACTTGACCTAGTATACTTTGAATAATAACCGCTCTTCAAATAATCGCTGTTTCAACTTCTACGGATGAATGCTGAACCTTCGTCTTAACCAAACGACCAGCCCTGGACGTTCGCCCGTTACAAAAATACCTAAATCGATAAATAAAAGCAGAAGAAGAAAAATTCATGATCTGCGGTGCCTAAAACGCCGAACGACAGACGAAAATCGGCCGTCATCCATCATTCCGCACCTGACCAATTTGTCTTTCCCTCGGTCGACGACGCGACTTTCATCGCACTCTTTCGATTCACCGAGAAGAAAAAAAACAACATAAAAAAACAAAGCAAAAGAAAAAGAAAATCCAGACAGTCACCACCTTGTAACTTTAATTTTCAGCTTGGCTACGTTCGATTCCCTCCCCGCGAGCGATTCTCCACGGTTTCGAATCGTTTGGGATCGTCGATCATGCTGAAAGCAACGCCGTGCCCCGTCCGCGGGACGAAATACATCCGTAAGAAAAAAAGAGTAAACTTTCTTTTTTAACGTTTGTATATATATATATATATATATATATATATATATATATATATATATATATATACACATATACACATGTATATGTACTAACCGATAATATCAGCCATTGCCCTCTCGGACTTGGAAACAGTCACGGAAAACGAAAGAACAGAAAAAAGAAAAGAAAAGAAAAGGAAAGAAACACCCCCGGAAAGGCGTAGAAGAGCCGCGCGGCTCAGGCTGCCATAACTCGGGCGCCTGCGTCGGTGGCGGACAGTCGACGGACCCAGTGGTGTAGGACTGCCCGAGCGACAACTGGACGGACTGCGGGGGCGGTCGAGTCGCGCGACGCCTAGTCGGCCAATATACTAATCAGATATCCGTTAACCCCGTAATTGGATCGAATTTGAGGCCACGCGGTGGTCCCCCGAGCCTGCTGCTTCTTTGCTTTACATTCCGATATATACACGTGTGTGTGTGTGTGTGTGTGTGTGTGTGTGTGTGTGTGTGTATTTATCTGCGTCTCTCTTTCCTTGCTCTCTATCTTTGTCGGTTTTCCTTCTTTCTTTTGCGTTTCCCCGCTTCGTCTCTCACTCCCTTATTCGCGTGACCCCGATTACCTAAGGAGGTGTCGCCTGTCGCTCGCGATAAGAGCTTAAATGTTAATACATGTCGGGTCAAGTCAATGATGAGCGTGTACGATACGAGATACAGGCATAATTATATCTTTATGTATACAATACTGATTTCGTAGGTGCGAAAATATTACTAGTTTATTGACAGTACAGTGAAATACTAAATATTAAATACTAGATAAATAATTAAGAATCAAATATTTGAATTATTTCGATGTTTCCGAAATCCTCTTCCTTCGATACGGAAATTTTCTCGTTAACATATTGATTTATTCGTATATTCATTCAGGCACCTAATACAGCACTTTTTACAATTAACCTTCAGTATTTGGTTCTTTTTCTTTCGTTTCCTTTTTCTGTACTTTTCTCTCAATCTATAATTAAATTTATTTAACACTGGTGAAATTGATAAAGTTTTAGATTAGATCCACTTTTCTTTCTTAACAAACCCGCTCTCTCTCTGTCTCTCTCTGTCTCTCTCTCTCTCTCTCTCTCTCTCTCTCTCTCTCTCTCTCCCCCCTATTTTATAATTGATTTGCTCATAATATTCGAGCTAATGAAAGACCAATATTCGGAAGCGCTTCTGTATATCTAAGCGATGTAGCTGGAAGCCGTAGTAGTATGCGCGAAGCCATAATCATGGCAGACGAGCGGCAGCATGTCACTGATGAGGATCAATCCGTTAGTGTGAATATATATATATATATATATATATATATATATATATATATATATATACACGTTGAACGAGCACACAATATATATTTTTCTTACTAGCGTTTTCTACGCGAATAATGTAAGTTGACCTTTAATTTTCTAAACGCGATATTTTGCAGAAATAATTCATATATATATATATATATATATATATATATATATATATATATATATATTGTTCAGCTGCAATTTTTTGTTTTATCTACATTATGCTCTCGGCTATGATAATCTATGCGGGTAAAATCGCCCCTCCGCCGAAAACCCGAAAGAAAACTTACAACTGAGATGCGGACTGTATTTCTCTCGCAGCTTTCACCCTTTCTTCCCAACGACTAACAATATTCCTCCATACCCTACTCCCATTCCTTTTACTTTTTCCATTTCCAATTGCGTTTTTTTTTTTTTTTTTTTTTTTTTTACTTTTTCTCAACCATCGGCGAATATCGCGCGTCTGCGGCAATAAAAGCAGCACCTGGTGCAGAGGCAGGCCTGGATTGGAAAGCGGAGAGGGGCCGTCGGTGCGAAAGAGCGGAAAAAAAATGGAAAGAAAAGAATTGCAGCCGATCGGCCGACTATGTAAGTCTCTTTCTCGGTCTGCCTCTCTCTCTCTCTCTCTCTCCCTCCCTCCCCCTTCTAGCTCTATCACTGCCCTGGCCTTTCGGTTTTCCTTTCAGGAAGAACGGTGAAAATTCCTCCTCGTCACTTTGTCGTATTATTCGCCCAAAAGGAAAAAGTGCGCGGTGCGCGTCGACGCGCTCTTAGATAGAGAATCGAGCGCGCGGTGCGCGCGTTGTTTTTCCCCATTATTTCTGTTTCTTTTTTGTTTGGTTTTGTTTTGTTTTGTTTTGTTTTGTTTTGTTTTTTTTTTTGTCCGATCGTCTCCCGCGTACTTCTCGTGGCGCGCGGCGCAGCCACATTGTCCGGCATTATTGCCCGACGACGCGCGTGCGCATCGGTTGTAGGCCGCGGCAGGTGTGAGTGTACTTGTGCGTACCTCGCTCGCCGCTAATTTATATATATATATATATATATATATATATATACGTATGAAACGGAAGCCTCGTCGAACGACATTACGAGACGATCGCGAGTGGACTGCCACCGTGCCGTGGCACGAACGCGCCACGGTTATATACAAATAATAATTCCCGATCCCGCCAATGTGAGACGATGGTTTGAGCGCAGCGAGCTCTTAAATTCTCGAGAGCCGAATCGCCGGAGTATGTGTCGTTCGGCTGTATATGTGAAAATGCGTAATCGGGCTCGGGATAAGACTGCCGAATGGCTCGTTAGAAATTCACTAAGGATTGATCATGATGCGCGAAAGGGATGATAAAATTGTATACGTTTGGAGGATTCCTTACTGTAATTATGCGAGTTTGGAAAATGAATTTTAATGCGCACGGATCATAATTTCAACGCCGGATTATAAATGTCATTATTATAGGGTACGTGTGAAATGTTCGAACTAAGCGTCAATAAGTTTTACCAAAATAAATTCATTATTATCTCATTTCAAAAATTATTCTTGCCAATTTTGGTTAAATTCTCTGTTCTCCCGTCTAATAATTTCAAACGAAAATCCCGATGTGGACCATCCGTCCCGTACACGAATCTTCATCCTTTAGCACCGTTTGGAAGTAGCACAGAGCGAAACCAAAAAGAAAAGACAAAGAAAAAACCAAGAGAAGCCGTTTCGCATTATACGATTTTCTAATAAGCAATTCCGAGGAGGGGAGTGCGTACTCAAAAATTTTGTTCCGGACGTTTAATGCGGCATATGAATATTTTACCACCACTGTGTCCGGTAAAAAATACATACACTCTCCCTAATTAAATCGAATCCTCAACGAATTCTTCAAGTTTACATATCTATATATATATGGCCGCGCGTATATGATAATTAAGATTTTCAAAGGATATATTCTTCCTTTCTAATTCGTAACGCCGTATTTATCGGCTAATATTTTTTACGTTAAACGTATATATGTGTATGGATGTATATCTATCCTGCTTCGCGATTTGGTTCCGAGTAAATTAAATTTACTTCGTGTCATTTATCACTTTTTCGCTATTACCTGCAATGGATTAAAAACCAAACGAAACGACGGATATATCGCCAGCGATATTTATTATCGCCGTAAACTTAACTAATTAACAATTAACCGTGAATAAACGAAATCCATAAGTGACAAAAAAAGAAGAAACTAATGCGCCGTTCAATAACAGAAAAACGACCATCAACTTTCGCGGCTTTAACTTCGTCAAACGATTACGAAGGCTTTCTTCCTGATTCCCGCTCTCTCTCTCTCTCTCTCTCTCTCTCACGGGATTCCCCGTAATTCCCGGACGATTCTCGGAGAATCTATTTGCAAGCCGGTCGCGCTCGCTTGCTCGACCTCCAGCCGCGCGCTCGCTTACAATAAATGCGTGAGCGCGCGCGCGCGCGCGCACGCGAGTCGCTCCGCGCGCCCGCTTAAGCATCGTAATTATAAGTTATTGCGCCGCACACCGCGCCGCTGCTGGATTACGTGAGCCTGGGGGAGGGGGGAGGGACGTTGCCCCCTCAGCAGTTTAGCGATTTTCATGGGCTATATAAGGACGTTTAAGGAAACTTATGACGATTTGTGCCAAGTGGAAATATATATATATATATATATATATATATATATATATATATATACACACACACATATAGTATATAATATGTGCACTTTATTTTTTTATAAGTTTTTAGTAGCCGTCCCCCGTTCCCCACCCCGAATGTATAATATAATCGCAACGTTTTAACGGAAACTTTCACGGTGCATTTTAATTATACAAATAACTTTGCGTTGTATCGAGATGGGATTTTATTGGATTTATTTATTTTATTTTTTTTTTTTTTTCAATACAGTTACATGTGGATTTGACCACGGATATGAGGAAGTTAGATTCCGTCGCAGTATTCATCTATCGTTCAATTCCATCAATTCGTATCGCAGCCTCGTAAGAGCGTTCTGTCGAGCGTCCGTCAAGAAATTCAACCAATATCTAAGATGAAATTCATAAAGCCGCAATATACTATTCCATTACTTCAGTTTACGTAAAGCTAAATATATTAAAGCGGGAGCGCCATTTTCGTCGTTCAATTTTTATTAATAAACGTATCTTTTATTAATAAACGTATTTTTTTCTTTTCAATTGAAAGATGATGGTCTGCGAGGAATCGAGGGAGAAAAAAAAACAAACTGCTCGATTCGTCACTGTCGCGGGATTCGACAGACGGTGGCGAATTGTCGGATGATCGCGGCTACGCGGGGTCAGGTTCGCGAGGAAGCGCGAGAGCCGTGCCATCGGGTAGAACGCGCGCGATTTCAATTATCAAGTAAACTATAAAGTAATCGTAACGGGATTACGTACTGTTCGGCAGCAGAACTGTTGTAGATTATCGATTGCCACGAGATTCCTGATTTATTCCCCATCGCCGCATCAGTTTCATTATAATAATTTTTCTGAGTCGGCGTATTTTTATAAGAAGAACGACGTCGTTGGGAAAAAACGGAAGATCCCGCGCCCGTCGTTCTTGTCGATTTCTCATCGATCTATTGATTATCGACGGTGAATGTCTTTTACATCTACATAATCAGAAATTGAGTTCGAAAAGTCATTGTTAAAAGCTTTTCTGTCTAGCTATAAAATCATTTGCACTTCAGTAACATTATAATATATATATTATCAAAAACAAGACAACGGAATATTAATTAAATTCCATGCGTAATTTATTAATACAATGAATTTTAATAAAATCAAATACCATTTGTACTACCTTACCAATTGTAATAATAATAATGCGTATGACTCATCATTATTAGATTTTTGCTGCAAGATGAATAGATCAATTAAAACAGCAAGTATCTCATTCAATTTATATTATCTTCATGTTTTTCTTTGTCTTTCTATGTACCTATACTGTGAACCATAAGGATTTTTCATTATTTTTAAATCGTTGGTTTTGAAAATTATAAATAACGCACGGAATTGAATTTCTATTATGTTTTATCTTTTTTTTTATAACTTTTTAATAAAAATAGTTCTCGCCGCACAAAGTCCTGTGTGATTCTGACGAGTTTTTCAGCTCAATTCAGATTCGAACACGTGACTATCTCCTTTTTAGTTCGATTTTTTTTTTTAATTAATATTCTGTTAACATAGCAATAGCGCTCAGTTCAATTAAAATTAACTTTAGCGAAAATTAAATAATCAGAAATTTTGCTATATTTCTAACAATATATATGTCAATTTATGGACCTTATATATATATATGATGCACTTCAACTATTTTTGTCCTGATAATAGAAAAATCGTTTCATCGAACTTCAACTTGAGAAATCCTTCGGACCAGTATCTGTCATCCGTCATAGTATACTTCGTACACACCGAGGCACCAGCAACGATCCGCATCGTCGCCTCGCGCGCGAGGCTCTACCGCTATACCGCAGCCCCCCCCCCACTCTTCACTCTCTCTTTTTCCGATTATGGTCGAATAGTAGTATTATATATATTTATGGGAAGTAGTCGCCTCGGAGCGTGATATATCCCATCATTGGTGTATCAGAGCGAGGAAGTATCTCTCTCTCTCTCTCTCTCTCTCTCTCTCTCTCTCTGGCCGCCTTTCAGAATCGGCTTGAGGACTCGGCAAGAGTACGGATACTAGGACCCTCGTCACCGCGAGGAATCACCTGGGGCGCCTAAAGAATTATTACGATACGCGGACGCGACCTCCCCGACATCGCCGATTCGGCTTCTTTCCCATGATAAAGGTCTGTCCGCCGGACAGATCGTATCCAAAGAATTTCGGGAAATCGACGCGCGCGCGCACACACATACACACACACACACACACACACACAGACTTATAGTTTTGCATTGCTTCTTAGTGGCATTCTGCACTGGACCGATTCGTTTTGTATTCCGTTTGGTCCTGTTGTTAGATTTACGTTCGATTTTATCTGTTTTGATTCTATAGAAAAAAAGGAAGAGAAAGAAAAACAAAGGGATGATAGAATAATGAAAAAAAAATCATAGAACGTAGATCGCTCGAAAATTAAGTAATGTTACAGCAGCTACGATAATTTTCATGGTTGAATCAGTCAAATGGTTCTTTCTTAAGTTATAGTCTGGATTATGCTCATTTGTTATTCAAAATGTTTATTTCAATTTTATTTTTATCGTTTTTATTTTAAATTATTTTTGTTTCTATTTATTTTCAATTTACTAGTAACTTTCAGTTCTACGGGGGTAATTAGAAACTAGGATAGTCTTACTGTCATTATATTAACATTATTGCACAAAAAAAACTAATAACTGTAAGACTGATAAAAATAACTGTCAATTTAATATTACTATACAGACGAGGATAAGAAAGACGCCGTTTGAAATTATATACTTCACGTGTACAAGGGGGGGAGGGGCGTAAAAAAACTTCGATAATCGGTAATAGACGAAGAAGTTTTGGGAAATTTATAACGTTACAGACACGTTGCGCCTGACGCTTCACCCGTCCCGCATCTTTAGGTCAAAGGACGCGGCACAACGAGCGCTCGGATATCCACCATTGGCACTGATAATCTTTTCTCCCTCCTGCGCCGACGCGACAATGCTGCCCTGGCGTCGCCCTTCCCAAACTTGTATTATTTTATGCATCGTCAAAATTTTTTTCCGTCACGCGTTCTCAATTATACAATAAAGACTCAATTAGCCGATACGTAGTAATTAAAAGATACGCTCGCTCAAATCGCTTTTCTAGATCAGATTTCAAGCCCATACGAGGTATCGTATTTCACCGTATAAACGCAATAAAAAAAAAAAATAAAAAATAAAAGTAAATCACGACGAGCAGTGAATTAATTTGAAGCAGTTTTAACGCGCTCCGAATCGATCTGTAAATAGTATTAAGATTATCTGGAAGCGATTTTACAAGCTGAACGAATTACCCCTTACGCCAGTCCAACGTTAAAAGAAAACTTTTAACATGGGCTCTTCGTGCCTCTTCGTGTCTCTCGTATCGCTGCGAGGTCAACTGTTTCATGGTTTCTGTAATCAACTCCCGTGCAGCCGTATGAAAACGCAACTTTTCGAAAAGCTGCGTAAATCGTGTAAAAAAAACAACAACAAAAAAAAAAACAAATCTAAAACTATCAATCCAACAGTTGATTTCTTCAAACTAACGGGACAATGTACGATAAAAAAAAATTATCGAATTTTTGTAGCCCACACGCGCACACGAATATAATTTGATGAAATTTAACTCTCGGCACAGAATTGTAATTATAGATGTAAGCATGATCGGAGCACACGACTTGCCGAGGACCTTTCGGTTTTTCAATTTGATCGGTGGTACACCGCGGTGATACTCGTAAAGAGGCAACGCTGAAGATACAAAGACACAAAGGCAATGAGTGGCGCCGGATGATGAAAAAAAAAAAAAAAAAACAGGAGTGAAAGCCTGCGTCGAGAGATCCTTTACGGTCATTTTAGGAAAATTCGCAATTTTTCCAACGTATAATTGAACTTTTGATTTTACACCAACGTCTTCACAAGTTTCGCTACGCCTTTCTCTTTTGTGTCTTACTTCACTGTCAATGATGAGCAATGAAAGAAACAAATCTTAAAAAAAATAAAACTCGCTCTTTTCGCGCACTTTCAACAAAAAAAAAAAAAAAACCGACTTACAACTCTCTGACGTCGCCTCCCTTGTCGCTTATGGGTCCACTCCCACCTCCCTCTTTCGTCGAATCCAAAAAAAAAAAAAAAAACAACTACGTACGCGAATTATATTACATTGCGGGATCGGAGCCGTTTTTCGCCGACAACGAAGCGGTAAAAGAGCGCCGTTCCTTACACGTTCGTCGAGATCAATCAACCCGTATGTCGCGTGCGCCTGTGGCTGGAGATACACGCACACAAATGCGTTGAATCAACAACAAAAAACAACAGACACATGGAGTAGTGGAGACTTATTTTGCAGAGAGCTAAGCAGAAGCAAAGACGGTCGGTCATAGAATTTGCATTGTTAGAATTTGTCGTTGCTCTTTCCGCAATTGAGCATGCTATATGCGCTTTAATATACGCCTTACGTAAGCGAAGAAAAAGACGGAGTTTTGTAAACGATATCCCTATAATACTATATAAGCTTGTAAATAGTCCGTTTCCGTGTTTATTGTTACGCTTCGAAATGGGCGAAGATTCTCGTTACATTGTTTTATATATATATATACCGCGCGGGCGCTCGGTAGTCGCGCGTCGTGGGAAAGCCGAGTTTCGGATTCGCGAGCCAGATTCGAACGGCTGATCAAACAGTAAAATTTTTCCATTAACGCGGTGCTCGCCTCCCCTTGATATTCGACTTAATCGCAGTGCGCTTTGCGCGCCTCGGGCGAATACCCGTTGTATTCTTGTAAAATGAGAGAGAGAGAGAGAGAGAGAGAGAGAGAGAGAAAAAATCTGTTCAGTTTTAATTTAGTCTCGGGCAATTTTTGTGCGCCGGCCTACGCGTTCGAAAAGAAAAAAGAAAGCGAATTTGCAACTCCCACTGTATACGCGGATAGTTAGAGTAAAAATCCCATTAGTTTTTCGACTCGCCAGAAAGTCAACGAAGGATACTTGAACTTACGGAATAATTCAATTCGTTTGTAATTATTTACAAATCATATTCGCACGATTACGTTCGAGCAATTTTTTAACTCGAGTAACGTAACGCGGAACGGCCGCTGCGATGAAAAATTGGAGACGGGCATTATTCGATACATGTCTTTTTGACAGTACAGCCAAATTGACTTGTTCAGAATTCAAGGTCTACGGCGTCGTTTCAATGAAACAGATATGGGGTTCGTTATAAGACCAATACGAACAAGTAAGGTGAGAAAATGTGTTTAATATAGACCGACAAAATGAGAATTATGTACTAGACAAGACAAGGCGCCTTATCGTTATACACAAGTAATGCAGGAGTGTCATTTTTACATTTCCTCTGTTTTTTAGTATCATTGTGACATGGATCTATGGATTTTCTACACTCAGACACCCATTAATACCTCACGCGGAGCAAAATAAATGTTCTAAAAAAAAAAAAAAAATAAATAAAAATAAATAAATTAAATGCAATTGTATCCTGAGAAAAAAATTAAATTTTATTTACTGAAAAACAAACGTTTACCAGTGTAAATAACATTTTATTATCTAATAATGCGAGAAATAGTTCAGATCGAATTTTTATTATACCTATGAATTATTGTTAAATCGTCGAATCGTCGTTGTTGAATCGATGATCGTAGGATACGAAAAACTGTGCTCAGATAGAAATCTTGGCGTATCAAGCGGTATCATCTGCTATAAATTTTCTTTCCATTTCACACCGGGCATTTTTTTTTTTCATATTTTTTTTTCGTACGTAATGAGACGTTCACGACGAGTTGCGTATAAAGTTTGAAAAATCACTTATGGTCGGATAGCTGCGTTGGGTAGCCTCAACTTTAGCATTCCTGACAAGGTTTTCTATGGGTTCGAAATCTTTGATTTTCGGCACAGTCCGCCAAGCTGTGTCTCTCGTTTTGCCAGTCGATACCCAATGGGCTTCAACCCGACAGCGCGCCACTTCGATCTGTATAGTGAACGATAGCGGAAACGACTGGAGTCGATACAGCCAGCCACTTTCATTGTCAATTTTGTTTTGCCGGCGGACGATGCCGACATTATTCCAAGCACGTAAGCAGATCTGTGTTTTTTTTAATTATTTTATAAACGTTCTGTGCTTTTCAGCTCGTACACACTCGTTCAATAAGCGACTGTTCCTTGCGTTATTTTATACTTTGTGATACACGTACGTTTCCGCTTATTCGTCATTGCGTCGACTTTTTCTTTAATTATACGACTCACTTATCTCATAAACTAAATATTTGATGGAGATGAATCATGCATTACCGCATGTCATATTGACTTATTCCTTTCTAATTTTGACCCCGACCAATTGGGATGAATCTTGGCAAGTCCCATAACCTCTTACTGAACCCCTATATATATATATATATATTTATATCGTATTATAACTATTCGGCGCTCTTCTTTCTCACGAGGCGCGAGAGCAAAGTATATTAACGGAAAAACAAGCGACCGACAACGATCATTCGAAGAATCCAACTGAACTCCCCGATTCTACATATATATATATATATATATATATATATATATATATATATATATATATAGTATTTGAGCGCCGAGCGAAGAACTGGAACAGACAGAAAGAGAGCACTAGAGATATAAAAGACAGCGGGACGCTTTTTGTCGCGCGCCACGGAAGACTCGAGTAGCTATACGGTAAACTCTATCGTCTCGTTAAACATACACGGACAAATACATACGTACATGTACGCACACACAGACACACACACACACACACACACACACACACACACACACACACACACACACACATAGCAAAACCGCACGGGAGAATCGAACGATCGGTAAGCGCACCGCATCGGGTAATACGATTGCGGGACTCGCGGGCTCGCGCGCGATCGACCGATCGCATCGTCGAAACGACGTCGGGGGCGGGGGGGGACGGATCCGTCGCCGGATCCGATGGCGGATTTCTGCCGCTGGCCGTCTGCTTGCGAGACGAGAATGCGAAGGACTCGGTAGCGCGGCGGAGTCTTGCAAACGAGCAAATACGACGTTTCGGCCGCACGTCGGCGATGCAAAAGTCCATTGCTAAAGTGAATAAAATGTCTTTTCGATAGAATATTGTTTTACGAGATAGGCGCTTTTATCCATATATATATATATATATATATATATATATATATATATATATATATATAGTGTGTGTGTGTGTGTGTGTGTGTGTGTGTGTGTATGTGTGTATAAAGCCACTTAACACTAGCGATATATATACATGAACCTTATCGATAATTGAATGCGCTCGCAATATTAAACCTGCTTAGTATACAGTTCTTAACAATTAAACTCGATCGTTTAACGCGCGCTTCTTCGTAATTCGCTATTATGCCCGCAAATGTGCACGTAATAATTACTTATTATGAAGGATTAATCGTGGCATTCGATGCGCGCCGTTTAATTGGCAAAATGCGCGAGAGTGAACTGGAAAAAAAAATCTGAAGAACTTATCAAAAGCGTTGGATCTGTCAACAGTTCAATCGGCACTAACGTAATCTTTGCATTATACATCGTTCAAATGACTGACAAGTAGCTAACAAAACCGTTCGTTCGATCGAATTGAAAATAATAACGAGCAATTAACACTTATATTATCATTTATCGAAATTCTCAACAAATTAAACGAATTAATAAATTTCAACAATACCAACTAGACTTTTGCAACTCGAAATCACAACTCAAAAACGTGCGCAAAACGGATATTTAGGGAACTCAATATTATAACCCCCCCCCTTTTCACCCGCCCCACCTGGCCACGCGAACCAACGTCGGCTCGTCCTTTTCGTAAGAAAAAAAAAATCAATCGTGCCTGGATGAAATTTACAGTAGTATACACGGTTCGCCGATGTAACTAACTAATTACTGGTTGAAGCACGCGGGATTTATGCCGCGCGACGATCTACGCGCACGCGCATACACGCAGCGATTTGTTAGCAGGCAGCATTACCGAGCGCCGCTTTTGACAATTTTTTTACGGACGCTGCAAGCAAGCAAGCCCGCGATTACATTTAATGGCCGGATTTAATATTCAGCCCCCCGGTAATGTTGTATATGTGAAATGTTTATTTCTCTCTCTCTCTCTCTCTCTCTCTCTCTCTCTCTCTCTCTCTCTTACGTTAGTGCAGAATGAGCAGCATTTAGCAATTGAACAAATTGCGCAGCAGTTTTGGTAAACAATTAATTTTCACTTAAAAATACATTGGCCGCCGCTGATTACGTTGAGGAGACTTATATTCCTGGATTATGGTGTATGTGTATGTGTGCGCGCGCGCGTGCGCCTGTGCGTGCGTTAGTAAAAAAAAAAAAAACGCACCGCGTATGACCGATGCGCGCTGTAATTAAAAAGTAGATTCGAAAGAATTTAATTACCGGCTGACTCATGTACATATAGATATATAAAACCCTCGTCTGCTTAAGCGAGCGTGTCGGCCTCGCGGGCCCCGCGGCATATGAGAGACGAGTTCAGTGCCTTAATTACGAAGACATTTCAATGTAATGTCGGCGCGCACGGTACGCGTACGTTCGACGTATCCGTCGTTATCAAACGACGGCGGCAATATTGTCTCAATAATCGCATTTCCATTGTTACTCTATTTCGTGCAAACAGATTTTATTTATCGCTATCTACTTTCTCGCGTTAACAGGTGCCACGTGTGAAACGCGAAACTGTTACAGTCTGCCACATACGTTAGAGATTGACAAGAATCGCCGAGTGAACCGTTTTATTTATTTTTTTTTTTTTCTTTAATGTCCGACTATCGTTGGTATAAGTATACACGGCCCTACGAACGTCGCCGCAGACTCCGCGAGACAAACGTGGACTAAAACGTAGACTCAAACGAGTCTAAGTAACCAGTGCAGTGTCATTCGGTCCGACGCGATCGCGCGATGTGCTTCGGAATTGGCAAGTAACGACCCCCTCCCCCCCCCCGCCCGATCATCACGGCGCGAAAGATGCTCTGGATTTACGATCGCGAGGAGATCTTGCTCGCGGCGAGGTTAAAAAAAAATTAGGGGGAGGGTGAGGGGCCTTCGGTGGAATGGCTTCTGTCGCGGTCTTGGCGTGAAAAAAAAGAACAAAAAAAAAAAAAACACAACTACAAATTAATAAGTCTGACGCGTCGGGACGACAACCGGGATCCGAGACCGCGGTCCGTCATACCGCGGCGGTAATTTATTTTTAAACCCGAGGAGCCCGTGGTCTATAATTCACGATGCGTCCAAGTGTGCGATGCTTTCTACGCGCGCGTCTCTATATAAAATATGTAGTGCGATGGATGGACTGTCCTGACGGGATACAGATATATATATATATATATATATATATATATATATATATATATATATATATATATATACTGCCCGACTTGCTTCAATATCCCACATTCGAATCCATTATCGAATCTCTCGCCGTTTTTGAATCCTAAGCATTCGAAGGATAACAATCGAATTATTTGCGTACAACGGACGAAGATTCTAATTTCATTGTGCTCTTCGTCATTCGTGTCCCAGCCGGCTGTTACGCTCAAAAAAACTCTGTCGATCGGGGAACGAATTACCGGCACGCTCGGCGGCACGTGTATCAAAAACTATTTGCAATTTTCCAACATACATACGATTCTTGTGTACGACTTTCCTTACTCCTTGACGGCTCGATAGTGCAAACAATCGCATTTGGGACAACCTGTATATATATATATACGTAGGTAATGGAAAATTAATGAAAGAGACGTGGTTGAAATATGGACAATTAATATACTAGTAACCCGTGTTTACGAAACACATAATTTAAATGTGCAAATATCACAGATACAAGATCCACTGCAGCCAAATCATTTTTTAACACCATAAATATATGTCACGTACGTCAGTTGTAAAATATAGATCGAGCCTAACAAAAGGGGTGGAGGGGACGGACTTGATACTCCATGCATGGAACTTATAGTATAGCGATTGAAACATTTCGTACCTGAGATTCTATTTCAGTGTTCGATAGGTCTGGCACGATGTCCGGTCCTGCTTCGGTAGCTGTTTGCGGATACGTGAATCCTTCGATGTCTTCATACGCCAATCGCACGATAAAGTAACGCTGAAAAACATATGCGACATTAAGTATATTCAATTAACTATATTTCAATCTATTCGAAGAACATGCCTTCATTGTTTATTTAAGAATGTACATACATACATACATATATATATATATATATATATATATATATATATATATATATATAGTTTCTTGACCACCGCTGCATAAAAACATCGTCGGTGTATTACGTATATATACAGTTCGAACGCGGCTACCGCGCGCGCGTGCGCGGGCACTTCCGGCGATCCCTCATTAACGGCTCGCGAGTCGCCGCGCGACTACACACACACACACACACACACACACGCGCGCGCGCGCATGTATATTCGTATACGATAACGGTACGGTGCGTAAAGCGCCGCGCCGCACGTTGACGCGGCGCGCGCGCGCGCGCGGGGAACAATGCCTTTAACGCGCCCGAACGAAATGAGCGCTCCGCCTCCTCGTCCTCCTCCTCATCCCCTCGCTTTCGCGGTTTCCCGCGGCCGGACAATGCGACGGCTCAGCTTTTCGTCGTTTTCTCGCTCGCTGCTCATTCTCATATATATATATATATATATATATATATATATATATATATATATATATAATACACTCTGACTGACTGACTAACCTCGACCTTTTTCCCCCGCATCGTCGTCCTCTATTGAGCTTCCGCCCGGTTTTTTTGCTTCGTGTCCATTCTATTCGAATGACGGAGCTCGACCATGCATACGGGGGGCCCCCTCAACGAATTGAGACGTCAAAACTGGCGTATAGCCGATTACGGGAGGCTTACAAGTTGCTTTTGACAAACGCAACCGGATCGAACGGCCGGGATGCTCAATGTATGAAAAATAGTTCGTATTTTAATGGAGTAATTTTAATTTTTTCAAGCTCGCCCGCCTTATCTGTTGAATTTCAGAATTACGGTTGTTTTTTATCGTTCGATAATAAGAAATTATTCAAAATTTGTTTATCGTTCGAAATATGCGTATATAGGCTATTATGTACGCTCTATCAATATTTATCAAATTCGTCCACAATAAAATCTATCATAATTTATTTAGAAAATTGACTTGTTATTAGAACTGAGAACAACTAGGAGGCGTCAAATTATTTGTATATCACATCAATTATATTTATTTCTTAATAACTTGTAAATATCTCTCATTCGTCATTTCGTTTCATTCAACGATTATTTTCATTGGTAATGTGTGGTGTGTGTGTGTGTGTGTGTGTGTGTGTGTCATTCGGTTAATATAATATAGTAATTTACATAACATATTGTTGTACTTTTATCGAAAATAAGATTTAAATTAGTTTTCAGAAGTTTTCCCAAACAAATGTAGTTGATAAGTATTTCTGAAATTCTTGGTAAATGAAAAAATAATATTACTTAAACATTATTATCATTCATTATTTAATTCACATTAAATAATTTACAAATGATAGCTATTCTATTGGTTTCCAAACAGTTGAATTGAAAAATAAAATATTAATTATACCAAACTATTTGATATTTTCTCTTCAAATTCATAGATTATACCTGCGGTATTGGAATTCCAAATTAACGTTATTCTCGATAGACATTTATGCAGCTAAAATAGTTCAAGAAGAGTTTATAAAACGTGAATTATACAAAATCTAATTAAGTTCGCGTCAATCCCGCTAATTCGCTGATTTGCTCAATTTTAATCTTCCAGCACAGGCTTCGAACGAAGCTCCGCCGAGCCGCCGCCGGGCTTAACAATAAAAACCCAAAATTTCGCGGTACGCCCGCGTGCAAATTTTCTCATTACGTATAAAAACGAGCGGCGGCGGCGGCGGGAGGCCTCTTCTGCGGCCACGAGTTGCTCTTACGGCTCCCGGATTAATTTGCATTCTGTGCTAAATTGCGTCCTGCTGTTGGTCGCGCATTGTTATGCGAGCGCTGCGACATAGTCGCTTATATATATATATATATATATATATATATATATATATATATATATATATATATTATGCACGTGTTAGCGCTGGTTTTGCCGGAGCGTTAGAGAAGCACGTTGGCAGAGATCGAGCTAAAAGGTTGTTTAGCGCCCGACCGTAAAGATGCGAGTTGATGGTAATGCGTCAGAAGAGACATGCAAATTGTGGTTTAAGTCAAAAGCGTCGTATATTTCAACTGAATTATCCTATTGCAACATTGTAGTTTTAAAATATTTATCACTTTTCTAACATGCCTCATTTCTATTATTGCAATGTAACTCAAAGTATGATTATTCAATGAGTATTCAATTTATATGTTGTATTATTTTTTAACAGATGTTCTAAGCACTCAAAAATCTTTTATCAATCGAACACAGCAGTCATTTCAATGACATAATTGAAAACATTTAAGCACACTTAAACCATCGAAGTTACTTTTACGTTGCCTTTTCTAATTTGTATAAATCGACATGTAAAAGAACTATGAAGATAACCAGCTCAAATATAATTAAAGATAAGAGCAAATAATGGACGTATATTGAGACTTGAAAGTGATTAAAAAAAAGAAAAAAAAAATTAAACTATGAATTTTTTTCTTGAATATATTAAAAATTTTGACACAGAAGCAACATTACAATTATTTTGAGGAAATTCATTTTTCATTAAATCCAGGCCACACAATTTTCTCAACGAGCATCCAACCAGTCAAGTACACGAAGCATCTTCGTTACAGTTTAGTCCTTAACGATGAACCATAGCGGTTCGAAACGTCGGAGGTTTGCGGCACATTTATATTTAAGGCGGAGGCAGTAAGGTTGTCTTTTACCAACATAGACAATTTTATTTTTCTTTTCTTTTGTAATTTTTTATTTAACTTTATTTTTAGTACTAATTTCCATTTCAGATTCTATGCGAACGAATATAAACAAGGACAGTCTGACTGTCATGATATTCTATAGTATGTTATTGTATAAAGGCGAGCATATGTGTGCGGATTCCTGAAAAAAAACGGCGTCGAAAGCCTAATGACCCTAATGTTTGCTAGGCCAATTCTCACGGAAACCTTCCTCTCTCTCTCTCTCTCTCTCTCTCTCTCTCTCTCTCTCTCTCTGTCTCTCTCACTATATATATATATATATCCTCGATTTGTTATACAAGGGAACAACCGAGCAGCTTATAATAGCTGCTTCTGCTTCAAAACTAGAGTAGCGCGATGCTCAATTATCATCCTAGCTCTAACAGAGATATAATGCCAACGAGTGCCCGTGGAGAACAAAGTTGGTATTTTAGCTTCTAATCCTATATATAAAACGCAACTGCAGACTTGAACATGTTAGTAGGTCTCGTGAATAAAAATGCCTCGTCCTGTGTCTATGTATAAATCTGCAACATTGCTGTGCCAGAATAGGCGAAGATAGATGATTAGGATACCTGTATTACATGAAGGAAATAGAAAGAAATATCTGGAGTTGCAATGCGGATTGCTACGGATGCCATAGAAGAAATCACCTGAATAAGCAACAGGGAGTCAGACAAATTTTAGACGGTAATATGTGATTTGGAGCGTTTTCTAATTTGGAGCACATGTATAGTCCAAATGAAGGCAAATTACACTTTCAATAAATATCTTTTTTTGACGATTGAATATTAGAGAATGTCGACAATATAATAATGAACCAACCATACCGTATAAAAAATACGGAAATTATTTAACGCAAATTCATAACTTATTATGATATTATTTATGTAGAATTTTGGAATGGAAGATCTATGTTACAACTGTAAAATTGATTTCCAAGTAACATGGCCTTGGTTTTTGTTGCATTGAGTATTAGTCTATTTCTACAATGATTTTAATTTTTATATATAATCAGCTTTGATTTTCTGCAGACTTGCATATATATATATATATATATATATATATATATATATATATATATATATGTTTAAATAAAGCTGTTTGTTGATTGTCATTGTTCTTCTGAATAAGGATATTGATTCTTAAAGAATTTGTGCATCTGCCGCTAAGCATGGATTTATGTTAACGAATATCAGTATTAATGACGTTATTATCGCATCTCTCACCTTTCATCACAGACGAGGGCAACTAATGGGTTCCCGCAAATAACTATAAATCGCAACCTGTTATAGGAGACTTTCTTCGTAAAGCTATTTAATTTCTTTTTTTCGTCTCGTGTCTTCCCGAATCCTCTAGCAAAGAACGATTTCCGATCAATTTTACGTCTTTGTTTTTTCTCAAAGACCTGGCATAAAGTCCGGCGAGAATAAAAGATGGGTATATCAAATAAATGATTGTATGTACGGCATTTACTTCAGTATATAAAGCAGAGTGAGGTTCTGGTTTTTAATGTATTAAAAAAAAGATGTATGATTGACTCTTATATATTTGTATTATATTATATTTTATACACATTGTAACTTTTATCTCCTACTACTTACCCGTTACTGTGATTTTCGTTTAATTGTGAACTTACTATGGCATTCATAGTGTTTAATTTTTTATTACTCATAATACATTTATTTTCTTATTTATTGATATATCTTATCTCTTATAAAGTAGCTATCTTACTTGTTTTCAATTACATTACACAATTTATATCTTAATGTAGTCTTATTGTTAAAATTTATTTTCTTTTGTATCATATTTAGACAAGTAAATGAACACCCATCCATCTCTTTCTCTCTCTTTCTCTCATTACATTACCGGCACAAGCTCGTGGAGCAGAACGCTTCGTACGTTTCTCGACATACGCGGGTCTCTGACTCGGAACATTTCCCAACCAGTATATATATATATATATATATGTGTGTGTGTGTGTGTGTGTGTGTGTATGTGTAATTACTTTTGTCAAATTGGAAAGAAAGTCAATCAGGTCGGAAGAAGACATGGAAGGGGGTGAGGTTAGACCCAAACCAATCGAGGGAGTAGATATAATGTCGAGTTGCAATAAACTAAGGTATACTAGTGAATATATATATATATGTATATGTATACGTATGTGTAAGATAAGGAAGTGATAGTTAATTTATACATATACACAACACCGATAAAAAACATAGATTCATTGCATACTGTTATGAATGATTTTGTTTTCGCTGGCGTGCTATTAACTCGGACAAGGCCGAATATAAGCTTCAAGGTCGAAAGCACTAAGCTTTTGAGGCAGCTTTTTAACCAGAATGAGAGAGGTTGATCATTTCATTCCAGACAATTTTAGTTCATTTCATTCCCAGAGAAAGAGAGAGAAGAAGGGTTGGCCACAGGTTGTAGACATCGAGTATGCTGCTTGAGGCATCTCTTGTACCAAATATTTTTTAGAGCAGTTTTATTTACTGTCCTGTGTAACACCATTTCAGGATATCCGCAGGTCAGCAAACTAAGGAAGACTAAGACATTGAAGTGTAAAGAATATAGCAGGGGGTATCTCGAAAACGGAAGGACCGAGATTTGTAAGTTTTTTGATAGGTTTTTTGGATTCCTTTTATTTATAAATTTATTTTCTCTGTTCTCCTTGTTTTTCTATAATTATATCATACATCTATATACATCTGCTTTGTGCTTTATATAAGAGAGCTACGTAACCTTAAAATTAGGAAAAACGTCAAAAGGCTACTAAAAATTTATTCTGCTATTTGGATGGATTAAACATTCAAAGTTCGACCGGCTATATGTTGACGAAATGCATAATTTTACCAATAATGCTTAATTATATACATCCAGCTTCATTATAAATAGAGAAAGTTTAAAAATTGAGGAAGTGTCTCAGATGTTCGGAAGAGAGATGATTTTCATACACGTATTCTAATTCGTTTGCATCATTACAATACTAATTTTTATCCGATGATAAAACTGTTTTTCCGTCTTGATTTATTGAACTATTGTACATGAATTTCGAATGAATTTTAAATACGCTATAATATGAAAGAAAAAAAAAACGATTTTATCATAAATATGTTTACGCAAAACAATAAATTTATTGTAACTACTTTATTTTTAAAAAAATCTTCATAAGAAGGGTTTATAATGGTAAATTCAACTTCCTTGTTGAAATCTGTGGTGTGCGTACGACAAATGTTATTATGATATAGCATACATATCGGTATTAACCACTGATTTGTAAGTTTTTGGTGGGCTTTAATAGAAGGCTTCTTCAATAAGTACTTCAAAAATATACTGAGAGTTCGATATTATTGAGATAGTTGTAAATCTGATTTTTTTAATTTACTTATAAAACAATCAGTTACGAAGACAATTCTATAATGTTTTTTCATACTTAAGGTTCATATGGAAGTCACATTAATACATCATATTTTGATTGGAATTATTGTTTCTGATTATTCATGTAAAAAAATCAATAATCGTATTCATTTTTGCTATGCCACGTATTTATAAAGGGATGTCAGTAAGATTACCTCTCAAGGGCATCAGCAAGGCTAAAGTCGGTACTATCTATCTACTGTTTCGACCTTAATGAAGTTTTCTAGCGCTAAGTATTATTTCGATATAGATTACCAATTGTGATATATATGACAAAAATAGTTTGAACTTACAATTTATTGAACTACTTAGTAATTCAATTTGAATAAGTGTTTTTCTAACCAGCATTCTACTACTGACTATTTATATATTCTGGTTGGTTTATATTTTTATTCACTTTTTATGTGTATATAATTTGGCTTAAATAAAGCATTTATTGACAAAAAGGAACACATGTGTTTGGTGATAAGTAGAAATGTCATTTTCTCTGGTATGTCGATCTTCTAATGTGTTATAACGGAAAAGACAGACAGCCCGTGCCACACCACGTGCAAAGATCTGTATAATCATAGACGGCAATAAAAAACAATTTAACTTATATTATTATGTGAAAATTTGATGATTTTTTATGACAAAAATTTCAATTTTCTTATTATCTGAGAACGAAAATCATTTTAGATAAGAAAAGCTTCTATTGGCAATCCAAATATTCATTTTGTCACCGTAAAAATAGTTTAATTAAAAAATTTTAATGTATGCGTTCATGTAAAAAATGACAAGACTTCTTCTTATAAAATTCAAATAAATTGAACTTCCTCATACATATGGAAATATATATATATATATATATATATATATATATATATATATATATAAAAAAGAATTATTGAAATTTAGGTATAACACAGAGAAACGTTACTGTTAACTCAGCTATTCTAAACCCCTAATAATTTATGTAAGTTCTCAATTAAATATTTTACGAAAATTATAAATTTTGTTTCTGAAGATAATAAACTGTGAATTTCAAATTAAATATTTAAACAATTATTTTGATTTCAAGGTTAAACCCATTTTGAAATTTCATCCATGATTTCGAAATAGTTAGATAAATGCATAATGAAGGATGGTATTTCTTTAATCTACATAGCAATAATCTGTCAGTTATAATTAACGGGCTTGAAATTTATCCTATCTTGGTTAATATTATACAATAAAGGTTGGTTAATTATTACAGCTAAAATAGTTATTGTTATATAGAAACAGAGGCTGTTTTATGTATCTTGTATCAGTTGCACCACTTCAAAATTATTATTCTATTTTTTTTTGACAACTACTTAATTTCACACTTGAGTTCTATGTCTTCTATAAGATAATATACCGATACTTAAGGTTTTTTATGTACTTAAACTTTCCAATTGCATTGAATTTCATAACAAAAAGTTGAAATTGTTATATTGAAATTGGGCTTGATTTGAACTAACATTATTAGTCATATGAACATCAAGTCCAAAGAGACCATAGTATATCTGGCGACGAATACTACAAATTCTTTATGAGCTCTATTGTTCATGTAGTAATTATAAAAGGTGGCCGAACGTTTTAAGTGATCTCAAAAGGCTTATTTCTCCGATGTCTGTCAGTTTGATATCCTATTTTCATAAATGATTTGGACTCAATATGTCAAAATGGATATGAAAGCATGTGTCGCTTTCTGTATCCAGGCGACTTCATTCAGTGGGTCTGTATTATCTTTAAGTGTTTAAGAATCTATCGTTGTTGACTATTTTTAGTTTTCATTTACTTTTTAACGTATCATAATGAACGTAATACCATCACAATTTTAATGAGTATATGCTTTTGTGCATATCTGAAGAGATCTAAATAGAAGGGCCAGAAAAATAGTCCTTTAAAATATCACTTTTCCTTGTACCTCAAACATACCAGGTTGATTGAGGTTTGTTCTACAAATTATCTTACCTTTGCATTGACTGTTTTTTGATCTTTTGTAGGTAGTCCTCATTAATCATTTATTATAATCTAATTTAATTCTAAATTATTCACCTAGGCTTCTGAAAGAAGGATTTTTGTCTTTATAAGTTTAAACTTGTCGCAGTATCCCTAATTTAATATTGCGGTACAACTCCGATTCTTCGATTTTTTAGAAAAAAAATTCGGATGCCAACTAAAGAATTCTATTTATTAATTTATCTAAGAACAATCGATGAGAACAAATAAAGTATTTATAAATCATATAACTATCGTAATTAAATATAAGTAGATCTTTAGTTAATTGGAAATAATATATATTTGCTTAAAAGTTTATTTTATATTTACAGACAAAGAGTGTGGTAGTAAAGATACATAGCATGGGAGCTTTGAAAGTAGCAATAACGATTCTTACAATATTGTGCTGCAGTTTCTCAGTTCACTCTATTAGAACATCTACGTCTAAAAAGTCATTTCAGTTTGGCAAGAGTGAAGTGATAATCGGAAAAAATAATGTCAATAAAAAAGCTTTGATCTATGCTCTCTGTAAAAGTAAGTCTAATAATCGTAAGGCTACCTGCAGTGTAAACTATAATGGTGACGTATTTGACGACAACTCGCCAAAACAAACTTGTAATTTCAAATTGAAAACTGAAATGGTCAACGGAAAACTTGACATCTTAGAAGTTAATTTCTGGGGCGAAGATAAAGCCTTTTTTGTATGGAGAGAAATTAACCAGACTAATATATTGGATACTTTCGTTACAATAAATGCAGTGCACATAGAAAATTGTGCATTCAACGTGGTCAAATTGAAAGTTGATAATCGCCCTGACTCGCAACCTCAAGTATTTATCATACCTTCTGAGAATAGTTACAGCGTTACATTTATGGATCAGGATCGTTGCAGGAATCAATTTTGCAAGGTGATCGTAGCTGCTGATAACACAGTAAGCCAAGCTCTACCGTGGTTTCCTAATACCGGCTTGATTTCTGATCTGGTAGCAACCAATGAACCTTCAAAGAAACTTATGATAAGTCACGGAGAAATTTTTCCGAGTGTAGGAACATTGAAAATCTACTTATTAGATGAAAATGGCATGTTATTAATTTATTATTATATTATTAATTCAAACGTTCAGTCACTGTATCATTTAGAATACTTTCAAACTTTAGCACTGATAGTATTAGATTGATGGAGATCATTTGCATTCTCAAAAGTAATTAATTTAAGCGCCGGAAGCATTTTGATTATATTAATTATATCAATATTCTAATCTAAATTGGCCCATAATATAATATTTCGACTGTCGATAGAAGTTTGACTTAAATTCTTTTTTGATTTACAAAGAATATAAAACTTTCTGGACATATTGTCATAATATCAATACTTAATATTAGTTTTTTGAACTTACAACAAGTTTTTTCAACTTACATTCGTAAATTCTTCTTTCCACCCATTACAAGGTTCATCTTTATATTCATAAAATTTCTTTATTATAGATAGAAAAATTAATATTTTAAATTTTCAGAGTGGCAGGTACTAGGATCGTTCACTGACTTGGGTAAACTTGGCTGGTCTACATCCAACAGAGTGATTTCATTCTGCCTATTCGGATACTGCGTAATGCACAACCATAGAGGCGGGTCCAGAAGGTCAAGAAGTTACAATATCCGAGGTTTCCCCGCCACGTACGAGGCATTGTTTAATCTGCCGAATGATGAACATGTAGCGCTCGTCTGCCCGATCGAGGATCAAGGCAATTATCGGATTACCAAGATCCGAAATGACGAAGATCTGTTTTTCGATGAGGACGTGGAGGATTTGCATTGTTCGCGGAAGCCAAAGCATATTACTGCTCAATTCTTTAGGATATACAGGCAGGAATATTGCTTGTCAGTGTTTTATTCGGCAAACGAAAGAGACGGCACATATAATTTCAATACGTATTGTTTTCTAATATTGCCATAAACCAATGGTAAATGAGATTATCAAAGAAAAAATACTCTATATTATACCATATAAATATATGTATTATATATTCTATTATGCTATATAAAATATATTATTCAGATATTTTTTATATTTCTTAAATCTAAAAAATGTGCTTCAATTGCGCTTGCATGCACTTTATTATGAATTTAAGCACAAATATTAGTAAATATTTATATATATGTATAAAAATTTTACATGTAGAAACATGAACCCACATATTATACTTTTCTCTCAAACAATAATTAAAACCTGTTAATAAAAAACCTTTAGTAAAACGAGTAATAACTTCAATTATGTACATTTAATCAATGATTTTCTAATTAAAAAAAATCTTAATTATGGAATAATATTGAAAATCCCAAAAACAAGCGAAACATGAAAGAAATAAAATTTTATTTAATTTTCTATTACTTGAACTAAAAAAATTATATCTAATTCACTAACAATGTACAAAATTTTACTCGACTTTTGGGTCTTTACATTAATAAAACATGTTTTGACAAAACTTTAGTCATGTTTTTAATTACAAGTAAAACTGTCATTTCTCTCATACGTTGACCTTGTAATGTACTATCACGGGAAAGAGAAGTAGCCTGTACCATACCACATGTAAAGATGTATAAAATCATAGTCGAAAAAATAATTCAAATTTATCGTTATCTAAAAATGAAAATTACTTTAGTAAACAAAAACTCTTATATGCAATGTAAATCTTCACTAGTTTACCATAATTGTTTTTAGAAAAATGTCTACTGTCATTTAAAAAAATTACGAAGCCACATATAAAATTTCAATAAATTAAACCTCCTCATACATATGGAAATGTACACGTGTCTCTGACTCGGAACATATCCCAACCAGTTTCTTCACCTAGAGTATCTATATATATATATATATATATATATATATATATATGTATATCAAATTGGAAAGGAAGTCGATCAGACCAGAAAATGGGCTGGGGGGAGGAGATAGACCAAAACTAATGATAATCAAGGGAACAGAGATAGCGACGAGTTGTAATAAACTAAGGCATCCCAGATAATATATATGTGTGTGTGTAAGATAAAGAAGTGATAGTTAATTTATACATAAGCATAAGACTGATAAAAAGACATAGTATATTGTCATGGATGATTTTATTTTCGCTCACGGGCTCTTAAATCGTACAAGGCCAAATATAAGCAGAATAGGACGGGCGGATCGTTCCAAATAGTTTCATTTCATTTCATTCCCGAAGAAAGATAGAGAAGAATGGTAAGCCACAGGTTGTGGACATCAAGTATGCTGCTTGACGCATCTCTTGTACCAGAAATTTTTTAGAGCAGTATTATTTACTGTCCTGTATAACGTCATTTCAAGTATCAGCAGGACAGCAAACTAAGGAGGACTAAGACAGTGAAGTGTAAAGAATATAGCAGGGGCATCTCGATAACCGAAGAATCGAGCTTTGTACGTTTTTTGGTAGGTTTTTTAGATATGTTATTTATTGAAATAAAAACCACTAAAAAATTTTAAAAATTATTTTATTTCAATTACCTTATTGCTCGACGTCTGAAGATAAACTGATATCACGTTACTATGGAACTATTATTCTTTTTTTTCTTTGTTGTGCCGCGAAGTTGTTGCCGAATTCTCTGTAAGAACATCATCTTTTTCAACCGCTTCTCTGTCTCCGACTCGAGAAAGCGCCTCGCCAATGTTTAGAGCACACATTTATTGCACAAAAATTGGAAATGTATTACTGTCGAACAAACCTCTTTGGTCAAATATTTCATAAGTTATGCCCGCAACGCAGGGTCGGCCAAATAATAATTATTGAACCGTATCATTCTTCTCTACGTTGCTTCTCAGATCAAGGGCCGTGGACCACCGAGGACTAACTAAAACTCGATCTTGGTCAATGCTTTAATATCGCCAAACACGGTAAGGTATCCAGGCTATAGTACACGTCGCGACCTTAAACGTGACCGCGCACAGTTTGAGCAAAGTGTTGCTTTTAATGTTAAATGGCGATTAAAAATTTTAATTAACGTGCTTTCAGTTTTTACATTAAATAGACGTCAAATGAATTTCAACGAATTTAATATAAGTAGTGATTATTATAACTTAAACTATAACATCCTGCCCCCCGTGCGAAATTTTATTAACAAACATTTAACAAGTATCATGATTAACAATATTTTTTCTTTAGTATTATTCTTATCTTTTAAATTAGACTGAACCTAAAACAAACATTAAACTTAGATTAAACCTAAATTACAAACCAATAGCCTTAAATTCTATAATATTTATAAACTTACATTTAAAAGGTCGCATTAAATATTTTGTCTCAGTAATTTAATTAATTTCCGTACTGGTCTTACATAGATGCCTAAAGAAGTTTGAATTTTTGCTACTCTAACTTGATTACCTTTTCATGGATAAACTTCTATAATAATGCCTTTTCTCCAAACATTTCTAGGAACCTGATTATCTATAATCATTACAATGTCGCCGACTTTTATTGGATTCTCTTTTTCATTCCATTTCTTTCTTGTAATTAAACAGGGTAGGTAGTCTTTCAATCATATTTTCCAAAAACAGTCGGCGAAACAATGAGCAATTGTCCATTGTTTTCCTAAACAAATATTTTTGTTCCTACATTTAAAGCTCCTGAAGATGAACCAATAAGAAAATGGTTTGGAGTAAAACTTTATAATATATATTTGTGTAAAACTTTATTTTATATTTACAGATAAACAGACATAGCATGGAAGCTTTGAAAGTATTAATAACAGTTCTTACAATATTGTGCTGCAGTTTCTCAGTTCACTCTATTAGAACATCTACGTCTACAAAGTCATTTCAGTTTGGCAAGAGTGAAGTGATAATCGGAAAAAATAATGTCAATAAAAAAGCTTTGATCTATGCACTCTGTAAAAGTAAGTCTAATAATCGTAAGGCTACCTGCAGTGTAAACTATAATAGTGACGTATTTGTGGACAACTCGCCAAAACAAACTTGTAATTTCAAATTGAAAACTGAAATGGTCAACGGAAAACTTGACATCTTAGAAGTTAATTTCTGGGGCGAAGATAAAGCCTTTTTTGTATGGAGAGAAATTAACCAGACTAATATATTGGATACTTTCGTTACAATAAATGCAGTGCACTTAGAAAATTGTGCATTCAACGTGGTCAAATTGAAAGTTGATAATCGCCCTGACTCGCAACCTCAAGTATTTATCATACCTTCTGAGAATAGTTACAGCGTTACATTTATGGATTGGGATCGTTGCGGCGATCAGTTCTGCAGGGTGAACGTAGCTGCTGATAATACAGTAAGCCAAGCTCTACCATGGTTTCCTAATACTGGCTTGATTTCTGAGCTGGTTGCAACTGATGAACCTTCAAAGAAACTAATGATTACTCACGGAGAAATTTTTCCGAGTATAGGAACATTGAATATCTATTTAGTAGATGAAAATGGCATGTTATTAATTTATTATTATATTATTAATTCAAACGTTCAGTCATTGTATCATTTATAATACTTTCAAACTTTAGCACGATAGTATCAGATTGATGGACATCATTTGCATTCTCAAAAGTAATTAATTTAAGCGCCGAAAGCATTTTGATTATATTAATTATATCAATATTCTAATCCAGATTAGCCTATAGTATAATATTTCGACTGTAGGTAGAAGTTTGACTTAAATTCTTTTCTGATTTACAAATAATATAAAATCTTATACTTCGCTAATTTTTTTTAACTTACATTCGTCAATTGTTCTTTGTATCCATTGCAAGGTTCATCTTTATGTTCATCTTATTTTTTACTTATTAGAGATGTAAAAATTATTATTTCAACTTTTCAGAGTGGCAGGTACTAGGATCGTTCACTGACTTGGGTAAACTTGGCTGGTCTACATCCAACAGAGTGATTTCATTCTGCCTGTTCGGTTACTGCGTACTGCACGACCATAGAGGCGGGTCCAGAAGGTCAAAAAGTTACAATATCCGGGGTTTCCCCGCCACATACGAGGCATTGTTTAATCTGCCCAACGACGAGCATGTAGCGCTCGTCTGCCCAATCGCGGATCAAGGCAATTATAGGATTACCAAGATCCGAAATGACGAAGATCAGTTTTTCGATCATGACTTGGAGGATTTGCATTGTTCGCGGAAGCCAAAGCATATTACTGCTCAATTCTTCAGGACATACAGGCGGGAATATTGCTTGTCCGTATTTTATTCAACAGACCAAAAAGACGGCACGTATAAGTTCAATACATACTGTTTTTTGATATTGTCATAACACAGCTGTACATTAAATTTATGGAAGAGAAAGCACTCCAAATTATATACCAAATAATCATACATTTTTATATATTATCATAAAACTAAAAGACTTTTTGTAAATTCAAATTCATGCGCTTTTTTACTAATATATGCATAAAGATTTTGTAAAGATTTAGATATATGTGTCAACAAGTTAAAACTTCAATTATATATTTTTCATCAATTGTCTTCTGATTTTTAAGCATAAAAATATAAAGTATATCCACAGACAACCAAAATATGAAGATAAATAAAGTTTATTAAATTTTCTGTTACTTGAAATAAAAAGAATTTATAAATTACTCACTGTAAGAAAGCTTTAATTAACTGTTTGCTCTTCTCCTACTCCTGGATTCATCAATAAAACGACAGGTCACGTGATCCTCGATGTATTGTGGTAAATCCAAATATGTGATATCAATAATCTGAACAAATTAATAAATTATAAAACATCAATTGTAAGAAATCAGAAGAAATTTTATTAATAAATGTTTACGACTGACTATTAATTAAAATTTTCTCATTTTTTTTCACAACATTTTTACACAGAACATATTCCACAAATCGTGGAATAAGTCTAAAATATTACTTATCTCGTAGTAAATAGACCAGAACCTTTCGAGTGAATGATGAGTAAAGCTCTAAGCATCAACGAACATTTCTATTGGAACATTTTCTTCTCTATTAAGAATCGTGAGAAAGCCACAGGTGGTTATGGATAATATATTGTCTGTATTATTTTTGACCACGGTTGCTACGAATTAAGCAATTTCTCCGTCTGTACAAGATTAATTTTTTTGGTGATTTTCATGAGAAGAAGGTTCTATGTTGCGTATTTCAGAACGCCGATGGAATTATAATTTGTTTAAAACAATTCAATAAAATTTTGATATTATATTTTTGATATTATATTTATATGAATCAGTTGGAGTTTCAACAATCAAACGAAAAAGAATGTGATTCAATAATAACACAGTTAAAAATTACGAACATAAGTGAGAAATTCTTCTTGTGAACTCTTTGCGATTAATGAAAATCATACTAACATTAGAATTTAAATTTATATTGCTTTTTTACCTTTCGAACTACTATCAGTAAGTACTAGAATTCCTTAATGACTTAAAAGTTAAAATATCGCTTAAAGTGAAACGCGCCATAAATGTATGTTTGGAAATATCTTTTCTCTTTTTCCATCCAAGATCATAAAAAAGTTATTCTACCTATTCTAATTCCTCGAATAATTGACGAGTAGTAAAATACCAGAAGCCTCATTTGTTTAATATAATTAGATTTGTATAAAATATTTTTAGAATATTAAGACAAACTGCTTTCACTTTAAGCAATAAAAAAGTCATTTTCCTTAATCATGCATGCGCATTATACAATCGAATTGATCGGAATATCGAAATCGTGATTCTTCGACGTGGGATAATTGCACAAGTGTGAAAATGCAGCCAAATAAGCCAAATTATTGTGAACAGTATTTGCGTCGAGCTCGAATTGACTAATTTTGTCAGCATGCATAAAAAATTGAATTCTTTGTTATAGTTAGTTAAATGTCTTTTTTGTTAAAATTATATAATCTTGTATTTGTGACCGATTTCAAGAAGGGGAGAAAACAACAAGGAATAACGGCTCGCTAAAATTATTGAAATTAAAAAAAAAATTTTTTTGGAATATAATGGAGTTTAATGAAAAATGCGATGTATTTGCAGATTATTATAGTAGCACTACGTAAAAGGGAAAAAATATTTTCCAAACAATATACCATTGATATTTTCACAATGAGATGGCCTGAGAGACTATGTTCAAGACAGAGCTCATCCAGGACGTCAAGTGAACTATTCGTGATTATAATTTTGGATAGTATTCCAAAGTTATGGTATAACTTATTACGGTAGTTATTATTGTATTATAATAATGTTTTGATATTGTTGAAATATTATGAAATTATCTTTGTACTGCTTTCTGAAATTGTGTTCGGCCATTATTTTGTGATCGATATTCCATATACTCTCTTAGGTATCCCTATTGATTTAAGAATCGTAATGCAGTCAAAATTTTAAAAAAATATGTAGAACGAATATTAACGAGCTGATTCAAATTTCTAAAACGAATTGCTATTATTTATAGAAATTTGATTCTCTGGTAGAGGTTTCTTGGACAGTGACACTTAGGACGTGTAAGCATGATGATGCAAGCGGTATATTTGTGATGTATGATAATTTTTTCACAAATTCATAATACGATAATTTTTTATTTAATTTAATTAATAATACGATTAATAATTAATAATACGACATTTAATTAATAATACGATAATTTTTTCACAAATTCATTTTGTTCTGAATATTTTTTTTCGTCCAATTTTTTTGTTGAAAGAAAAACATTGTATAACGGATATATCTGTAGTTGAAGTAGCTAATATTTTTCTCGGAAGAATGCATGGAATACACAGAGGGAAAAAATTGAACTGAAAGTTCAATTATTCAAGTATATACAGTATTAAGAGAGCTGAGAGTGTGTGTACGCTGAGTTGTGTACGGAACGATCGGCGTACACAAAATTACTCTGCAAGAATCAATTCTCAGTCGAATTATTTCGCCAAATGCCTTAATGCATGCCGTGCTGAATCTTTAATTTATCGACTTTCCTCTATAAGTAAAAAATGAATAACAGCCTTCTCAATCTCAAAGCTGCGTTACATGGAATGACGCGCGAAAGTGAAAAACCCAGTGAACAAGCCTCTTGAGTACGAGAGAGCGAGAGAGTGAGAGAGAAAGAGAGCGAAAGAGTGAGATAGGGCAGGAGAAATGCGAAAGACGGTACGACAAGTTTAGCAGCCTATGAATTGCGGTCTCCTCTCTCTCTCTCTCTCCTCTCTCTCTCTCTTTCTCTCTCTCTTTCGCCCTCTTTCTCTTTTCCATCATCGACGCAAGCCTGCGGAGCAGAACAACGCCTCGCACTTTTCTCGCCTACACGGGTCGCTGACTCAGAAAATATCCGAACCAGCTCGTTCGCATCGAGTGTATATACATGTATATATATAAGTATAATACGAATGTCGCGAAATGCTTCGAGGCAACTTTATATATATATATATATATAGATTGATAGATACACGGGCAATTTTCGCATTTTCAAGCAGTCTGCAACGGCGAAGAAAGCGAGTCCGTCGTCTATACGGTCGCTATATATATATATATATATATATATATATATATATATATATATATATATATATACACATTATATTCGAGTAAACACTTTTGTCGAATGGAAGAAAGTCAGATCGGGCCGTGGAGCTCGTTAAAAAGCTCTAAACTTGGTTATAGCACGTTTAGGGGGAGAGAGGCTGTGGGACGGGTGTGGGGAGAGGGCAGGAGAAGAAAAAATAGACCGAAGCTAATGATAATCGAGCGAGCCGATATTATACCCCCCCCCCCAGGCTCCCAACGAGCCGCCGTAAAAATGGAAAGTACAGACGGGTTTACATAGATATGAGGAATTAGCGACTCGTGCATACGGATATGGGCAAATATTAAAAAACAAAAAAAAAAAAAAAAAAAACAACAACGGACGGAATAGACGAAATTTTGGAAAAGTTTTTTTCTTCTTTTTTAGCAAACGCGTACACATTTGAATCGCCCGCAAGTGCTTCCTCCCCTCACTGCGGTAGCCGCGGAGGAAGCACTTGAAAGTTCAGAAGAACGATCCAAAGACGGTCGGGGGTATTTCGAACGTATATATATATAATACGAGGACGCGCGCAGAGATATGGAATTCGTGAATTATCGATGTAATCAAACGGGAAAAGGAGTTGGCTAGAATTATTGCCTTTCTTTCGCATCCCCATGCTCGATCGAGCTTGACGATGCCCCTCTACCTGTACACGACTCATTAAGTCTCATTTTTATGTCTCTCTCTCTCTCTCTCGCAATAATCGAAATTAACGAGTTACTCTATCCCCTACAATGCAGTATATAATATTTAATAATTTCGTGATCTAATATTTCCTTTGACGATGCTGGAGATATTATATATTTCGAGAAAAGCAGCTACATAGCTTTCTACGTTATTAGTATCGGTATTAAACATTTTTAACGATCGTACAGAACGTTAAGCCCGGCGAGTTCGATCGTCAAAAAATTTAATCGCTTTATGCAATATGGATTGCCAACTTTTTTTTTTTTCTATTCCATAAACAATCCCGTCTGTATATACGGAATTAATAAACTACGACCGAACTTATGGATATTCCGTTAAATGGAAAACTCTCGGTTTTACCGTCAAAAGTACGGATTTTGTGATTGCAAGTTAAAGTGCGGCGGTGTTATTTCGATGCTGAAAAAAAAGTTTCGAGCGCAACGGTTTGCAATTTAGTGGAAAGTCTTTCGAGAGCTGTAAAGGAGTGAAAATCGAACTCCCGACAGCGTCGAACATTACATTCGTTTATAGATAGGAAAAAAGTTTATGGATTGAATGATTTTGATAATTATATGAGAACACATTAATAATTATGACAATGGCAATGGATTTATCATATTACAAATCAGTCGTACATTGTCAATTAATTGTACTAGTTTTTCACCTTCACCAAATCACACAGTGGACTGTTTCATATCTCAATTCATCGTTGTAATTAAATTTTATTACGAATTATCAACATAATGACCCGTCTGTAGCTATTCATTTATAATCATTCTATACGGCGTCCGATGCTCATCTACACACGGGGACAGGCACACACACACACACACACACACGCACACACATACCAGGAACAGAAAACGAGCAGCTGACGATGGTACGAGTCCGATGTGTATAGGGAGATACGCGGCTGAGACGGGTGCCGCTCGTTTTTCTCTTTGGCGCGCGAGCGCGCACGCTCCGCGAATCGTGTTAATGCCGGAATTATGCGAAGCCTTACATTTTCCATAACCTTTGACCGTTGGAGCTCGAATATGTGTGTGTGTGTGTGTGTGTGTGTCACCTTTTACACGCAGCCTCGAAGTCGCGCAATCTGTTCTTGCGCGTACTTTTGTAAGTCCAGGGCTCTCGGTCTAAAGTCCAACGGGAATTACCGGTCTGCAAATGATTTTCAGCTCTATTTTTATTAAATACATCATAAAAGATCAGTTTCTCCAGTTGGATGATTTTTATAAAAGTAAACAATCAAATTTCCGTACAAATATTCATTTCCGTAAAAAGCTGTTGAATCATCACGTTAGATCGTGAAAGATTTAGCCACGGAATGGACAATGACGAACGAAGTATTATATGAACGGCAATTATTTCCCAATAATTCGATTTTTACGCGGTCGCTTATTATTTCACAGACGTACCGGACGCGATGACAACGGTGTCGGGACAAAAGATATTTTATCGTAAGACCGTCGGGACGATAATTTTTCGCTACAGAATTAAATTCTATACTTGCGCGTTCAGGTCCTGCGCGAGAAATGAATATACGCTAATTAAGTGTTCTCTTCGATTTTTTTCGTATACGTATATATGTCACCAAAATTTCGGATTTATTATCATACAAATCTAAGTGTCTAACTGTATATAACAATAATTAATGTAGACGTGATGCGTAAAATCTTCAAATGAACATTGGTAAAATTTTATAAAACTTTTAAACACGATTGTAAATATTTTATTAAAAGTATAATTTAATGAAAATAATTTTTTTCTTCTACGTAATGTAAATTGTATGATAATACTAGTATATTCGTCACTATACTACATGGCCAATAACATTGTATTATATAATATTACGCTTTTCGCATAACGGTTCAAATGAATCTGATATCTGACTTGTAATCATTGAAATAATTACAGTGCATACAAAAATAAGAGTATGTATTAAATATATTGTGTCTATGTTAATGTTATATAGATAGCCTTAAAAAGTTCTTTGTATACTGAGAAATCTGAAAATTTGGCGAAAAAGTTTTTATTTATTTATTTATTCGCCTATCTAAATTTGGACAATCGGACCATTAATCTCGAGATTATATTTTAATTTATCCTTTGAGTTACACCAGTAGCTTATACCTGGCGTTTTTTCAATGATTCATTCTGGCAGCGTTGTAAACTTTACACGTCTACCATTGTACTAATCTATCAGTTTTTCACGCAGAACGACCGATTATTCTATTGAACGATGCGTGTGAAGATATTTTAAGTAATTTTGTCGCAGCATTACGTTGAACAAAGTAAAAAAAAAAAGTCGAACCGCGATCGATTAATCCTTGGACGGCCCCTTGACAATGATACACGCAACGAACGAATAATCGTCCCGTGCGCATTGTCACGTTCCCCCAGCTTCCGAACGCCACCGAGCGCCTCGCGTCCCTGTCGGGCTCGCTGCTAAAGCACCGTTACTACGGCGGCACACTGGAGAAAGTTTTACGAAAACGAGAAATTTAACGTAAAATCGAATAGATCTGTCTATTCGTGTGTATTTATAACGAACACGAATGGGCGGGCGTGTGTGTGTGTGTGTGTGTGTGTGTGTGTTGCGAGCGAGTGTGTAACTTACGCAAGTTTATTATTATAGGCATGGATCAGCTTCGGCGCTCCGCTACGTATAAACCATAAATGTATTACCGGTTTCGCGTAATAATTTTCCATTAACACCCGAGTCCGAATAGATACGTCCATTTACGGCTGTATGTCGTTCTAATTGTCAAAGCTGTACGTACTTTGTACGTATTTACTTTTTGTTTGTTTCGTTATATCTATAAATTTGATAATGATTCATTCTGATTATTGGCTAAAATGAATTTAACACTAAGTAAGAAAATGATAAATAAATATGGATAAAATTAAAAGTATAATCATTATTAAAATTTATTTTATCTGATAATCTGAAAATCTTGCATTATAAGATGAAATTATAACTTCTAGTTGTACTACTAAAGTAATTATCGCTAAGCTTTGTCAGAACCATTGAGCTCAAAAAGAACTTATGCAAAAAGTTGAGACAACCCAACATGAATCGGTTATTTTGCTAAAATTCCAATATACCAATTCATTTCCCGGGTTTTTTTTTCTTATAATTCCCTTTTCTACGACGAGGAACGCCTATATAAAAAGGGTGGGTGAGAGATAGCAAAAGCGAGAGGGGGGGAGAGAACGGCGGTAGCAAGCATCGTATCGTAAAAACTGTTTCGATAATAATCCGACGAATCTCGAGAGTGGCAAAAAGTCGAAAGGGAAGATTAACGGTATGGCGAGCATCGGGAAAGAAAGATTCGAGGCTAGCTCTGGCTTTTGACCATTTGCTACGGGAATTTATAGACGGAACGAGGTCATACGGAAGACTTTGTTTTTGGATGATTTTTTTTTTGTCCACAATCCCTCTGAATCGGCGATAAGCGAGATTAGCGCGATATCGAGATTACGAAAGGAAATAGTCTGGGTGTAATCACGTCGAATATTATAATTGCGGGTTACTTTTATGCATTAGTAATTACACATAAGGATCGGCATTAAGTTGTAAAGGACCCGTTAAAACTTAAGCTTATATATCTTATCTCTACTCAGTCCCAGATTGGTCTCCCTTTAGCTCAGTGTTATTCCGTTATATAGTATCACTATATATTTTACACTTATACATATATACATATATGCATATGAGTAGTTATTTATTCAATCTACAAATAGAAGAGCAGGATAAATGTATTATTTATATATGTGTGCATGTATGTGTGTGTGTGTGTGTGTGTGTGTGTGTGTGTATTCTAAGGCTTCTAAAAAAAACTGAATATTTTTTTAAAAAGGATCATGAGGTGTGCGGTTTATTTTAACAATTTCACCAAGGATAACATTTGAACTTGTGACACTTAAAGGCCAATGAGAAAAAAAGGATCGAGTTATCCGTCTCGTATAAATAATGCATTAAACGAACATTTGTAGAATAGCACATCGCGCACCCCGTACATACATAATTGAGGGAACGCATATACTAAGTGAAGCCATTCTTCATATTAATCTCTCTCTCTCTCTCTCTCTCTCTCTCTCTTTCTCTCCCCGCATCCGCGCCCACACTTCTGAAATATCCCGCGTTTATTATAATACTTATATACTTAATTATCTACCGTGAAAATAAAGAGAAATTATCCCCAGCAACGCGGAATGGACAATAAATGTAAATTTGAAGTGAAAATAGAGACGGCAGTTTATATACGTACACACACACACACACACACATATGCACATCAACTGTAGCCTATATATGCGGTACGATGGTGGTGGGCTCGCTCGCTGCCGTGTTACACATTTAAATAGATTTCTATGTCCTTGGTTCATGCGCACTAGAAATTTCGCATCGGTCGTCGCTCGCTTTGCCATATGTATATATATATTTATATACATACACAATACTTCTTATATATGCCCGCGGGATCATTATCAACATTCCTAGAACTCGCGCGCGAGCGCGACTATATTAGAATTTCTAGACCGATTTTTTTTCTTTTTTTTTTCTTTTTGTTTTCTTTTTTGCCGACCGAACGTTTTCACCGCGCGATCGCATTGGAAGGGGGTGGGGGGACGATCGAAAGGTTACTTTTTTCCTTCGACGAATACGAGTTTTTCCGTATCGCGACGATTCTCTCCGCCCGGCGCCTGTTCGATGCATCGTGAGGCGAGGAAAAATGAAAAAGGAAAAACCCCGCTCGTCGGATAGGGGGCCAATTATTTGCAAGAGTAACAATTGATCGAATAATAAGGGAGCAATCGTCTTTTCTTTTTTCTATATATATTTACACACACGCGCGCGCGCGCGCGTGCAATGAAGATAATTTCGAAAAAATAATCATTACAGTGAAATCATTAGTTCTCTCTCTCTCTCTCTCTCTCTCTTTATATATATATATATAAGCATTTCATTCGTTTAATATGACGTGATGATACAAATAAATACATATTACGTATACAAACATATCTATTAGATTTCCTTTTCTCACACAAAGGATACATTCTTTCATCTAAGAATAATATCTCTACCGTATATTAATACGGATCCATTTCACTTTATACCAAATCGTCAATCTCTCTTGGCGATAAATCAAGTGGGACGCGCTTTAGTTCAATATAATTACCAATACATTAATGCCCGGTACGTAAATAACGACATATCAAAACTGATAAATCGCTCGGGAGCCCGTGCATACTTGAGCGCGCGCAAGCCGCGACGCCGATGCGTAAAAATGAAGCGACGGGACGTACGAATCGATGATCGACGATATAATCGATCGTGATCGCTCGGTGCAAAAAAAAAACGAACGCGTCGCTCGGCTTATACGCAATCCGTGATTTAACGACGTCGAGCGGACGAAGTTAAAATTGGCCTGCGTCGCGCTTATTTACCGCCCACGTTGCCAGCGAGCGTCCTTTTACAATCGTCCGTTAATCGCATTTGGCCGCGAGAAATTCATTTACCCAATACGCTGCGCGGCGCGAAGTTTTCTCGCATTCATATCCCCCGACTGTTCGTCGCGGCAAAATTTCTGCCTGTTTCTATCTCAAACTTAGGCGCGCTGCATTCTACGTCGTTGTCAAATGCCGCGCGGACCAACGAAATTGTGACGATCTTTCAGTCCCTCTTTCGGATGCCGTATACGTATGTAGAGCCGAGCTTGTATACGATAACGGTAAATGTTGTCGCGCAATATGGGATGCAAGTTAATATTGAAAACTGTGGGGAAAAATGTGACTTTTTAGCAGTACTGCTATCGGAATTGACGTTCTTAAAATTTTTGATAAAGTGAAATTTACATACACACACGTACGCGTGTAAATAATATAAAATTTAGTTATCTATTGTTTTTTACTTCTCCCGCATCGTTGATAATTGTCTACCCTATTATTCGGAAGTTCTCTAAGTCAATTTTTATATATATGCATATATATGCATAATATGATCCATTTTCTTAGACCTCGCTCGGCAGCGTGTTTTATACAACTAAAACGTCGGGCAAGTTTTTATGGAAAATAGTATCGCGCTAAAAACCACGCATCATTAGCGCTAAATATATCACGCTGATAAAAAGCAAGGAAAAAAATATAAGATTACCGAACAACGAGGAAAAAAAAATGGAGTCAATAAAAGAAAAACGCACAATTTCGGCTTCTATATGGATCGATCGAAATCGGTGGGCGACCAATGACCATTTCAGCATTTTCCCAAAATTACGCTGGGGCAGGACGAACTGCTGGAGCACGCGTATCATGCGATAATGTAGTTGTATGCGTTTCAACAAGGTAGCAAATATATACAGTTATGTATGACAAAAGTACGCCTTCGATTAGGCCCATTTTTTTACTTTTTTTTTTGGTGACTATATCGAACCAGCCACGGATTACATTTGTCGTATCGTTCTTTTTCAAAGAATAAAACAAAAAAAGCAGATATAATATTGAAATAATAATAAAAAGAAAAAAAAGAAATCTCCTTCTTTCTCTCTCTCTCTCTCTCTCTCTCTCTCTCTCTCTCTCTCTCTCTCTCTCTCTCTCTCTCTCTCTCTCTCTCTCTCTCTCTCTCTCTCTCTCTCTCTCTCGCTCTCTGTCTCTCGTCAACTAACGATCGGAAATTTCTAACGAACCGCGAGAGCGGACGGGGCTCCGCTCTATTAAGCCGCGGAAGTCCCGCCGCGGCGCGCGGGAAACACAATTACTCTCGAGTGTCTGCGTGTGTGAGCGCGCGCGCGCTCGCGTGTCCGTGTATATGTTTACGTGAGTACCCCGGCGAGCTCACCTCGTCCGCGAGCGCAACACATCCGAATATTCATGAGCCGCGGCGTGCGCGATTTTCATGTATGTATATATATATATATATATATATATATATATATATATATATATATATATATTATATTATGCGGGGGTATCGCCCATATACAAGAACTTGCACGCGTCGTCGATTCTTCGACAATGCCCCCATGATATGGGCTCTTCTATCTCTCGCTCTCTCTTTCTCTCTCTCTTTCACTCGACGAAACCTACTAGCACGAAGTCACACCGCTGATAGGATCGGCAGACCATCCAGTTCCTCGAAGTCTCGTGCGTATAGAGAAAGAGAGAGAGAGAGAGAGAGAGAGAGAGAGAGAGAGAGAGAGAGAGAGAGAGAGAGAGATACTGAGAGACTGAAAAGTCTAGTGGAGAAAATAGAGAGATGCAGGAATGGAGAATAGGATAGAGAGAAAGAGAGAGAGCCATAGATAGATAGAGCCATAGATAGAGAGTGCGATTGAGCTCTGTAACTGTGTTCTTCTTTCCTTCGCCTTTCACACGGAATGCGCTGAAGCAAATTGTTTTCGTTGATTACAATAGGGGATCGTGATAGCGGCCATTAATCGCTCGCGCTTGTGCAACGAAGGTCGATAAAAAAATTGTTTGCGGTACTTCGGAATTGCCTTCGATGAACGTTGATTAATTAAACGAGTAAATAGCGAATTGCATGTATGTAGGCTTCCCGCTATGTTTCGGGAAAAAACAAACGAAGGGTGTGAAATATTGACGATGCGTTCTTCTTACGGGACAAGCTTTACAGAGAAGCCGAAGAAATGAAGAATTGTGTTATTTAAGGACGAAAAATCAAGATTCGCGCTTGGCTAAACGAAAAGGAAAATTGTAGATTTTCAGTGTTTTGGCAATTGATCGAATCTGCAAATTTTCTACATTTATGTACATTATATATATATATATATATATATATATATATATATATATATATATATATATATATAATGTGCTGGAAAGTCGAACGGCAATACGTTGTCGTACCTGTCATCTCACTTTACAACTAATTTTCGAAAATTGAACACTTTCTCTACAATTACACCGATTTACAGATAAATAGATTTTCCTTGGATCACGGCTACATGTGGGACGGGACGTTGGCAATATCTCGACGCTTTAGCAATACGGATCACACAAGAATGAGGCGAAAATTTCCATAGTTCAGGGTAAAGGGCATTTCGACAGCTGCAAGAATAACCGATATAATCGAAATGCCGAAATAATTCTACGATTCCATCAACCTCGATTTTTAATTAACCCTGGGAGGTCCGAGATTTTTAAAAATTAGCTCGTCTCAATTAACTGTATGGAGAAGTGTTTCGAGGTCTCTAAGTCGTTGCTCGATCCAGGATGAAATGTCCTCTACTCAAGCCATGACGCCATATGGTTTCATGTCGGTTCGCGATACGGTAATGCATGGGTTATTTTTTTTTATGTATTTTTACATTTTATTAATTCTTTTTTTTTTTTTATTTTATAAATCAGAATTTACGACTCTGATTTTGAGGTTAAGAAAAGTGAGTCGCGTGATACTTCAATTTGGATCCTCTGGAATTTTTTACGCATAAAAGTACACTTTTAATGAACTCTTAAAAGCTGCTCCATATATCGTCATTACGGCCCTACAAAGGTAAGAATATCCCAATTCTGTTTTTGATAATAAACGAGGATGTCGACTTGAAAGCAGCTAGGTTTGCATGGCAATAAACGTAAAATTTTCGGTAAAACTCTCGTCCATCGTCGAAGAACTGGGCGGATCATGTTTAGGTCGCACTCGAAGTTGGAAATCCTGCACATTATTTCCGCCATTAGCAACTGTCTCAATTTCTTTCAATCTGTGCCGCAGACATAGTGAGCGACCGATATACATTTTATTCCAGACTTGAATGAAACACTTTTCTATTAGACAATGTTATATGTCGCCGTTGAAAGAAAATTCAGAGACTTTGAGAGTTTTTTATGTAATAAATGTGAAAGAGACAATTATATCCGTATCGAAGGGGGCGGGAACTAGAGGGCCACCGCGGAGATTCTCGATCGAGCAATAAGACGTCAACGACAAAATGGAGGACGTAACTTGTCAGAACAGGCATTTAGCATCACTCGGGTTTGTGGACCGAGAAGATTAATGTGCGCCGGATGAAAGAAAGGAAATTGACACCGAAGAGGGCAGTAGAGTCTTGACCCGTAGGCTCGATTGGTACGATGAATACCTCCTCTGTAACAAACGATCGAGAATATCGAAGCCTCTATTTATGCCCCACTGCCCCGAACTCCTCGCACTGTTCAGCGACGGAGGCACACGACGTGCTTACGAGCAAGGGACGCGTAAACCTTTAAGGCCGTCCTAGCGTCAATTGTCCGTGACTGGGATTGGAACTCGGGACCACTTAGCCAATCCTTAGCTCCAGCGCTCGATCCATCGTAGACCGCGAGGCAGACAACTGTTACGCTAAAATTTAAACGCAAAGCACATTATTCCAATAACGTTATCTGTTTGTTTCATTTGTGGTTCGTCGCAATTACGCGCGCTTAACAAACGCTTGATATTACATGTATCACTCTACATGGCTGCGTTCACCAATTTTTTTAACATTCCATAAGACGCTGTACAATAAATGAATCGGTGGCCATTGCCGATATTTTGCGAATGTTTCATTATAAAATAATTTATTCAATGATAAAATTATATAATAAAATTTAATTAAATTATAATATAGTTCTTCAATTATTGCTCATTCTCACGTAATTCTTCTTATAAACTTTTTGTATTTTTAAGGACGATAATGGAGCATCCAGCGCAAAAATGGAAAATCTCGCGTTTCTATTTTCGGCCGAACACGAACTTCGAGCATCATTTATTTTTCCAGCGATTTCTCCCTGATTTTCCTCGATCTGCCATTTGCTTCGAAGTCGTATATTTTTTTTTTTTTTATAATTTGACAAACTCCGCAAGTGTGTCGCGCGTACGTCTCTGTCGACGTCGAAGATTATAACTACTGGGTAATTTACAAGGGAGGGGGGAGGGGAGAGAAAAAAAGAAGCATTTCTACAATGCGCGGCGTGTACGCGCGCGCGATATTGCGAACATGTTCGAAAATGCCTCACTCGAAGAATCCGTAAATCCACTGTCGAGCATAAATTTCGTACTAACGTCTGGCAGCTATATCATGCTCTCCCCCCCCCCCTATTCGGGACTTTCCCCGTACACGGCGCACGTCCTAAACGGGCCATCGATTCCGATCGTCCTCGAAATTTTCGCGACCGCCGTGCAATTACAATCGGTGCCGATCTATCCCCGCGCTTACGCGCAATCAGCTTAACAAGCGATCTCGCACTACGGCAGGGCACAGACGTGTTCGCGCACGCGCGCACCGGAAACTTTCTAGGCAACCTGTCGGCAATCGGCGCCGCGAGCCGCCTATCCGGTCATATTAGCTGGCACTTCATAAATCATTGCTCTGCGCGCTCAAGATTCGCGCCGCGGCCGTAAAAAGTCTGTACTGTAGAGAGGGTCTGTGTACTATGCGCAATATCTGTACATAGCTGTGTAGTATGTGTACTATCTATCTATCTATATATATATATACACGAGCACCCGCGCTCGCTAACGCCGATCTACATATGCGCGGTGAGGTAAATACTATCGCTAATTGTATTATGGTAGTGAGTTTGAACAGGTCGTTTGTGTTCTTAAGGTCGGTACGACTTTGAGGCAATAAAAAGCAAAACGAAATGTGAAAGAATAAGGAGGCGGAATAGAAGGACGATCGTGGGAGAGGGGGGCTATCGATATGAGGCT
Organism: Sycobia sp. Sy_11; assembly: GCA_018907035.1. Classification (NCBI taxonomy): domain Eukaryota; kingdom Metazoa; phylum Arthropoda; class Insecta; order Hymenoptera; family Epichrysomallidae; genus Sycobia; species Sycobia sp. Sy_11. Next base: position 172,465 of record JACCIC010000213.1, on the reverse strand, counting down.
ATCGATATTAGTGTGTATATATATGGTACGCTTTGTATGCTAATGTGCCGCGCACGCCCGCGGGCTCTATGCGCGTGCGATTTTTATTTTTCGCTTCCGGTGCTGCAGATATTGCCATTTTTTCTTTTTTTTTTTTTTTATTCAGCGCGGCTCGTTATGAATCTCTTTCTCTTTCCCGGGGCTTTGCGTCGCGGGGATATACAATTGTTGACGAGGGAAACGGAGAACGCGCATGTTGTATGTAGTATATACAACATATAATGTATTAGCATGTAGTATATGCAACATATAGTTTAGAACCAATATTTAATTTGTTTGATCTCGTTTGTGGATGAAGCAAGCACGACCACAAAATTGAAGTAACTGTACCAAAACGAGACAGGTCGTTTATTATATTGTAGGCACTTTACTTCATTTAATTCCGAGCGAGCGAGAGAGAGAGAGAGAGAAGAGAGAGAGAGAGAGAGAGTGAGAGAGAGTGAGAGATGAAGCTTACCAAATATATTTTAGAGCAGTTTTATTTACTGCCCCTTTTCACATAATTCCAAATGTCAACAAGTCAGCAAACTTAGAAGAACTAAGGCAGTAATATGCACAGAATATAGGAGTAAGCATCTCGAAAGCGGAAGCACTGAGCTTTTTTTGGAAGTTTTTTTTATATTTTTTTTTTCTTTTTGAATTTTTTCTGTTCTTCTTGTCTTTCGACAGTTATATTATATATATCTATATATATCTATATAGATCTTCTTGTGCTTTATATATAAGGGTGACCTAAGCTTAAAATTAAGAAAAGCGTCAAAACGCTACTAAAAATTTAAATATTAGAGCATTCACAATTTTGATAAATTAAACATTAAAAATTCAACCGGATAAAAATTTGAGGAAATGCATAATTTTACCAATACTGACTATTATTATTATTATTATTATATATATATATATATATATATATATATATATATATATATATATATATATATATATACCTAGCATTATTAAAAGTAGAGAAAGTTTAGAAAATGAGGAAGTGTCTCAGATGCTAGGAAGAAAGATGATTTGCATACACGTATTATAATTCGTTTGTATTATTACAACAGTAGTTTCTATTCGATGAAGGAAAAAAACTGTTTTTCCTTCTTGTTTTATACAATTTATTAAACATGAATTTCCAACAAATTCCATATATTTCAGAATATATTCTCAGAATTTATCGTTATTTATATCCTTATACATTGTCAGAAGCGAATCTACGTTTAATAAGGAATATAAAAGTAGAAGAACGATTTTCTTATAACGATATTTACGGAAAAACATTAAATTTATTGCGTCTATTTGACTGACAAAAGAAATCTATAGGCGAAGTATTCACGAATGCAAAAAATTTCCCTACATCGAAAGTTATGTCGATGCTATGCGATGCGAGAAAATGCGCGGGGACTGCCCTCATCGTCCCGAGTCGCACGCATCCTAGCCGTATATTATAACGAAACAGCCGAGCGTTTCGCGTCTCGGCCACGCCCCGCCGCTAACTCCCCGATCCAACGATCCATCCTCGGCGTTTTCGAGCCCTTACCCGGCGTTTTTCATATTATACGCGGCACGTCATGGTGGGAGGATAGCGCACGACTGGCCATGGTTTCACGCGCTCGGCGCTGCATTAAGACGCGCCGAGCGCGACCGCGCCCCTCGATCCGCTCGTCCGCGACCGGCGAGAAAGTGTATCGTACATCTGTATAATACGTATATACATACGCGTCTGCTGTAACGATCGGCGTATCGGAGGAATCGAGCGCTTGGAGATGAAATCAGCGAGCTCTAGCGACGAAATTTTTGAAATGTCAATAGACGAGGGTAGATTGAGGTTAGATCGGTATGAAGGATACGAGGCTGCTCTTTCGACCCACTTGATCGACCAACAAAGTCGAAAGTGAGCAAAAATCGTAGTGAAAACTCGACAAAAAAATTAATCGATCGCTCTGTAGGGCAAGGATTTTTTAAGACATTCGAGAGGTAAATATTTCGGGCGTGGCGTCGCCCTTTGGTGAAATCTAAACAAAAATTAACAATGAACGGGCAATAAGAAGATTCAAAGATTGTAGTATTACGAACGGTGAAGGAATTTTATCCCGTTAATCAAATTAATCGAGGCCAAAACAGTGTTTGAGAAAAGGATAAATTCGATACTTTGTAAGCGAGAGTATGGAGAATTTTTTTAAATAATACGTTCGGCTAATGTTTTACGCACTCTCAGAACCGATCGAATCATTTTGCGAAATTAGTAATAGTTTTGGGAAAAGCATAACCTTTTATAGATTTAAGCAGAAAAAGAAAAACGGGAAGAAGTAGGAGAAAATTAGACTTCAATCTTCTATATAGGTAGTAAAATGGGTGTGGGAGCAATCTTAATATTGCTAAGTAGAAATATGTAAATCATTAGAAATTTTCCATACTATAAATACGTAAAATAAACTAAATAGTTTTAATGTGATTTAGTTAGATATCTAAGTAAAAGTAGATACGAACCTAGCGCAACTATTCATAATTCATGACCTATAAAATATATAGTATCTCACATAGTGTGCTTAAGATATTACATAAATGATGATGAATGATGGATCATAATTGTTTGCTTTTTCATATAACACGAGATTCAAATTCGTAGATTTCATATGATCACACATTAATAATTTTAGTTTCACTTTAAATTATCCTCTCCCTATATAGAAAGCTCAAACGATTAAAATTAAATCAATTCAGCCCAAATATCTCTATAGACTTTGCGATGCTTTCGTATCCTATTGCAATAGGGTAAAGACAAAATAGTTAATTTTTTTTAATTTCTGCTTCTTACTTACACCAAATTATTTCATTTATCAAAGAGGACAAAAATAAGCTCATACAATAACGAAAATCTTCTCAACACAATATCGTTATATATACATATATATATATATATATATATATATATATATATATATATATATATATATATATATATAAAATTCATAAGCGAGACACGAGAAAGGGGAAGATAATGAGAGCGAGGAAAGAAAAAAACCGTCGCAGCGTAACGTCTCGGGTTTCGGGGGCATTTTCGGCAATTAAACTCTCTAAATGGGTGGCCGGCCGCGCTTTTGCACCGCCGCAGTCCATAAATAATACACGGACATTATACATCGTCGTCGTCGTACCCGCGCAAACCACCGTGTAATTGCGGCCGATGCGGGGCGACAGAGGGGAAAAGAATGGGACGGGCGCGACGGGTGACAAAAGGAGAGAGAGAGAGAGAGAGGAGGGGGAACGGGTAAAGCTCTTGCATGAAATACAATCGGGCGCTGTGGAATAGAAAGCCGCGACGTGTACTACTGTCGCTTCCAAGGAGGGATATTCAGAGCCGAACGAGAGGAGCGCGCTGGACTTCGGCATGAGTTATCAGTTTCTTCAAACCTATATATATATATATATATATATATATATATATATATATATATAGATTTTTTTCAACGTTGTTCATTATCGTCGCGTTTCCTTCTGTCTTTCCATCATATTTTTTTTTTGTTTGTATTGTTTTTTTACGCGGCAACGGAAGCAACCACGGTAGAGGCTCGCGTTCGAATAGAGTCGTTCGGCGGCGCGGCGTGTGAAAATGTGAAGAAAAAAAAAACAACAGAAAAACAAAAAACAAAAATTCATCGGGCAGCGTTCGATGGGAAAGCGAATGGTCACACTGTCGAGGGAAGTATGCGTGTTAATGAAAATCGATGAATAATTCCATTACGCTGCTGCAAGTTCTTTAATTGCCCGTCTGAGGCTGGTAACGAAAATTCCGTAAAGGCGTTTTCGACATGTGCACCGTGTGACCTGTATATCGTGTATATTGTTTCGAGTTTTTTTTTTTTTTTCCTAAAGGTATTAAATGAAATGACAGCGCGAGTAGCGTTGGAAATTTTTTCAAAGTGCCCTGTGTAGATTTATGAAACTTGCGAAGCTTTTTTTTTGTAATTGGCATTTCGCACAGAAGGATTAATATTTAAAAATGGAAATGAAATATAATGAACTGGACGATAATTTGTCGTAAATATGCAAATACATATTTTCAGCTACCGGCTAAGGTAAACAAAACAATTAGTTTAAAAATGAAAACTTCCTCAATTTACATTCGTTGTTTTAACGAAATTCTTAATTAAAATAAAATTTTTTTGTCTGATTTCTTATTTTTTAGTATTTTTTTCAATTTAGTTCATTTTTCCTTACTCATATCATAATTTCAGCATTTTATTTCAATATACATTAATCAAACTAAACGTTTATAAATTTTTACGTGAAAGTCAAGATAGATAATATGAGAAATAAATAAAAAAAAATTGGTCGTTGAGGTGTCAGTTGAAAATCTAATTAACTGCAACTGGCGGTGTCGATTCTAAGACGATAACCGGATTATTGAAGTATAGTTTTCCAGAGTATATATATATATATATAGCCAAGCTGAAGTATATATAGTATAAATTTTTTTTATAGAAAGTTAAAAGAAAAAATCATTGCCCTGCGCAAAAAAAAACCGAATAAATTTTATTTTTAAAACGTATTGAAAATATTTTACTGCATTAATTTATGTATTATTATATAATATAGAAGCTTACAATTTTATTTTTATTTTATTTTTACCATCTCGAAACCTTTCCAACGCACGCTTTATACTCCCGTCAATATCAGTATCCGAAGAAAAATCGAGGCAGATCGTCAAATGGCTATAAACGTGCACGTGCGAGCGGGAAAAATATAATCGGCAAGGCAAACGAAAAAATGTTCAGTCGTCGCGCGGTATATTATACGTATCAATATAGAAAGTCCTCGGTGGCGCCAATGAACGATCGATCGATCGATCGAAATTTATACGCGAGAGCACGCACGGGATCGCAACCCCCGGGCGCACGGAGGCAATGAAAAAGAGCCAATACCGAAGCCCCGGCTTTTCCGGCCAGCGAGCGGAGAGTTTGAAAAAAGGCGCGCGTGCGCACCCGCGGTTTCGCGATACTTTTTCTCATATGTGTGTGCGTGTGTGTAAGAAACTTCCTCCTCCTGCTCCTTAACCTCCGCTTACTATACTCAAATACGAGTCACGCAGGCGTAGAGCCGTGCGAAACGGGATCTATGGGGCATTGCGTACTCTCGATCCATCCCGAAGACGCGATATATATCTATATGGGATGTGCGGCGATTTTTCGACGTTCACGCACCGACCCCTCCATACATTGTCTTGGGCCACGGGGCATTGTTCGCCGTGAGTCAATATTCACATACACGGACCACGTCTTTATCGCGTCGGGTTGTTGCAGGTAGCGATGCTGCTCGAGTTTTTTTTCTCCTATTGTCTTTTTATATACTTTTTCCTTTTAACTCGATTTGGAAGTATAATTTCTTCCGGGATCGACTGGTTTCTATAGACGGCATTGATTATAAATGGGAGAAAGTGTCGCGGTTTTATCATATGTTATATATTTATCCATCTACCTATCTATCGATCTATATATATATATATATATATATATATATATATATATAATACATAACGTAAATGTTTAATGTCAATGCGGACGAATTTGCTGGACTTTTTTGTATCGGATAAAGCAGTTTAATTATAGATCTATCTATACATAACACAATCAGTGAAGGCTTATGGCGTATGGCTTGTCAAAATTAAAAACACACACACACACACTAAAATAATACATCTACTTTTACTTTCTTCAAAATGTCATGTATAAATATAGCTGGAAGACCACTGGTCAATCGCGCCTTACAATTTTTTTCTCTTTCTTTTCGGCTCGTTTAGTTGTTGTTGTTGTTGTTGTTGCTGTTGTTCTTGCCGTGAAAGTGCGCTCACAGGCCGTACAGCAAACTATATTATTCTATTATATATGTACGCGTACATAAGTACTAGGCTGAAAATATGAACTGATGGTTATGCATGATTCTTCAATGTTTTTTATACGCGCCTCCGCGTATATATCTATATATATATATATGGATGGAAGAACTTTTGCCGTGAGGCACGCGGGAATTAACTAGTTTATGTTCCTCGGAATCGGTCTAGAAAGTTTTTCCGTCGGGCTACCAGTGAAAATTCGACATTTTAGAGACGATGTTAAGACAGCGGAGAAAGAAATAGGGGGGGGCGGGATACGGTCGACACTCTATCCTCCGAATGCCAATTAATCAGTTTTCACTTTTTTCTCCCACCTCCCCCCGCCCTTCTGCATTTGATATTGCTCTATGCATATCTATTACATGTTGGACATGAGAGGGAAACTTGTAGCGATTGATTTCTCATTCCTGGCGATCGTTCTCGAATAACTTAATTAATCATAACGAAGCGCCGCCTTCCGAGCGCCTCCCCACATTGCTCCCGAGATCGGCAAATCTTCTTGTACAATGAACTATCCGTACTCCGGTAAAACTCGTACACCCCGCGCTGCCCGCTGCGCTGTACATAACAGTAACTTATTATGCGAGTAGCAGAGAGAGAGAGAGAGAGAGAGAGAGAGAGATAGAGAGCGATGGGGGGGGAGGCGATTAGTCGTCGGAGAAACGAGCGGAAATCGACGGATGCGATTCCGTTCGGTGGACAATGGCCGCGCGCCCGCGCCGCCGACCGAAACTTTCACCGCGGCCAAGCCCCCCACTGTCCCCTTCCCCCTCTCTGCACTCGCCGCCGGAAATGGACGCCAAAGTGCGTGTATATATATATATATATAAATAGCGCTGGCGCACGAATCCCAAAATTGAGAGTTTTCTCGGCGGCGCGGAGGGGAGGGGAGAAGGTGTTAGAAACCCTAAATTGACACGGATTTATCATGAATTTGAATAGCGTAAAAATCATGACGGATGGCGACGACGTTCCGTTTCCAGATATATGTAATAAGCTTTGCTCCCACGAAGATTTGGAATGCGATTGAAATTGTTCAATTATAACTATACATTTACTGGAGAATTAGAATTCCTCACTTTGGAATGCTGTGTAAAACCAAACTATTGGTTCAGAAGGAAACAAAAGATCAACCGAAGTTGCCAGTCGAATTGCTGCGAAGAGAGCTTTTGAAAATAGCGCTTATATATAAACATTACATTTTTTTAAAATGACGTATACTCAATTGTTTTGCGCAGAAACTCAAGATTTAAATAAAAAAAAAATTACGTAATAATCGTAGAATTTTTTATGCTTTGATCGATAGTTTCCTTGATATAACATCCGGATTAGTTTGGAAAAAGGCATGCAATTATCCGTGCAAGAAATGGACGTATTTGCGCTGTTTAACGTTAAGTTCGCTATATTTATGGAGAATAAAAATAAAATAAGAGCATTACAAAAGATTAAAACATTTATTCTTGCATAACATCCTTTTAACTCGGGACTCGCACTAAAACCATGTAATAATATACTATGATCAAAATGTAATATGTCTGAAAAATTGAGGTTGATTTTTTTTTCACAAAAACTTTGACTGTGTTTTCTATAACCTTTACAATTTGTTGTTTTTTTACAGTTTTATATCAATTGTTTAGCACTCGAACCTGAAGAGTGTAAACTACAGTTAACAAAAAGAATATTATAAATCTTGACTATGGATAACCAGGAATTTCTTAGCGTTAAAAAAAAATTTAATTCAGTAAAGTATATTTTATTTCTATCCATGCCACTAAAATATGACATTGACATCACATATGTATGCATCATAATAAATTTAGTTGCATTAAACTTGTCGTAAGTTAAAAAAAAATAGTTTTTTAAATCGATCAGATATTTGGCGAAGCGATTGCAATAAAATATTTCAGTAAATCTATGAATTTCGTTCTTCATTCTATATGTCTACAACAAAAATCAGTTTATAATTTTGATATTTGTTTTTCTGGGAGAATATAAGTAAAATTTACATACACACACATATAAATGTATATACATATATATTACTGATACGCAGCAAATTATGTAAAAATTGTTGTAAAAAATCGTTGTTTCAGCGACTTTAATTAATCCTTTGACCGTTGAAAATTTTTGATACCGTTTAATTAAAGGTAATGTATAAAGCACGAGCGCAGAACAGAAATATTAGAAAGTTGGGAATATTACAATTTCAATAAATTTAAACATCGGAAATATAATTAGGTTAACTAATTAATTCATTCCCCTACATAAATCTGATATCCAATAAATAAATTACAATAAGTATTCCTGTATATTTGTTATATTAATTCGACTTTCTATCGTGTTTGTAATCTAAACCAATTAATTGCATATCTACTGATGGCATTAAACGTACAATTTTCTATATATATATATATATATATATATATATATATATATATATATATATATATATATATGTACAAGTTAAAAATGAAAAGTACGAGCCGGCGTTTATGAGTGTCAGATTTTTTGCATGGAGAAAAATTATTTCATATATATGTATATATATATATATATATATATATATATATATATAGAGAGAGAGAGAGAGAGAGAGAGAGAGAGAGAGAGATAGACACAGAGCGTAAACCTCTGGAAAAAAAAATTTCCAGAAGTGGGCAGCCACTTGAATCTTCCACGAACCTTCGGTCAATGACCTCGGTATTTCTTACGTGTGTATATATATATATATATATATATATATATATATATATATATATATATATATACCTATACCCGTCCGGGACGGACAATACTTTCCTCAACACGGAAGCGACGCCCTGCGCGACCGTAATGACCATCCGCTGGCGCTTGCGGTTCATTTATAATTTTTCAACACTTCATTTTCCCGCCCGCTCCTCTCTACACCTTCCCCGTCCCGCGTGTCCTGTCGTTCTTCGTGTACCCGGGCGCGCCGACACGATCCCCGCTCTTCCGCGAAAACGAATCCGAAACGTCGCGGATCCGCGCCCGATGGGCTCGCGACCGATCAAAGAGGCGAATCACCGTGGAGCCGAGAATCCGCTTCTCGTCCTCGACCGCGGCCGAGGGCTCGGCGCGCGGGTATCGCCTAATGCGCGCGCGTTCACGCGCGTCGTGCGCGTCCGCGCGCGCTCCTCACCTCCCGCCTCGAAGCTCACGCGATGTCCAATGGATAAATAAAAAGAAAAAAAAAAAGAAAACAAATCTTCAACGCGCGCTGCTGCCGTCAATACGGTTTACGCATTGCGATTGATTTTCGTCCTCGTTAGTGTGGTGTGTATAAAATTTCAAGACTTTTTTCCCCAAAACTTACGTTTCACGGGGAAAGTGGGGAATCGGCTAGAGCGATCACGAAAATCAACCGCGCGTCTTTCTTCGATAGAGCACGCAGAAGCGCTCGCGCATACACACACAGAAACGCACATGCGGTATATATAGTACTCGCATTGATATTAATCTCGATCGCGAGTTATGAAAGAAGCGAGAGATTCCCGCTCGCTTTATAGTTCGGATAATTGGATTTAATACGTTATTACACAATGGAATATGTATATATAGTATAAACTTGAATAGAGGAAGTAGTTTATTCATTATAATATATATATATACGGCGTATGTATATAAGTGATTATACATTGAAAGTATATTATACGCTGCTTCTTGGTCGTGGTATAATTTTATAATTGTTGTTGATTATTCAACCTCTGAAAGAGCGCTGCGTGTATATAATATCATCCATAATACAATTTTATTTGTACGCACTGTTACTAATTTCGAAAATTATATGATTATACAAGAATACAAAAATGTTACATATATATATATATATATATATATATATATATATATATATATATATATATAGTATGTATGTACGTATAACAACGCGCATGTGAAAATTCATTATACAATTTAGATATATACATACATACAAAAACATTGTAATCGTGACCCAAATTATCCAGCCCGGGCAATTCAAAAATTTCGTTGTTCGATTTTGTTGTTGTTTTCTTTTCATTAAACATTACTTAGTCATTTTTAACCGCGAAGAAACGCGGGCTTTACCTGCGGGCGGCGATTATTCGCTTAGAAATAATAACTATGTATTAATGTTTGTTTCTTGCTTTTTTTCGTCGCCCCCGTTACTTGAAAATGGTCAATCCGAAAAATCGCCGGTTGTAGAGATTTAAATAAATTCCGTGCGCGGTCCCTCGTCGTTAAGTCGGCGAGCAATTACGCCTCGCCCAAGTACAAATACAACGACATGAAATTTTTACAGCTGTCCCGAAAAGCTAACGTCGCGAGTGCGCGTTGCATATTTTTTGTCATTAGGCAAAAAAAAAAAAAAATTATTTATTTCGACCGAGCATTTTTCAAGCAGCGAATTATTATTACAGACTTTATACCAAGTGCGCGAACGTATACATATATATATATATATATATATATATATATATATATATATATATATACGGACGGCTAAATAGAGTCCGTTCGCGTATACAGAGGCGGAGTTTCGTATAATTTATCCGGGACTAGCGACAGGTGCTAAAGGCATTTTACGCACGATATATAGACCCACACAAACACACACGCACACGCATATAAACGTGCACAAAATCAATTTTCTAAAAAAAAAAAAAAAAAAGATAATGAAAAAAACTGCCAGGTCGGTGGCACGAAACTGCGAGCGCGATAAAAAGTGTAACGCTTTATGTGAAACAAGGTCGCGAGCTATATATGCAAATGACGACGAAGACGTGATGAAGGTGCAAGGATGGAAGAAATGAGACGTGAGAACGAACTGATTTATCTCCATGGGAAAGTCTCTCTGTCGCGGGCCCGTATCCTTCCGTAAAAGGGGCGAGCGCGCGAGCAAAGCGCCGAGATTCGCGGCTGCCGAGGGAAAATCTTTCCTTTGTCTCGTCTGCCGTGCATAAATCACGCGACTATGAACGCTGAACGGTCGTTTAATTCTGCCGCGATGCGCGCGCGTGAGCCTGTGTATGTGTGTATGTGTGTGTGTGTGAGTTTTCTTGATGTGTGTGAAATTTCTCGATGAAAAATCGGGTTCGGAGGAATTTTCGGAGAACCTTTTCGACATCTCCCCCCCCCCCCTCCAAATACATGGCATATCCCAAGCAGCTCGTAGCAACGCATCTTCGGGTCGCGCTTATTTCCATTGTGCTTGTTACAATTTCACCGTTAATCTTGCGGAAGATGCGCGCGATTTTTGTTGCCCTCGCACCGCGCAGCTATAATGCAAGGTATGTGTATTCCATGAACAAGAAGAGACGAGAAATAACGCTGTTATGTAAAAAAAAAAAAACAATAAAAAAAATTGAATTGCTTACTCTTTAATTGCTTTACCGATATTGTAATTTAATAGGCGTCCGCTGTTACTGTGCGTTATGCGCGTTATAGTCGGTTAACATATACAACGTCTAAATTTAATAACGGAGCTAAAATTAAAATTTTTATCTGACATTCTCGTTATACCCGTACTGATTGTTGGATCGGTAGATATTCGTAGGAGAAATCATTCGCAGGTGTATGTATATATGTACATATATATATATATATATATATATATATATATATATATATATATATATATAAAAATGAATGTATGTGTGTGTGTAAATGAATTGCGCCGATGCACGCCATTAGGAAAGTAATGTAGTCCTATATAAGAATAGCAATATACCGTGTAAGTATTTTTAGCATAGAATCATATCGGGGCTCCCGTTTGGAATTTCCCTATTTCTTGTCGGGATCCAGAAGGAAAAGTCTTACGAGAGTTTCTAATACAAATGTAGCTGACCTATTTTTCTTGTTATTGCTGTTGTTCGTCTTTCTCTTTGTTTTCGCAGGAATATCCGATTGCTCATCAATAGTACCAATGCGACATTTTCGTTTCCCGAGCGCGATCTCTCGGGAATTTGTCCAAGTGATATTGTAAAATGATCGATCGCGCCGCTGAGTAGAGGGACGACGCATCGTCAAGCCCGCGTATGGAAAAACGTATCGTGGACTATTCCGTCCAGGCGCGGCGTGCGAGGAAATTCCGATCTTCATCCGCGCCCGCGACAAGAACTTTCTAAGGAGGACCAACGAGACGAGTTCCGATGAGTAGTTCCGATAATTTACGACGTGTTCTTGTGCACGGCGCAAATTGCGTAGGCAAATCCCAGCGCGGAGGAGGGGCTCGGATACTTGGATAACGGATTCGTGACCCATTGGGCGAGGGCAATTTCTGATTTACCTCGAAAAATCAGTACTGTACAATTTTAAAGTCCGAGGGCCGGCCGCTTCTCGAGACACAGCGCTTTTCTCAGTTTACGAAAATGTACTCCCACCCCTTAAAATTAGTCGAGGGATTTTTTTTTGTTTTACGAGTAATCATAGCTGAGACGGAGGACTTTAACTCAACAATGACCAGGCTTATTGTCCTTACATTGAATTTGGAATTTGAAGAATGACAAACAATGGCCGTGAAATTCTGTGAATTAATAACGTTTAATAATTATTTTTTCAATATACATTTTCGGGAACAAAGTCTTGCGTATAAGGTGAAAGATATATGAGGAAATTTAAATTTATTTATTTCACCGTTAGAATTCGGTTGAAATTTTCATTCGAAAATTCTTTAATTCGGATGAGGGGTGTTCGGAAAAAAACAGGCAGATTTGAAAAGACTGCGGATGCGCGCACATAACCAATACAGGATCCAAAACACACGGTTCTCTTTCTCTCTCTCTCTCTCTCTCTCTCTCTCTCTCTCTCTCTCTCTCTTTCTCTTCGTCGAATGCAGTTTACATTACAGAATATCACCTGTCCAGTATGTGGATAAAATCTTGAGTTGGACTAGTCATATTTCTATCCGAGATCCGCATAGCGAAGGAAGAAACTTCATTTATGCATACAATAGCTATTATATATATATATATATATATATATATATATATATATATATATATATATATATATAAATCGTCCATTTAGATATCAAGAACGGCGGCAAATGAATCGTAAAATCTGTGACCCGAGATATTCTCCGTCGCTTTAAGAAAGTAAAGCAGCAGGTATAATAGAAATCCAGTGAGGAATCCTATACGACTAGAAAGTTATCGCGCTTATATATATTTATATTTATACATATATATATATATATATATATATATATATATATATATATATATATATATATATACTTTTGTTCAGAAAAAAAGAGGACGCCTTATATTGGTAAATCTGTACAATATATGTAATATAACGAACTTAAAATTACGCTTGGCATAATACATTTGCAAACTCTTCGGCCTCTCCCAAAGCAAATTATAAGCAACTACATATCCAACCCAACCGATAAAATTGGACTTAATTAATTAATGCCAGGCGAAGAAAGCGGGTGTCGCGTTAAAGCGCAACTCTCTGTCTCCGTGTTTTTCTCTCTATTTGTTTTTTTTTTTTTTTTTTGAATTCGCTTGCGTGTATTTCCTACTTCCGTTACTACTTGTGATATCGATGCGACGAACTTACTGTGCAGTAGAAATTTCGCGTCGAGGTAGAAAATTTATTATCATTGTTCTGTCAGTTCGACACTCAATCGTATCGCTACCTGTATTTTGATATCGGAAAAATCTAAACTTGTCACTCCGAAGCCGAAAATCTATTGTTTGTCCAGATCAGAAATTATCACGCGTACGTCGCACGATTTTATTCGTCCAAAAGCGAGCTACGAAATCATCACCGTGCTGAATTGTAAAGAATTTATTTTGTAATTTTAATATCGAGTATCGACAATTCTAGTTGTATCGCGTTGCATCGACGCCTCACCGGGCGATACCCCCGTCGATGCGTAATATCGATGTGGACAGTAAAATGTCGACCGTCTCTGCTTCGCATACAGCCATTCCGTATCAATGTTGTCATTTATATTCTTTTATATGGAACGTTTGTTTTTCAACAACATACGTAACGTAGCTGTACACATAGTACATATTTATACACTAATTCATTGTTTTTACACCGTAAATTACTACACACTTTTTGTATCTACGATTATAAATAAATACGCGCATAACTATCTATCAATCTACCTCTCTCATTCCACTCCGCTCCCCCCCCCCCTGTAGCCGTCATTAATCGACGACCACCTGTGACCACATGCTTCTACGTGTCCGTGTCTGTCCGGCGCGACCGCGCTCCGAAAGGGCGCATCGCAACGCGCGCGCTAACGACGGCGACACGCGTAACGGACCGCGCGCGAGCGCGCGAACACGGCTGCGCGGCTGGCAGATGAGGGCGGGAGGGAAGTCGTTGGTCGTCGGCACAGCATGATCGCCGTCGTCGTCGTCGTCGCGAGGGACGCGCCTCTGCGATGCGTATGCGCGCTAAGTTTTTTTTTTTTTTTTTTTGTTCATTTGACGTCTCGAGCGCGCGATATACTCGTCTACTTAAACAACACACACACACACACACACACACACACACACACAAACACGTGTCTTTATAAGTTTTATTGACAATTTTCCGGGCACAATACGCGCAGACCGTCGACGCAGGCCAAGGCTCGCGATGTTTCATACGGATGAGCTCGCGGCTGTTTGGAAATAAGAGAGATTGGAATTTTTGGCTCGGCTTATTCATTTCGAATAATGAGACGGGTATACGCGATCGTGCGACGTATTATAAAGATGGCAATTATGACATATATAATTGTCTCGAAATATATAACGTAATTATTTATTTAGTTGCGAGCATTGAATTTTGTTTCTCCACTGCTTCAATTACTTGTATTTTCAAAATTTATTGAATTGATGTATTGAAGTCCATGAGTGACAACCTGTATAAGGACATGTTCCACAAAGGATAAACAAGTAATTTTTTATTTTACCAGTTATTTACTTAAATAGCGATTATAGTAAAATTATGGATGAAAATCTAGCATTAATTTAATATTTGAAAAGAGCAAATTTAAAAGAGTGCAGAAATCTCTTTAAAATATTCGACATTGTCTCTTTAAAATATTTGACACACGATAGATCGATTACTTTATATTTATTTGACTTTTAATTTCGTATTTAATGAATATCAATGGTTCAAATTGCAGATTAATTTATAATTGTCTCAATATACGTCCAGGTGTGAAATTCAATATTTCAATACCTCTTATTTATGACCAATCTAATATCTTACCAGAAGTCTTTATATAAATATTAAATTAAATTTAATATCTATACGGATTCTTGTAGAGCATGGAAAAAAATATATACGTTATATTTTTGTTACGCCTATCATACGTCAATGTATGCTCTAAATACATTGTTTTTCAATTAGCAATAAATAATCCACGCTTGGAATTCGATACTTTCACTCCGAACTCGACTCTTTATCAATTCGAAAATCATTATTTTTCCTTTTACGAGTTTTCTGAATCTCAAAATAGCAGCTTGGTTACTTATGTGCTTATTTATATGAAAGTTATTAGACGCAAATATGTAGCTCTCGTATTAAATCGTTTAAATATTAAAATTGGCAACGATCCTTGAAACGTATTTGAAGTTTTTATTGAAATAAATTGGCTCTGCATTAATTTTTCCTGGTAATACACAGACGCTCAATTGTATATACACTGTATGTCTGCTTCAAATATTATATATTTGTTCGCACTACTTTCATTCGTGTAAATGTGTATATTATATATATATATATATATATATATATATATATATATATATATATATCTTGCATTCCTCACGAAGCGTACTGCGTGCTTAAATATTATCGTAGCCATAGATTTGAATAATACTTGGGCATAATTTATGAACTATATATATATATATATATATATATATATATATATATATGTAATTGTATGAACAATTCTAATTAACGTTTAATTGTGAAAGAAAGGAAAATTGTCTGTTATTCTTCGCCCGCTTTGTTCGCGCGTTATTCAAAATAATCATTGAATTTACAATGTAAACAAATTTACTTGTATAATATATACGGTTAAAACAATTTCGAGCTATTCTGGCATGTATCACACTGACCATTATCTAATAATATATATATATATATATATATATATATATATATATATATATATATATATTATCTCGTTATTTTAATCAGCGCGTACATCAATCAGACTCATCTGCCGCGCGCTAAAAGCCCCGTCTCCGAAAGTTATCGCTCAACATCCGTAAATTTCATTTGTATATACACATACACACATACATACAAAGACTGAAGTACTACATTTCCACGGCTTCCACTATCGCAATCATATATAACACGCGGAAACGATTCTAGCGACACACCGGGCAACGTCGTCGGATGGCATTGTGATTATCGGCGTCTTCGTACAGGCACCGAAACTTTCACGATAATTCAGCCATCCAGTTTTTTTTTTTTTTAGGGCGTGTAAAGAGGACAAAAAAAGCGA
Source organism: Sycobia sp. Sy_11 (assembly GCA_018907035.1). Lineage (NCBI taxonomy): Eukaryota > Metazoa > Arthropoda > Insecta > Hymenoptera > Epichrysomallidae > Sycobia > Sycobia sp. Sy_11. Next base: position 156,065 of record JACCIC010000213.1, on the reverse strand, counting down.
GAGATCGGTAAACACACACACACACACACACACACACATATATATATATATATATATATATATATATATATACACTGTCTACTTTTGGTAATCCGAAAATTTAATCCATTCCCTCTATAAATATAGCGAACGAGAAAAAAAATAGTACGTGTGCATTCAAATTTGTTAAAAAGAGATACAGTAAAACGCTTTATTGGACATAAAAATACATGCCCTTAATTCAATAACAGCTTACTATGCTTTTATTATCAAGAACTTAGTTCGTTCTATTTTCTCTTTTTATTTGCGATAAATCTTTTCATTCGCTCTCGTTAAGTATACAAGTATCTCTTTGAAATTTACTATTTTGTTACAGAGTTTGTATATATGCACATCACGTATGTAAACGTATCTATATGTGTATACTCACGAGCTGATACAGATCCAACGACGAACCACTATATATCTATGTATACAATGTTACGGCGGCTTTTTCTTGTCCGATCACGCCTGACGATGCGGGCGGCGGCACGACGAGATGATTATTCAAAATCTCGAAGACGGAACAACCGGCACTTTGACGGTGGTCCTTGTTGACGCGCACCGCTATATATATATATATATATATATATATATATATATATTTTATATCTATGTCTAGGTATATATAGTTTTTCTAGGTATATATATATGTCTAGGTATATATACTATGTCTTGGTATATATATATTTCGTTTGTTTCTGTTTTAAATCCCGGCTGTATTATACAGCAGACTCCGCCTGTAAGGGCGATTTTTCGCGCGCCTACACCAGCTCATACAGCGTAACGCATGCGCGTGACGCGCGCGCTCTTCCGCGCGTCAACGCAAATTTATATATATATATATATATATATATATATATATATATATATATATATATTTACATGTAATATTTATATCTACGAACAACAGGGCCCGAGCGGCTATAATATCGCGCGCGTAGCCGTCCGATCCGACACTGCAGCAGAGGCGAGCGCGCGGAAGATCGGCGCGCGTCGCGCTCCCGCGGGGACGGGGACTGTTATGTTCCTCTCCCCCCTCCCCCCTTTATCGCGCTCTCACTCTCTCTCTCTCTCTCTCTCTCTCTCTCTCTCTCCACTCGTTCCACTACTATGATACCATGACTGCGGTACGCGCCGTGGGGCTACGCGCTGTATACACTGGAAGCGAGCCGGCGCTATTACGCGCGTGGCGCGCTATACTACCGCGTATATATATATATATATATATATATATATATATATATATATATATATAGATACGCGTGCGTATATACCGTCGCGCGAGTAGTCCTCTTCCACTTCCATATCCCCCTCCCCCGCCAACTCTTTCTCTCTCTCGCTCTCACTCCTTGTCGTGCGGTTACGCCGTTCTCCAGTGCACCGTTATTGTATATATATATATATATATATATATGTATGTGTGTGTGTGTGTGTGTGTGTGTGTGTGTGTGTGTGTGTGTGTGTGTGTGTGTGTGTGTGTGTGTGTGCGTGTGTGTGTGTGTGTGTGTGTATGTGTGTGTTTGTGTGTGTGTTTGTGTGTGTGCGCGTGTACACATACATACACATTATATGTAAGCTCTTCTCTCCGCGCGCTCACCTTTCTTATCGGTCTTTCGCTCGGATTCTCGTTTCCCACGTCACGCGCATATTACGATCGCACGGCGCCCGGTATTATATCCGCGCGCTTACAATACCCGATATCGCGGGAGGAGGTCCTTGTATTGCCGTGCTCGGTTGCGCCGACTGTTTTATCCGCGGGCGCCCGAGCTCGCTCGGAAGATCGGCTGGTAGACGCGATGGACGTACCGGTACAGCCGCGAGGAAGGTCAGCGAGCGGACGATTCCTGCGGATGTCTGTGTTACGGTCGCTTTGCGAATGAAGCGACCGGGAGGGAACGATGGTTTTTGTTTTGTTTCAGTTTTTTTTTTTTTTTTTGGAAAATTTTGCCGACGACGTGGCGGAAATCCGTAAGAACCGAAACACGAAAATTCTGACAATTACACCCTTGCAGCGGTGAAAGAAAGATTTGTCGGGCTCGCCGGATTAACGAAGGAGAACGCATCGATTGACGAACGTGAAATTGGATTCTGTTTTTCGCTTGGGCTTCCGGCAACTTTTCTAGAAAATAAGCTCGCTCAATTACTGCCCAGCGTACATACGGAGAAAAAAACTTTATAGTTTGGAATAAAACCTGCATTCGCTCGATTAATGTAGGAGATAATTGAATTTCTGTCAGAACAATATACAATCTTCTGTGCAAGTAGTAACAGGCGACTGATGTAGGACCCAACTTAATTTTCTTAAGCAAAAATCTGAAAATTATTCAGAATTTCTCATTCGAAAAATACGTTAAGTAAATTGAATCGTATTTTTAACGTGATTTAATTATAGATATTTAAAAGAAAATAGATAACCACCCATCGGATTTCTTCGAAGCTACGGATACTTGCACGGGGCCATCTGAAATGAGATGTGATGAAAATAGAACGGTATTCGGATTTGATAGTACAGAAGATTTCTGTGAAATACGAGATTCAACCAGCAAACCATTATAGTGATGAAACGCAATCTTGTCAAAGTTAGCGATATTTAAGATTTTTATGGTGACAATTGCATGTCCAACGCCACCTTATATTTCAATATATCGATTCAATATCCGATGGAACACCGCTGAAAGTGGGACATTTGTTAAAAATCTATCTTAATTTGAGTAATTTTTTTTTTAACGAACTTATTAATTACCTAATGTAAGTTTTAATATCTAAGCGATTAACTAAACCAGTGAACGCCGACGTTGGCAGATTTTCACGATTTTCATAGCGACAATTTTCAATGTCATTGGAATATCGATCGATTTTTATATTTACATTCGACATTAACATACTTTTATTGAGATGCCGTAAAGAAAAAATATATTTCCTTAATACAAAAAATTTTTGGAAACGACAGCTTGTAAAAGCCATTCGAAAAGTATGATTACATTTTATCCGCGAATTATTGCTCCTACGAAAACCGTACGCTTACGATCAATTTAAGCGATTCGATACGCGTGCTTTTTTTAATCGAAAATCGGATTTTTCTCAATATTTTCTGAAATTATGCGATTGCAGAGATGTCGCGCAAAATTTTCAATCGTCATGCCGGAATTGCGAATTTCAGGGATACGGTACATCGACCGAGTACATCTTTGCAGTACCTTATAAATACCTATATATAGAGCAGTCCCCTCGAAGTCTGAAAAAAAACGTCGCTGACAATCGATCGGTATCGAATTTTCACCGCTCGCTTTCAATACGATTCCTTCTCCCCCAATCATCGAACGATCGACACCTCCGATCGACGTAATTTTTTTCTCATCGGAGACAAAAAAAAAAAAAAAATTAACTCTGGATCGATTGATTTTTGTATGTCATTGAAAATGCGATAATCGCCGGTTTTCTCCTCCTTCTACAGTAACCCGGTCCCGAGTCGCAGCTAGACTCTTTTTTCTTTTTCTTACTTCAGAGCCCTGCGACACTATTGTTACGACCGTTATTTTCTCCTATTTACTAAAGCTCGAGAAATTCCCCCCCCCCCCTCTAACCTCTGGCTGTAGATAACGTTTCTTTTGATGTACGCAAAAGTTTCTCCATTATTAAAAAAAAAAAAAAAAAAAAAAACGCACTCTTAAAAGAAGGAAAAGCATCCGCATTACCGCAAAACTCGTCCCCGGCCGAATTTTTCCGTCAAACGGCAGAGAATAAACGTCTCCGATGCGACGAAGGGTACGATGCAATAGCGGCGTTACACTTGCACACACACACACACACAGGCGCGCGCGCGCAGACACTCTCGGTATATAACGTAACTGTAAGTTTTATACTACTATACGTACATATATGTTATATATATATAGATAGGTACAAAAGTATAAAGTTACCGCTTTTTGTCGTATTAACTTGCGTATTACATTGCGCAAACGCATCCCAGTTATTTATATATATATATAGGCGACGAATAACTAGAGCATGCTGTGGGACGTAGACTTTTATGCATTACCACGGCTCGTATGTATGCATATATATACGCGCGTATATATTGTATAATTCTACGAAGGAAGTATCGAGGTTTGTATACGAGGTGCTAATGAATGGCCGCGCTCTGCTCTCGAATGCTATACCCATACACGCTATACGTATTACATCCGCGGCATTCGCGCAGATAATGCCGGGCCTGCGGTCCGCGGTTATGGAGATTAATCGAGATTATTAATCTCGCGTCGAGCGAGCTCGGCATGGTATAAATAATATGTAGCGCGTAAGGAGAGGGAGGGCAGGGGGGAGCTCGCGATAGATAACATAGTCGGTGGAGGATTAGCGGGCACGCGCCAATAGCTTAATAATACATAAGGATGATGAAGGTGGGTTCGATTTGATCTTCTTTTCCCCTTCCGGCTATTTTTCTCGTTCTTTTTTTTCTTTTTCTCTTTGATTTAGGAAATTTCACCGAGACGAGAATCGCTTATATATATACACGGGAGAATTGGCTATATAATCCGCACTTCACTTATCATTCGATTTTCTCGTTCACGTGTACCGATTATCGCTTGAAAAGCATTTTGAAAAAAATGTCTTTACTTTAATTTTACTTTTATGCATACATATATACAATACATCTATATATATATATATATATATATATTTTTTTTTATATATATATTACATATATATATATATCTTTTTTCCAATAGATGAATTTTCACTGTGTTAGTCGCATGTATTCGAGAAATTTTTCGAATTATCCCGATTTATTAAGAAACATTTTACATTATGATATAATTGTGATTTAAATATTCCTCGGTTGTTATATAATAAATTTAAGCTAATAAATTTATTTAAAAATTTGGAAATTATTTACATTGTACTTTTTATCATTCTTATATTTACCAAATAAAATAAGCATACAAGTGATATATATAAGCACACAAGTGATATATATATATATATATATAAAGTAGATATTTTTGAAAGAAACTTAGAAAGCGAAAATAAGTAGAACGATAACTTAGTTTTACTTAGCGATAACGTGACTTGATTTCAGGCACAAACACTTTTCTGTTAATAAAGGTTAATGCCAAAATTTAGATGCGTATATTTTATATTTTTAGGGGAAATTCGATTAATTTAAATCTGAAAGTTAACAAAAATTTCGGTTATATCTTAATTGCCAAATAAATAAGGCTCTGTTTTAATTTTTTGAACGGAATTTTATAAAGGTTGTAGAAAATGAAAATGGCTGTACTGAGTCTTGTTTATCTTTATTATAAATAAGTTTATTTATCAAAGATCTTCTCTCCTCATTAAAAAATAAATAAAAGTAATGCAAGGAATGACAATAATATTATGTTCATAATGACTGATACACTGTTTATGAATTTTCGTCAAACATTAAATTGTTATTCATGAGATAATTTAGGTTTCTATGAAAACGGCTGATATTAAACTCTGATAGTAAAATTATATCTAGATAACTAATTTTTTGAAATCCTGGAAAGAGATTACTGTGTTTGCGAAATTATCAAGAAAGTCCCCGTGCATTTTTTGGTACACTTTTTAAAATTGATAGTAATAAGTATCTCTTAAATTTCAAAATTTTTTCGAAAAGAATCGATTTGCGAGATATATATGTTGTGGTATAGTTATATATGTTGTTAATTTAAAAGACCGACCCGAATTTCGCCTTTTCACCGTGTCACCATCGAAATTTTAATTTCAAATCTATGCTAAATGATGGTTCATGATGAGATCTTAATCTGCTTGTATGGGTTAAGGTTGAGGCTGATTTAGTTCCTCGGATATGCCAGGAAGAAGCCACTCGTTCCTTTCGATTAATTTTTGCCAAAGAAATGGGGAATAAATAATCACGAATAGTAAGAATAAAAATCTCCGAGATGAAGGGATAAATTCAGCGTTAATAAAATAATTATTTCGGTTTCAATAAAAAAGTATTTATTGATTTTGTATAAATAATAAGTTGAAGAATGTCGCGAGCCTCTGCAAAAATAGAATAACTGTCACCCAACTGATATGAGCTACTATACCTACTAATAAGACTTGTCACGTTAAATTTTCGTACTGCTTTGCCCTTGAAATTACATTCATCGATTGTAATGCCATTTATCACTACTTGACTTTAATGCTATATGAAAACGTTATACCGAATATTGGATACAATCTAGTTAATTTTTTAATGCAAAACCTAATATTCAAAATGCTTCAATGAACCTTTAAATTTTTATAGGAATGCATGTATTTTAAAAAGCTTGATAGGTTTTTTTTTGTTATCAAATGTTATTGTTTATTATTTTTTATTAGCTATTATATATTATTATTTATCGATATTAGATGAAATAGTTACGTATGGAAATGGGTTTTTTTATACAATGTCTAGCTGATGCATTTACATTCATAAAAAATAAGGTTAAAATGTACTTTATAGGTATTCTCGTAGGATTGCATATGTAAATCCAGAGATGGGAATATACAAGGCAACTTTTAACTGCGAATGACTCCTGGCCCTGAAAGAATCGAGTGACGATGAACAGAGTAAATTACTAGCTGGATATCTGGTGGATAACTAAAAAGACGAATTTTATTAGTTAATAGTTTATAGTCGGCAATATAGGCGAAATACTTAATTTATGTAACGATCAACTGTATCTACTTCGACACTCCTACCAGCGGAGATATACGACTCGTGCACGTATGTGTGCGTGCGCTCACGCATTGACTAACCTACAATGCGGGTTATCCATGGCTTTCCTCGATATAGCGACCTCTGTGCGAGAATAGATGAGAAAATGTATTATAGAAACAGTTGCTCGGAAGGTAAATGGTCTCAGGTGCTATATTACCGACGAGTGACCATATAACGATTCATCTGATAAGCAGTTCCTAGTTTGTACGGTGTAAAATACGGCAGATGAGGCTACCGGTATCGAGAGTTTATAAAATTTCTTAAGCATTATATATATACATTGAAGATTTTTCTGATTTTCCCATGCCCGTGCTATATATTGATGAGTACAAAAGTCAATAAATTAACCATTAGACGAATATTAAACAAAAATCTACAACTTGAAGGTTAGGCATGCTTACAGCTTAAATTGTGAAAATAAACATAAAACTAAAAACGGAATTCATTACATGCATAGAAATACGTTTATTTTCCTCTTAATCTCGTACAGGAAGAACTTGGGGGTCAATTCAAAAGTTGATCACTACAGATTTGCAAAAATCAGCAAGCCTTAGAATCGATAATAGAACTCGCAAGTGTAGAATATGCGAATAAGTCATTTAAAAAAACATAAAAACACGTATAAAAATATAAGTGTATTCTTTTTTATCCTTAAGCGAACCTTCGGGTAAAATTGAGAAATAGGGATTTCGATATTAATTTGTGCCATAATTAACAAGAAAAAACAAATTCCCATTTTTTTTTTCAAATTAGTGCTTTTAGAAAAAATAGTAAAAATTTGCAAAATTTTATGTTGTCTATCTTCGTCATCTCAGTAGTAGATTATGAACGAATTCAAACATTGGCTTGTAGGGGTTTCTTATAGTAATCGTTGCAAATAAAAAACGAAAATAATGTTTTCATTCCTGTACAAAATCGAAATCAAAACATATTTTATCCCTTTTCGATCCCTTAGAAGTAGTTCAGTCATAAAATCCAGAAATTAATTTTCAGGGATTGTCATTAAAAGCAATTATCGACAAAAATTCAATTTATACATTTTTGAAATTTACCATAATTACGGATAAAAACTTTAAAAAAAAAAACACAAAAAATACGTTTATTTCCCGCATTACCACCTTAAGGGACTATCGGGAGAATACCCTGAAATGGTTTTTCTGTTTTTTGTTGGCCATATTAATTTTCACAAATAATCGCGTGAAACAAAAATCGAATTTGCACCGTACTTGGAAAATAGAGTTTCAATTAAAACAGCCAGTAAATAGCCGCACATCCGCACGCACCATATGTTGAATCTCTGAATTCGCAATTGGTTTTAAAAATTCATCGAATTTCATTTATGCTTTAGACTTTGAGAAATACAATTGATAAAATTATATCGTCAAAGTTAATATAATAATGTTTCTATACATTTTATAAGCAAAAAAAAAATGTAAATATACATCGTTCTCGGAAATTCCCTTTAAAACCGTACAATTGACTTTTCCGAACGACGCCGACGCAGCCGAGCAACCCAACAGAAACAGCATCTTTTCCATTTACGAAATTTGCTACGACTCTCGTCGTATAATTTTACATTCTGCGTCATTTACCGAATAATATCGTGCATTTTTTATTGGCCAAGCACTTTAACCGCGCTTGTTCCGACCGCCCCTCCCCCCCCACCCGTTTTCATTTTGATCGATGATAAATTTACTTTTAATTTTCACTTTTACCCTTTGCTCGCGCTTGAATGGACGTTGATTTATGCGAACACTTTAGCAAACTCATCGATAACCTCGACATATATATATGTATATATATATACACGCTCAGATCGGTTCTTTTTTTCCTCGGAAGGAAAAATCAATCGCTATTGCAAATATGAAAGTCTCTATAGAGCGTCTTTTCGTTGCAACTATATATAATGTTTCAGGGATAAATCCATTATCGGATTATCCTTAAACACACGCGATTTAAATTAAAGTTGAAACATTAATTTTGTTTTTAATTATTGAATATATAGGTCACCTCTATTTGAATGAGGAATAGTTACTGCACCTAGGTATCTCAGTAAAAAGGAAGAGAGAAATGTAAAGACGATTATGAATTTATTACGAGTACGCATGTTAGGGATAAATCAACATGTCCTACTTGAAGTACATACAAAAAAGGAAATATTAATAATAATAAGTATTTGCTTGAAAAATTTTTCGGTAACAAGAAGATTGCATAAACAGAAAAACGTATTTTCTATTATCGAACAAATATTTTCTTGAATTGTGCCAAGCAAATATTGTTCTGAAATGAAGAAAGTATTTTTGCTCGAGGCAGACATCGTTGATTTAAACTCGAAGAGGTCGCCTCAAATCTAGCGAATATTCTCTTAATTTATGGATAAATCGTTTAATTTTTTCAATTCAAGCAAAAATATTTGCTCGAAGTTCGAATATATGCTTTACTAGTGACATTATATACCTGCAGATAAATATATCAAGAGTATCTTGTATATAAATTTTCAGAGCATATGATGTTAATTTAAAAATTTAAACATTTTTTTTTAAATTTTTTAAATTTGAACATTTAAAATTTTGCATATACAGCTTCTTAATCATTATTTTATAAAGTCTTACTTATAAAAAAGCGCTTTGAAAGGGGAATAAGTATCTCGTTCTTTTTTTTTGTATTGCTTACGATATCTACGCCTGCACAACTGGAGAAACAAAAAGTACTCACATTTCATCCACGTTTAAATTAATTAATAAATGGGAGGTGCAAGCAACTTCAAGTATACGGTGATTCGAACAGGAAAAACTTCAATTCCGCAAATTGACTTGAAGATCGCAGATTTCGTTCCGAACTCTTTAAATACACCGTAATTTTTGCCTACCATAACGACCTCCATTCAATGATTCTTCATAATTCAGTGATAATTTCGAGGTCAATTATTCGATTTCGTCGTTATACATTCTCGGCGTGACTGGCGATAAAACGAGCGGGAAATGAAAACAGGAACCTTAATTAATCGAGCCATTCGGAAATTCGATCGAGGCTCGCGAAGGTATTTCTTTTGAACAAAAAATAAGATGACAAAGAGGGAGTATATTGTCTATTAAGACGCAAACAGACGAAGTGAGGACAGTTACGAGTTTTTTCACATCTCAGTTCAATTTTGCATTACAAGCTCGACCATCGGAAATTGATCAATTATCTATGTATATATATATATATGCTTTGAATATAATATAAACCATTGTCCGCCGCAATCATCCGTCTTTTCACACATAAAAGAATATTATATAGGCGCATCCTTGTCGCGCTCGTCTATCGCTAGATGTGCGTCACGTTTATCGACCTCCACGCCGGCCCTCCTGCTGAATGTATAGATATATCATATATACATTCGCTCTCGACAATATGGAATTCCCCTAACAAGATTGTTATCGATCTTATCGCTCATCGAGCCTGTGCTTGCACCAAGGGTCGCGCAGCGTGTCGCCTATATATATATATATATATATATATATATATATATATATAGGAAATATTTTTTTCTCCCCCATCGCACTTATATACCAGAATTATTATTGGAAAAGTATCGATAAAATTTATGGCGCATCTGCTCTCGGGGCGCCTTCTTATTATTTACTCGCGGCTGACAATTATTTCCGAAATAATACAAATATTGATTTGTACGCTCGCGATCATTTACCGAACTTGTATGGATATTTATAGTTATCGAATGGGAGAAACGTAAATATGGCAGAAATATAAATTGGAATGATTAAGCGCTGCGTCGATGTCGATAATTTCCTAAGCTGTAAATCTTAAGAAATTTCATTCCTGATGAACTTTAAACTCTCGTCCTATTATATAACATGCGCAATCGTGTATTTGTGCACGAACTGATAAAAGTGCATGTGTACGACAGAAGGATCGGTGCGGTTTTTTACTGATCGTACAGTTAATTAACGTATGGTGGTAAAATTAGGGATTCGCCAATACCCAAACCTATGGCCTTGGTTTTTCTTCCACTGATAGTCGAATTTAAGCCTTTATGCCAAAACAAAAGCGTGTTAAAACGTTTCAAGACCAAGATTCTAGTCTTGGCCAGACTTTGTAAACAAGTATTGTCAAAATCTTGATCTGGATTTTACTATGTTATTTGACACCTGCAATGAAAGTTATTTGAATGCTAAATTTGATTATTATAAATCTTATCTAGAAACTCATTTATAAACATCCAAAAATGAGATCTAATTACTTAATTACTACTAATTTAATAATTTTATTTTCCTTTTGAAATTGCTCAAAATTTAAATGATAAGAAAACATAAACAAAAAATATTACGATAGCATCACAGTTACTTAATAAGTATAGGAACAATTGTTCATAAGATGGTCCGAATTATGGGTATCTGTGTTGTAAAAGAGAAACATTACTGATTCTCGTTATTTGATCAGTTTTTCATGAATACCACAATGTTTTATCTCGACTTCAACTTTAAAAATAAAATAACTTTGTCCTATAAGGACCAAAGTCAACATCTAGTTATATTACGTTGCGTCATTTTACTTACATTTTGATACAATATTTTATAATTGGTGATTTTATTGCAATTGTCTTGATACGAAAAACTATTAATCATTAAAATATGCTCTTGGTTTTCCGAATGTCTATATACCGTTATAATGACTGATTATCCGTTTTTCAAAATTAAATTAGAAAAAATTAATACTTTCTCGTCAAGACCAAGGCAATGCTTTAATTGCCAATTGTTTTCGGATACCATGAAAATAATTTACGAGATCTCGTCTTGTCTCGGTATTAGTTAAGAGCTAATTGAAAGAATTTTCTAGATGATACCTTATGCTGGCTCTGAAAATTACTTATCTTCGGTGTTTGATTTTGTGATTAATATAAACGAGGAGAAATGAGTTAATATTGAAGAAAATATAATATATGCTCTTTCCATTGAAACACGTCTATTACTAAGAATATCTGTTTCATTCGCGCCCTCAATAAAACGATGTATTATAATAATACACTTTCGCACTAGTCGATCCCGACCTCACATCGGATTTATTAATTTATTTCGGTAGCCATAATTTAACTCCATATTTTTCCTTTTTTTTGTCTTTTTTAATGAAACTATTAAGGCGAATTACACACTCCAGATAAACGAAAATGAGTAAAACCAATTTTCATTAGCGCACAAAATCCTGTCGAAAATATATCTGATAATAAGATGAAAGAAAGGGACTATTTACGTTTCCAAAAATTTCATTTTGGAGAATAAACTTTGATTCACTGTTAATATTTGAGCTCGATTGATTGATAATAATTTATCATCCGTTTTATCAATATCTATATAGGCGGGATATTAATAAAGTTAAATTAATATTGTGAAAACGATTTCGATGAGCTTGCAAAAACTAATAATTATCCAGGCCTGTGTATACGTATAGAGAGATTTTCATTCGGTACGAATAAAATACTCTCGTTATACAGATTGCATGCATTATGTGCAAACATCTATTTTCTTAAGGTGGCTATTTCAAATTTGTAAGAGTAGTCGACCAAAATAAATATTTAATATCCGTCATTGTCGAGGTTTGTTTCGTGAATACATCGATGATATTGTTCAATACGCGAGTTATCAACTAAATAATTGAGATATTTGAAGATTCGAGATAACTATTGATAAAAATCATCGATTGCCAATGGCCCAATTGAAAAGATTATAACAACAGAAAATTTCCTTTCTTCACTATGAACCAAAGCAACTGAAAAGATATTTACTGCCAAATTAGGAAAGAAATTGAAGTCATTCACGGGATCTAGGAAGTTTTTGTAATAAACCATGCTCGTATTAATTATTCCAAAAATTTTCATTTCACTCTCCGATTCGTCACTCGGGCTCGGTCATTTTTTTTCCCTGAAACGAGTTCTCAGTGAATATATCTATTATCCGCGTCGAGAGGCAATGGCGCGCCCGGCGGTGCCGTATTATTCGGCCTGCTCGGATGCCCTTTTTTTTTTCTCTCGCCGCCCAGTCATCGTATGAAAATAATGAAAGGGTCCGAAAAGAATTTAATTTACGAGAGCTACCCGTCTTATATATATATACATAGACCGGAGGGATGCCCCAGCGGGCGGCTGATTCTTTCCCAATCAGTCGCCTCTCTGTTAATCATCCATGCATGTATATAGACATATACATGGGAGGGGAACTTCGGCGGCCCATCGGATTCTGCATTAACCGGGCTTCCTGCCCCGCCTGCCCCTCCACCCCCAATTAATATCAATTCACAAACATCACAAGCCCAGGACGGGAGGGGGCGGGGGCGAGAGGCTTAGGTCGATCCCCGAGCTCTGCTCCTACCACGCACGCGAAACGCTCCCTTGGAAGGGTAGGGGGTGGAGTGGAATTGGGGGGGGGGTTGGTAAAAAAGTCAGCAGTCCCGAAGCCCCCGCATCCTCGCCGCGGGACGACGGCGATGCGCGCGAAGCGCTGCGGGGGGAGGGGCAGGAAGGGGCGGGCGAGGCGGAATTCGGCGCGACGCGACGACCCAATAAGTCGACCACCCGCGGTGGGCGCCTCGAAGGAGGCGATCTCGCGCGCGTCCGTCCGTCACTCCGTCCGTCCATCCATCCACCTCCCGCTGGTGATTGCCTATATACTACATGTGTATACACATGTATACATATATACGATATAGATGGATGGATAGGATCGGGGACACCCGCCGACGTCGCGACGCCTTCTTCTTTCGCGCCTTAATTAAACCGCCCCCGCGGTCCTCGCCCGTGCGGACGCGCACGCGTCCCCTGTTTTATATATGTATATATATATATATATATATATATATATATATATATATATTTTGCGATCGACGGCTGCACGTCAGTTAAAGGAGCATCGGCACCACGAAGATTAATCGTGGCCAAGAAGCAAGCTCGCTGCGCTTTCTTGCACACAAACACATAAACACATACACATACACACACACGCGCACGCATATATATATATATATATATATATAGGTCTCCTTTTGAATTTATTGTAGCCGCATGTTTTTGTATATACGGGTGGATAGAGGCGCGTTTCTTGAGTCATCGATTAGAACGATTAAGAATTAAGGATTGCGCGATCTCGTTGGGGATAAGACGTGTTCTAACTGATATTACGACGATAAGCTACTGTGGAGGAAAGAGTCTTTGTATCGCGTATTAGGTAATAATTGCTCGTCGACTCTATTTCGATATTTTATTGGCATTTTAGTTCACGTTCGTAAATAAAGAGGAGGCGCTATTAGATATTGAACGTTTCCTATTTACTTATATTCACTTATTTATTTATTTGATAAAAAAGAAAACTCGATCGAATGGTCGATTTTACGAAATTTTTTTCATTTCGAATAACGCCGAATTTTCTGTACATTCAAATGACTGTTACAGTTTTACGCAATATTATCAATAATCCGTTCAGATATTATCAATTGTTAATTATATAACGATATACGTAATATCGAATTCAGGCGTAATATCGGAGTCTCCTTTGATAAGCCTGTATATACCAAAATCCCGTGCGCACGTGCAATCCTACCGAAATCAGGCGAAATAAACTTTTGGAAAGTTCAACGAATGACGTTTCTGGTCGAGGGAACTGGGCCAGTGGCGCGCCGTTACGTTTACAATTACCGACGGCGGAATTTTCTCTCTCTTTATTTTTTTTTCCTCTTTTACGCGTTACTAGGGCAAAATGCGCGATACGGCTGCTCGTCAATGTTACATCCGCGCAGAATAACAGCCCGATAAAAATGACACATTTACATCCGTCCGTCCGCAAATGTGTTCGTTTCTGCCGACGTTCGTATCGCCGCGTATCTGTATTCATGATTCTCGTGTTCGTTTTCTTTTTCATCTGTACATTGATTAAATTAACGGATCCATTCGATCTTTTACTCATTTCGCTAATTTGTTGTTTTTGAAGAACAAAATTTTCCCAATCACATTATATTATCTTTATCAAGTTAAAAAAGTACATTTATGTACATATAATAATTGTAATGACCATGAGATTATATAAATATAGTGAATAATTGTAATAACCATGCAATAATATTTTATTTGCTTATGTCTTGTTTAAACATGTATGATAGATGCATCAGGGTATACAACAAAACCATAACGTAAATAAATCTCAGTTTTACAATATCCTCAAAATTCCCAGACATTTTAAAAAAAAACATTCGATTTATGCATATAATCGACGAACTCGTATATAAGACCTCGATTTTCTCAAAAAATAAAAAAAACTATATAGTTCATCGATTTATTGAGCCAGCAATGTCGATCCATCCGCGCGATTACGTTTGCAATCCCCCTTACCGAGGTATATCACGCCACAGTTTCATCGGCGTTCGTTAGTCCGCGACAAACGGGGGAATGAAAAAAAAAAAAACAGTACAGAAATCCGACTGAATGGTCAGGAGGCGAAAAAAATAAAAATAGGATATGGACATTTTCACGATCGTGCTCGATAGGACGAAAAATAATTGGACATGAATATCGGATAGAAGCGACTCGCCGGTCTCTCATTATACGCGAGGAAGCGCGGCTGCGCGAATAAAATGCTAGAGCTAAAAATGCTGTATATGTATATATATATATATATATATATATATATATATATATATATTATATGTGTGTGTGTATATATACGCGGCGGCGAGCCAGTAGTAACTATTGATGCCCATAATAATCAGTCGCGACGTTAAAGAGGGACGGAGAAGTCTGTCCGAACGCTCGAGCATGGACCATTTGCCGATTTTGAAACGGTATAGAAATATGTGCGTTGTTTTGTTTTTTGTTGGCTTGTTTCGTTTGTTTGTCTTTTCTTAAGCCCAACGGCTATCGTTTCCGGACAATTGAATAATTTTAGGGTGTCTTTCGCGTTGCTTCTATAATAAAAGGCTCCAGTTGATATATTTTACGTCCGATCCAAGATTGCTTAAATATCAAATGAAATTCGCAACTTTAATGAGAACAGTCGCGAGTATTTCTTTCTCACTCAACTGTCAGATTTGGAATAATTTCAATTTTATTAATTGTCTTTAGTTAAGCAGAGATTGTCTGATATTATGTATATATATCTTTGTCGACATCTGTTATTTGTTACATATAGAGAGTGTAGAATCTTACGAATAGTGCGATTGTTTTTAGGAGATGATAGAATAAAGTGATCAATTGCACAATAATTAGCACGAATTCGAGATGCAACAGCATCGCTGAAATGGAATACTGACTCAGATTTAGGGAAAAACGAGATAACGGATCTCAATCCAGTCTGCGATGAATACGAATCTTTTTCATTATTTCCAGCACATTCTGGGAGTACGAACGTTCAAATTCTCTAAAGTTCAAAAGATCACGAAGCAGACGTCCTAAATGACGTCGCGTAAAACAGAAGCTATCCAGCTATTAATTTGGACGTCGGCGGTATCGAGCTTCAGCCGCTTTAACTGAGCCAGAAAAATAAGACAAATGCTGATCTTGGAAGTCAGAAGTTATTCGTTAGAGATAGAAGAGCCCACTGTGTTTCTCGTGCATGAAGGAGTGCACGAGTTATCATAAATAGCATTATGATGGTTCTGCTTAATAGTTTCTTCGACTAAGAAATTTTGCCAATCGTGTATTTACCGCCGGTTTGATCATTGAAAATTGTTCTTTGATTTTTGAATCAATAGAAAAAAAAAACCATGTATTAACGATTCAAGCTCGAGATACAATAAAAGCCAAAATCGCTGTTCAAAAATTGCGGTGTCTAATTTTAATTCAATAAGATAAAAAGAAAAACCATAACTTTCGTAATAGAAATATCGAACTATGCAATTATTTTCCACGATGTCATTTGTCCCGCGTTTTTAAGATTTCTTACATCATTGGTCGCCTGAATTATACAAAAATGCGAACAAACGTATCTGAACAAGTCACTTTCAGTCAAAGACACTTTATTCTCGCGCTCGCCTCTATAAAGGAAATTGAGATTTAAAGGCAAATTCTTCATCGAAGCAGGGATATAATCTATATATATATATATATTGATTCGAACAAGTTCCCTGGCCAGACACTGCATCTCGGGATACGAGCGGGGGCGAGCTGCAAGCAGGAAAAAGAGGAGAGTTTTGCGCGAGGCGGCGCGCGCGTTCCCGCTCCTCGCCTTTGACGTTGAGCAAAAGGCAAAGGAAATTCTTATCTTCCGGCGCGAGCCAGGTGTATACCTCGCGTCTCCCCCCCCCCCCCGCCCCACCGCGTCGCCCTCTCTCCGCGGTGCGGGAACGGGAGGGGCGGCGGAAAAGTAGTGTGACAGTGAGCCGCCGCCGCCGCCGCCGTCAGGATTGGCCGTTGGCCCCGCTGACGCGGAGAACTTTGTCAATCGCACGCACGGTGGATAAGCCGCGTCCGGGACATAAAGGATATGGATACAGGGAGGCGCGCTTCTTTGGACGGACGGCGAGAGGGTGGTGGTGGCTGTATGTGGGGGGGGGGAGCGATATTTTCCTACAGTCTCTCATCGCTCGCGCATCGAGGCAGCGGCCCTCTTTTCTCTTTACGTTCTTGTTCTTTTTTTTTTTTTTTTTTTTTTTGATTCGTTTGTTCATACCCCTCTCCTCGTTCGTCGGCCGATCGTCCGCGTCTGTCGTCTCGCGTTCCGTCGCATCTTCGTCGCCCCCCCCCCGGCCCGCGGCTCTTTTACCCCTTCTGCCGAGATTCGTCATTGGCGGTCTGTCTCGCTCAACCCAAGCGGTCGGTCGTGTTTCCGGTCCTTGACACGTAGCCACGACGAGTTCGCTCGTCATTAAGTGACCTTTCGCCGGGTATTGTCGTCGTTGGAGAACGCAGCGTTCTCGCCCAGTGCCGCGGGACGTTTAATCGCTAGGCACGAAGGCGCGTCGTTCTACACGGTGGATTATTCATCCATCGGGAAGTCAACTATTTTTCCTTCTATCTGTCGCAGGCTTCACCCCGTCGATAATCACATTCGCATACGAAATTCCGCCGCTCCACGCGATGCGCATGTGTCGATGATGCTCGACGAATTGACAGCAGCCGCTAATATTTACGACACGATGAAAGCGAGCTTTTTGTAGCGGAAGGAAAGAAAAAATCCGAAGAACGTTTGAGCAAAGAATGGAAATGACGAGATTATAATATATAGGCTATCGTATATCTCAATTTGAATTGTGCTCGATTTATTTAAATCCTCCAACTCGTGAGCTTTCATCATCATTAAAGTGATTCGAGCGCGAGAGATGCCGTAGGAATAAATCTTCTTGCATGCTTAATGTATTCTGTAGTAATACACGAACATTCGTGTATTTCCAATTGAGTTTCATTTTTTTTTTAAGTCGTATCAATATGATTTTTCTTTCATAAAATTTTTAAGACAGACTTCATGTACTTTTTCAGTAATAAGAGTTGTATTGTAATGTGAAAAATCAGCAATTACATTATAATTTATGTATAAGATTTCTGTGCATATTAAATAAAATATTTATTCATACATATTGGTTCTAAATATTACTTAGAAATACCTGATTTATAATATAAATATTTATTTCAATATAGTGCAATGATATAATAAAGATATTTCAAATTGATTCTCTTACAACTCGTTATTAGAGATAAATTATTAATAAAGTCGATTTATTGTGTATGTACCAGAAATCTTGTACCCAAGAAACTAACCATGCTTTAAAGATAAGTAATTGTAACGGAACGTATAATATCAAAATCAGTATGCAATTTGCCCTTTGCCGGACATTTTTTGATCTTCTTCCCGTTTGATCTTACCCAGAAGCAATCTTTGCGCGGCACACCACCGACTTTTTGAGTCATCGTCAATCAACCTTTCCGTCTATCCCCCGTCCCCTGCCTTCACTTTTTATACCACCTACCGAATAACCAGAGCGCGAAATTTTCATCCATTCACAAACCTCTTTTTTCACATAAAGAATAAAGGCGAAAGAGGATGGCCCACAAGCCTCCAGTCGCTGTCCTCTAACTTCGGTCTATTGCGCGCGAAATGTAGAAAAATCTGCGGGCGCGCGCGCGCGCGCGTGTGTGTCGGCGTTAGCGGCAGCGAAAGAAAAAGAGAGAGAGAGAGAGGAGAGGGGGGGAGGGGCGAAGTAGAAAAGGAGAAAAGAACCACGGTAGCCTTAAACGTGTATATGCTTGTGGCCCTGTAATTCCCCGAGCTTGATCCTGTCTTTCGACATGTGCCTTTAATAATTTCTCCCTCGTGCGAATCTCGTCCCTCCCCGCTCCAACCATCCAAGACACTTCCTTTATTTGAGTATTTTATTCTTCAAATATATCTTGTCCAGCGGCCAGAAGTGTTTTCTCCCGATTCCCTCGACGGTTCTCTCTATCTATCTCTCATTCTCCGACTTTTTTTCCCTGGACCATGCTGTCCCCCGTCGATGGCGGTGGCACTGTTTTATTCATGAGGAGGGCGGCGGGGATTTTTTTTTTTTTTGTTTTTTTTTTGTTTTGTTTTTTTTTTTGATCTCGCAGGAATGAGTATTATCGCATTAGTCAAGGCACCTTTGGCGAGCGATCGTTTTTTTCCCCTCTTTTCTCTTATTTTTCCCAAGTCCCCCCCCCCCGCCCGCCCGTCGAACGAATGGGAATGCATGTTTCTGCGCGGATACATTGAAACGCATTGGTTTAATTTAATTGCGATTTATGCGCGACGGGCACGGATGCTGGCTCCTTGTATGATTCATACGGGCTTTCTGTACATATATATATATATATATATATATATATATATATATATATACGCGATTTGATTACTGGCTTTCCGGATATACCGAAATAACGAATTATGTCGGATCGTGCGTGATTTTGACGCTTTCGAGAAAAATTCGTCCAAGCAATTTCCCCGACGAACTCTAAACTTTGTAATGGATTCACACCTCTATAGGGTACTTCGTGAATTTATGTTAAAATTAACTTGATTAGCAAAAGATCATGACTTCTAGTTAATTTGTCTTTCTATTGTAATTTTTTCTGATAATTAATAATTGCTTATTCGTTTAAGCTTTGACGTGGTGATTCGAAATTTAGAGAGATTTAGAGCTGAGTATGTTCTGTAACTAAATCATAGCGTTCATTACATAATTCTATAAAAATAAACAAAAACGTTTCGGAATTACTTTTGTCACAAAATTATGATCGTTGAAATATTTCTATGGATCAATGTTATTTTATTAATATAAAAATACTTATAATTTAACTTATACAATCTGCCTGAATTTACTATTACGACTTTCAACTTTATCTTGTCTTCTTGTTAAATATAAAAAAAAAATCTCTACGTACGTCAGATAACGTACAACGCCAGCAGACCCCTTATAGATAATAATCTATAAGTGTCGAAATTGAACATCTGCCGTTACTAGAATTAAATCTCAATCGGGCCGTATGTTGGAAGTACGAATTATGACGTACGGAGAGAAAAAAAATTTCAAAAAAAATTTTTTTATACGATATCTCGACTTACGCAACCGCATATAAATCAATCTTAAGTTATGCAAGTAAAATCGCTGCCTGTCATCTCTCCAACGAAAATCCGTAGCTTTTATTATAAATAAAGAAGCTCTAATACATACTAGAGTAAAAAGGTAAAGAATGACTCGCCTTGGAATATTTTTTTCTCACGATGTAGAGTTAATTTAAATAAATCTGTAATTTTCTGACTCACTTGTCAATCTGTACTGTTTCGTTTTTTCAAATAACATAGCAATTCCATTTTCTGGATATTTATTGCTGTATCGCTGACACTAGGAAGTAATATTAAAGTGGTACATAATATAGGATAAAAGTTATCTATTTGTTAAAATATTTGTTGAATGTTTTGCATAAAAAAAAGACCGCGAGCAACCTCAGAAAAAAGCAATTGGTTTTAAATTATTGTACAATTGTAAAATTAAAAACGCTAATACCATAAATACGATACGCGGGCGTACGCATTCGAGAGATATCGAGTGACTGCGCGCTTATAAAACGAATGCCGCGCGCCATGCGTCCTTGACGAGGATTCCCATTTTGGGCATTTCGATGGCTATGATTTTGGTAATCTGAGCGACACCGAAAATCCTCGCTCGCCCCCGCAAGCCGCCGAACACTGTTTCGTTATCGCGAAATCGTTCGCTGGAATTCGCAGTGCCGCTCGACAGCGTTAATTTGATATTATGCATTTTGTAATTGCAAAAAAAAAAAAAGAAAAAAATAAATAAATATTCCTTCGTTAATCACACGCACTGGCGGATTCAATGGGATTTAGACTGATTTTCTAGAAGCGAGTCGGGAGAAAAATTGGACGATACGGTGACTGGCGATACTCGCTCGATGCGTCGTGGATCGGTTTTTCAAATTGACACACGATACAGACATATCTATGCGAAATCATGTTTCCCCGACGCAAATTTCGATGATCCTCGAAGAGCCCGAGATCCGGCAAGATTATTCAAATAATTCATTTCTCGTTCACGAGTAATTCCCTCGAAGTGGCCGATTACATTCGAACAATGAGTAGGCAGTGCAGCACCGAGGCCTTTCATTTCTAATTCGACGTTTGAGCGCCCCTAGCCCCCCCCCTCCCTGTAAAACACTTTCACGGACATTGTTGACATTCGCACGGGCCGTGGAGAGAAAAATCACGCGTCGCGCGATGCGCGTGCCGCGACCGCGAATCGCTGTATCGCCAATCGTTCGATCAAATTGTTTAAATTGTATCTGTAGAATTCGTCGTATTCCGCTGTGCCGTGACGGATCGTCGTTGAAATTTTCACGCGCAATTGTGCAGAATGGATGCTGCATTGAAGGATTTCGGAGAAAATTTTTCGGGAAACGCGCGGATTTTCGCGAATGAATGAGAGGGCATCTGCGAGTTTTGCTGAGGATATCGCATTACGAATGCTTCGGTCGCAGATCTGCGCTAGTTGTTGAAGGTTGCCCACGCGATTTTTCGCCTGGCTGTACGATAAAAGTCGGTGGAGCCGGCTATCGGGAGCGATAATCTAGCAGAATTCAAAATTAAAACTACGAATGAAATTCGAAAATGAAATCCCTACGATTGGCGTCAAAAATTCGGAAAGAAAAAAGAGAGGAAGGATCATTTTAAAAAAAGTCGAGACTGGATTCTGTGTACATTGATGGAAACTTCTCTAAAGAAGACGATCTATTTCTAAACAATCCCTCAAATCTTTTATCACAATTGGAGAATAAAATATTAACTTTATGGTTTCGAGTTGAAAATAAAGGAAATATATCAATTACTAATTTCAGAGAAATTTTATTAAGAAAAGTACGTTATTTCCTATATTAGTAAAGGGCCCATTCTGTACGACCAATGCCAATGTGGCAATTGTGATAAGTGAAAATGTAAACGTACGTTCGGGGTTTATATCTTAGGAATCACGTTTGCAAAAATAGATATTTCACATTGTTGATGCTGGAAATTATTCACAATGGTTAAATTTTAGAAAGTCAATAGTTAGATATTGTACGATATTTAAAATTTCAATTACAACCAGTTCTTCAAGTCTCGACTGCATTTTTATTTCAATCATTTGCCACTGTTAAATCACGGACGGAATACCACGGACAACGGTAAGAATTTTAAAAATCATTTTTGACGAAAGTCGTTAATTATTCTTTTTTTCTTTTTTGATGAATTATACTCGAGAAGCCGCATAATTAAAGAAGCTTAAATCTGTTATTCCTACCGCATAATTCGAAAGGGGGGTCATGGGAGCGCAGACGTAGACAACAAGATGTTTCATATTTGTTTAATGATATAAGCCTGATCGTCAGATGAATATCCATAATTAAAGTTTATTTTTTGCACATACGTTTTGTTTTACGATATCAATCAACACTTATCAACATATTTAATTACAATAACCTATCTAATCAATTGTCTTTCAATTCCTTAATCTTACGCTATCTAAATGATACATTTAATTGGTTTATGGCACTTGGTGAAACTTATTTAAATAAATAAAATAGTATTTTGAAAGAAATATATATTTCTTAGACACTTGATTAATCCATATTTTACGATTTAAATTATCGACAACAATCTTCAGGCGATTAAGTAAAATTTGGAATTATATTATACGTTTTTTTTTCAGGGTAAACCGTACCAATAATAATTCTCTTTCAGTTTATTTCAAAGTCTTTATAATTTTAACTTATCTTATACAAAGAAAATTTTTTCCTTCACACTTATTATCTCAAATTTGGCTAAATCGCCTGAGAGATATCGTCGATGTCTAGCATCACATACTATGGAATTATTCAGATATCTAATATATATATATATATATATATATATATATATATATATATATATATTTCTCCCAATGCTATAATTAATTTACTCATACTCAGTAGCAAAATAATGTTTCTTCTCAATCCTAATATCAAAGAAAAAAGAATCATTAATTTTGTCCAAGAGTGAAAAAAAAAACAAACAAGCACGAATTATCCATCACTTTATATATGGCGAAGAGCGCAAACGTAAAATATAAAACGTCCCTAGATTCGTTACTGTTGGCGCGCGCGCCTTAAATTATGCCCCGCATTAGCATAAATTATCCATTCGGCCCGAGCGACAAAACGAGCTCGTCGCTGATTTTACGCTCGAGCGGCATCCGCCTCCTGTGATTTTCCAATATATAAACGCACCCAACCCCCTCTTAGCCGTTCGCATCATTGTCAACGTCGGACAAGGAGAGGAATTCTTCTATCCTCGTCCCGTTATTTTTTTTTTTTTTTTCATGTATAATCAGGAAAGGCTCTTTAAGATACATCTATATATAAATGATAACTAACGCTGCGCATATAAAGGATGCTTCGAATGTGTGTGTGTGTGTGTGTGTGTGTGTGTGTGTGTGTGTGTGTAGTTGTACATCCGTTGACGCCAATTTCCCTCGGCAGCTTTCAAATCCGACGGGCGGAATTATTAAGGTGCTATAGGCGCGCGAGCCAGGATCCAATTGCGATAGAGTTATATTCTCGTTAATTGGTGGAACGCGATATAGGTTGCGCTCGAAAAGTCGGGCAATTGTATATGTAAAAAAAAATCGATATGCCGAACCCCGCGATGAGCTGCAGAGGGATAGATAGATAAATGGTGGATATATATGTATTTCGAATCTCGCATACAGAACGACTGTAATAATTTATTTTATTTATTTGTTTCTTTAACTTCGATCTTATTATGCTTCCGAATACCGGCGTAAATCAGTCCCGATTGCTATTCTGCTCTATTTAGGCAATAAAGACAATGTACAAAAGAAAACAATACATAAATAAAAACGACGTAAATATTAAACAGCTGCGCGAACAGTAAGCCAGTCTTATAGATATCGCGGGTATCAACGCTGGCGGCAAGTAAACCTATGTTAAGAGCAAAAATCTGCAACTGTTAATCGCGCATCAACTTCGCCGTATATATTCGCACTAATTATCGGCCGCGCGGTTAATTAAATTAATGGAAATACACTCGCGCGCGACCCGATGCGCTCGGTCGACATTTGAAATTAGGCGCGCATTGTAGACGATATATAGAGGATAAATGAACGCACATTATTGCACACCAATTAGTCGAGCTCGAGGAGATAACCTCTCGCCGATCGCTTAAATTTACCCGGTGACGGGAGCTTACAGAATCGCCACCGGTAGATCCTTCGAGAGGCGCGCGGCTCGTGCACGAAAGAAACGCCTGCCAGTTTTAGTCTGTGGGAGAGAGAGAGAGAGAGAGAGAGAGAGCGAACGAGAGGACGAGCTTACGCGCTCGACGATGCGCGTAAGGTATACCGTGGAATAGGCGCCACGGCGAGCGGCGAAACTCCCTGCTCACCTGCGCTAATTGAAGCTAAGACGCTAATTAGCGAAAGGCGCGAGCGCGGCAAAGTAGCCGGCCCGTCGCGTGGGGGGGGGGGGGATGGGGAGGTTAGGCGAGGGATCGAAACGCGCTCGAGCCGAGCTCCCGCCCGTGCCCGCCCTCGATGCCAAGCCCTCGCCGCCCTCCTTATCACGGTCTTCCGCCCGCTCGGGAACCAGAGAGAGAGAGAGAGAGAGAGAGAGAGAGAGAGAGAGAGGGAGGCAGACAGACGCTCGAGCTTCATGAAATCGCGATTATACGCCCCCCTTCCGGCGCCCCGCGACGAAGCGCTTCGCTTATTACAGCTTATATAATAAATACGCCGTTTTCTCAGTAGCGCCGAGGAGGGCTCGATCATTCTCATCCCCGCGCCGATACCTCGGCGAACTTATTATATATATATATATATTATTAGCGTCGACTCTCCTCTGCCTCGGGTGTATCGCAGCGCGCCGTCTTTTTCCGTTCCCTCCTCAGCGAGCTCCGTGCGAGGGCCCCCCCCCCCCCCCGAGATCGAGAGGAGAAATGTACCGGCCTCTCACGCTCGTGCGACGTTGAACGGTAAGGGCCGCGAGGTATCTCCCGTGCCACGATTTCGAATGCGACGCCTGCGCTAAGATTGCGTCGATGCCGCATTTATCGAGGGCCTCGATTCGTCGCGTATGTTTTTTCTTACGTCTTCCCCGTTGTTGTTTTTTTTTCTGCAATTTGTACGTTTAATTGGATGTTATCGTGTCGTAACGTTAGCGCGAACTGTGGATAGAGATTGCCTACGGAGATTGAACTAATTTCAGGTCTTGGAACTGTCGATAAATCTGGGGTTTTTCTTTTGCGCATGAAGCATTAATGTATATAAGACCATCAGCTGACTGCACGATATGATAATTTTTTGTAAAAGGAAAGTTACGGAATAATTCTTCAAATGATATTATATAATATCGAGTCTAAATCTAGCTAAGACCCAGAATTCTTAAATAATTTTCTTCGGCTTGTAATATTCTAATCATTCTTTTATTCTTTGATAATTTTAAAACAGATAATGATCTTTCACACACAAGGATTTTTTAGAAAATGCAGAGATGATCAAATATTAGTTGACGAGTTTTGGCCACACTGATGTCCTGGGAATCGACACCTGCGAAATTCTCATTTCTCATTTCCAAGATATGGCACTTTTTTATGTGAAATTATAGAGAACGTTAATTATTACGGCCTATTGTTCGAATTTTTAACTGTCATCAAAAGAGGCCAAAAAATTTC
Source organism: Sycobia sp. Sy_11 (assembly GCA_018907035.1). Lineage (NCBI taxonomy): Eukaryota > Metazoa > Arthropoda > Insecta > Hymenoptera > Epichrysomallidae > Sycobia > Sycobia sp. Sy_11. Next base: position 130,103 of record JACCIC010000213.1, on the reverse strand, counting down.
TGTATCCTTTCTTATCCTCCAATTAATCATAAAATTCACTCGCCACTATAGATTTAGAAAGTATATCAATGAAACGGCTTGAATTTTCAAAGATTATTTTTTACAAAATTTGCCCCTTCAGTAAGTATTTTCATAAACTGTAAAGTAATTAAGTCGTGAATAATTTGCCTCTGTGATTCAACAATCTGTTTTTCTGAGATCAAAAGTGACTTTTGAAATAATTGTTTAGCCCATTTTGAACCAAGTTCTCCTGGATTAATTTTCTGCAAACTCCTTCATTTCGCGATACGACACGACAAAATACTGAAAATTGTCGGATACTTCAATACGAGGATCCAGTCTGTTCGCATACTTACTTTCGAAAAATTCTCCCTCCGCCCCTCTACGAAACAAACAAGGAAGCATATAAAATAAAACAAAACAAAACAAAACAAAAAAAAAAAAACAGAGAAAAAACTCCAGCATCCTCGCGGAAATCCCTCGCGCGCGCATCGACGCTCGTCCGTCGTTACGAGGAGCGACAGTCGCGCCGGCGCAACCGAGAGGAACGACGCAATAACGCGACGCGAGCCCCGGCGATCTCTCTAAACGGCGAAGCGATAAAAGCGCGCTCTTCAAAGACCCGGGTTTAATTTAATCTGGCGAAAACCCGCCCGCCGAGGGTCAGCGATGCCCCGCCGTTTATAACGGTCGCGTCTCCCACCCTCCGTCTCTCTCTCTCTCTCTCTCTCTCGTTCGCGCGTATTTATACGCGCGCGTACAGGCGCGCTTCGCGTTTCGACGATTAACCGCGACGAATTGTTTAATGAATAATTCATTCGCGCGTCGGGCGGCGGGCGCGACGGCCGATGCACAACGCGTCGTGGGGGGGGGGGAGGGGACTGTCCCTTCGAATCAGCGGGCTCGGTGACGTTTGACGCTTTATTGCTCCTGCATAATCGCGCGCGTGGCGCGCTGCGTTTGGGGCGGGGAAAGGGGGTGTCGGAGACTGGGTGGAGGAGGGGGGGGCGAGGCGACGAGAGGGGCCCACCGTCGTTCGCGCTCCCGACAACACGACGAGGACACTCGTTAACGCTACACCAACGCCCCTCCCCCCTTTTTTACGCCCCTGATAATTACGAAGCCGGCGCGCTCACGTCTTAATTCTTGGCGCGAGGGTGGGCGGGCGGGCGGTCGGGGATGGGTATAGGTATGGAGGCGCGATAATTAGAATTTGCGAGGCGGAAAGGTCCGCGCGCGGGCGCGTTTCACGAGCGAGCGAGTTGTCGCGTGGAGTTAGGCGCTCGATATATGTATATATATGTGTATATATATATATATGTATATATATATATATATATATATATATATATATAGATGTATACATATATAAAGACTGCCGAGAGCATAGCCCCCTGTTCATATAGATCGTTTCTGTTTTGTTATTCATGGGATCGGTCAATCTTTCGTCACGGGCGGAGAATTGATTAATTATCCGCGTTTGTTATTATGTGCGTCGACTTTTTCTCGTACAAATTTTAATCGAATGCTTCGGAATGATTTTTCTTTCATTTACATACGTTTTTAATGATTAAAAATTGTACCCACGTCGAATAAGCCGAGTGATTTAGTCTCTGTGAGTGTTATCGAGTTGGCCTTTGATAATTTCGCGTGTAGATTATTTTTATTTGTAATTTTTACTTATATACTGGTTATTTTTAATTTATTTTATTTCATTTTTAACGTATTTTCAGTTTTAGTAGTCATTTTTATTCAAGTTTTTTCAGAATTGTCATTATATAATTATAATTAGGTTATTTTATGACCGATAATGATAATTACTAACTTTATACATGTTTTCCTTCGTGTAAAAGGAAGATACAAATGTAAGGAGCTCTATAAAGGCTTAGAGACATTATAGAGAAATTATAGAGAAAGCTCTAGAACATGAAGTTTTCGATAAGATAAATGAAGAACTTAGTAACGAATAATTTTGCTTGTTAAGCTATTATATTAGATTATTGGACAAAGACTGTAAGACGCGGAAAAATATTCATTAATTTAACTTGTACTGGTCTGCAAAGTATAAATTAAAAACTGAGGATTGAAAGAGCATATACTTTTTAACATCAAACCATCGTGGTTTTTTAATGCATTTGAAAAAATACAATTATTACTGGTTTATCGATCAGCAATGAAACACCGAATAAATGTCTAAATATGAAAATCGAAATAAATGTTTAAATTTCGAGAATATTAATCGTGCGGTTGGATTGTTTTTGGCTAAATGTAAGACATTAATAAAAAAAAAAATTATTTTGTCGATGATGATTTTTTTAACATTTTTCGGATCTTAAACGTCAGAAAATATTAAAACTAGGAAAATTACTCCGAATGTTTAAAAAATTTATCTCGCTTTCATAATTTCATTGAAAGTTCACGTATCAAAATAAAATTTATGTATAATTTATAATTTAAATTTATTATGATAAATAATAATATCGCAAAGTATATGCATGTATAAGAAATTGTGTATTGAAAATGAAGTATTTAAGAACTGTATAAATAGCAAAGAAAGTGTCATAACACCGTTCAATTCAGAATACTTGACGAACAGTGAAGATTTATTTCAATAAAAACGAAACGCAAGGCATTGATTTTTGTTCCATATCGGTAATAATATAACTATTGTTCAATTTCGAGTAATTTGTCGGACTGTCAGTGTAAAACTCCACTGTTGGGTGGAAAAAGCAACCAGAAGCACTAAATTAATCCTCCTCTTATTTGACTCCTAAACTGTTGATATTAGAAAGGCTCGAAGGTATTTCATTCCCATTACTTACTATTCAAATCAGTGCTCGCATCATTACAAACGATTGTACTCGCTCAATGTGGACGTGCATTCTCAAAATTTTCAAAATCTTTAATCCGTTTAATTAACCCTTACAAATCCATGGACTACGTCGACTTAAACAATCTATTTTTTATCTTTCCTCGATCACGCATTATCGCTAATACTGGATATTTCTCGATATCCTCGTGTCCGGGAGGAGGGTGGGGCCTTTTTTAACTCGCCAATTAGAGCGCAAAAGCCCGATCGCGGATACAGTTGCCGTTATTACGATATCGCGACGAAACTTTAATTAAAGCCAATTACTTTAATTAGTTTACGCGATAAATTTATCGTAATTCGCAAAAATTCACCGTGGTCGCTCGCTGAAAATATCATTATTTTCTCGTTTTTATTACTCCTCTCGTGATTCAAATTGGAGAATCATTGGTTTCGATTAATTTCCATAGTTGATGTACGGCCCTGTAAAACTCCGACATGAATTTCCGACGAATTTACATCCAAAAGTCTACTTCCCAAAATCCATTGGAAAAAAAAAACCTAATAACAACGGAAGTTCGCGTATTACGCGCAAAAAGTGAGCCTTTAAAAAGTTAAGAGATGTAGGCGGGTGGCAGAGAGAAAGTGAGAGGGGGGTGGCGGGTGGTGGCGGAAGACGCAGAGGGGAAAAGACTCGAAATATTCGCTCGTCTTCCGCGTGAGCTGCCTTTTTTCCCTCTCTCTTTCTCTCTCTCTCTCTCTCTCTCTATCCCCCTCTCTCTCTCTCTCTCTCTCTCTCTCTGCTCTTCCTCTCTTCCTCGCACGGTCTCCCCGTGAATTGGTCTACTTAAGTCGATTTGTCAAGTCCTCCCCGATAATGCGGGAAGCGGGACTCTCGCGCTTCCCGATCGCGCGCGCAACTGCGCGAGTGTCTCCCTCATCTACATATATAAAAAGCGTGTCGGACCCCCCTACACCGCGCAGAAGAACGCGCGGGCGCCCGCGCTCTCGCGCTCAGACTCGCTGGGCTCCGTTTTTCCATCGGTGAATATTTCTCGACGCTTCCAGGGAGCGTCAAACCCCCCCCTTCCTCTGCTGGTCCCCTCCTACTACGCCCCCCACCCATCCCAAGCCGTTATACATTTGCATAATTTCCGAATCCTATAGACGCCTGCGCGCCGCGACGCCGAGGCGATGACGCGCGTCCGTTCTACATACCCTCTCTTTCTCCCGCCTCTCACACTCTGTCTCTCTTCTCTCTCTCTCTCTCTCTCTCTCTCTCTCCCTCGGTCTCCTATCGCGAGCGACAAATTTAAAATTTGTTCCAAGTAGGCCCGCACGTGCGCGCTCCGTGGGTCGTATGCGTACGCCGTAGGAAGCCCGAGGAAATAAATAAATTTCGCTTTACACGTCTAGATGTGTATGTATATATATGTGTGTATATATATGTGTGTGTATATAGAGATATATACTAAGTAGATGTTAAATTGTTCCTCCGGAAACAGAACTCGTACGATTAATTTGAATTTTTTCCGTGTGGTTGTGTTTTTTTTTATATTCTTAAAGTATAAAAAGAATAAATATCAAATTCACATGGTTTATCATTAACAATAATAATAATAATAATAATCTCTAGGCGACAGATGCAGAGCAAATATGTCATCGAACAACCGACAACTTTGAATCGCTAGATCCGTTTCTCTTAATTAGCGATGTGACTTACGACTATATAAAACTTTCAGTGGAACCTTGTCCGTAAGACGACCTAACGGGTGTATAACACTCCAAAACGTGTATTATTGATGAAAAAGGAAAATTTCTTTTGTTCACAAATCTGAACTCATTCGCTATGAAAATGTATGTAAAAATAAGCGCGGAAAAGATTATGGCGCATGAGACCGCGGAAAAATGTAAGTCTGTCCAAGGCTCCGTGGACGATGAACTGTATTTCTAAGAAGTGAGGCGAACCGCGCCAACGAAAACTCGAATTTCTCGCTCGGCCGTATTAAAATTTTGCGACATCGAAAAACGATCGTTTTACCACTGAATTAGTTTGAACGTAATAAACAAAATCTATAAGAAAAATACACATTTGCTTGCATGATTATGATTATTATCATTATTATTTTCTCGACGGAATAGTTAGAATTTGTCTACGAAATAAATGCTTAACGATAGGAAATTCAAAGGGGTATTGGGAATTTTTTTTTGCTCCTCGTAAGTGCGGCGAATGTCACTCTAATCGTCATCTTTAACAGCTTTTCTCGCGGAAATAACAGACACGAAAACACAGTGCCACACCTCCCCCATATATTTCCGCTGTCTTTTTCTGGCTCTACCCCTCGCCTATTTGCCTCTCTCACTGTCTCTCTCTCTCCCTCTCTCTTTTTCTCTTCCGTCGGGACGGCTACCGCGCGCCGACCTTTTGGTAGTCTCCTCGGGGCACCGCCGACGGGGCGACGCGTCGCCGCATCGGGACGTCGTAGGACATCGACGTCAAACGCCCGGAAAATCGTCCAAACGCGGTCATACGTAGCGCGAGTGTAATTCTCTGCCCACCCTCCCAACTCACGCGCACCATCTGCCCTCTTCCCACGCGCTTTTCTGACTTACGAGCGGTACGTTGATTTTTATTAAAATATCTCTCTCGCTCTCCCCCCTCTCTCCCGTCCCGTCGTCCACCCTCGTATATCCCCCCGCTCCCCCACCCCCTTACGCGCTGACTCCCGCGCGCGCGCGTGCTCCCGCGTCTATTTATTTATGCGCGCGCGATCCAAATTAGAAATGCAACCGGCTGCGGGTCGCGCGAGCGGCCGGCGAAACGAGAGAGGTAAAAAAAAAGAATAAAAAGAAAGAAAAAAAAAGGCGACGCTTGGTTTTCTAGTTTATTGCGAGCGAGTGGCTCGGAATTGCCGCCAGTCCCCTCCCCTCCTATCCCCGCCCCTCTCGCCGGGGAGCCCGCGCCTCGGTGACGCGTGCGCGCGCGCGCGCGCGCCTTGAATTTCGTATACGGCCGAGTGCGTGCGCTCGCATTTGAATATATTAGCGAGCGCGCAGAAAAGAAAAAAGAAGGAGGAAAAAAAGAACGAGAGAAGAAAAAGGGAGCGAATAGAGGACGTGCGGGTGAAGGGCCGGTCGGTGCCAAAGGTCCCGCCGCGTGCGCAGTCGTTGCTCCGATACATAAGCGCGCGACGGCGGGATTCGAGAAATAGGCGGGGGCGGTCAATTGACTCGAACGAATTGACAGGGGCTTCGTCGGGGACGTATCGTTGGATTTTTGAAAAACATTGTGAAGTAACGGAGGGGATGAAGGATAAAGATTCTGGATTATGAGGTTCGGCTCGAGATGCGTGACAGATCGTAGCTCACGTGTGCAAATATTACGCTCGAAATATACTACGACCGTGATTACAGTATTGTCACACCATTAGTGTTTAAAACCTTGTAGATTTCATACATAGACAGCATTAAAAAAAAAAAACAAAAAAAAACAGAAAGAAGTTCTTACAAACTTCTCGAAATTTTTAGCAAACACTGTTTTTTATGATTTATTCAAATCTGAAATCTGTTTGAAGTCACCTTGAATGCTTTAGTCTTAAAAGTCATTTGAAGGTTAAATAGATTAAAGATTCATAGATCTTATCTAAATGATAGCGTGAATTTCGTAGGTCGTCGATTATAAAGCGACAAGTTCAAGCTTGAGAAAATAATTATGAATTAGAATAAATAAAATAGAGATTCCGTGGCACTTGACTTTTTGCGTTACTATGTACTGTGTGAAATATTTCTTTGTGAAACTTCGAAAACAAGGCTTTCTGGAACGGTGATAATCAATGTGAGAAGCTTAGATATATACAATTATTTATCCAAGACGGCCACCGACAGTTTAATGACTATTTCAGTACTTGATTTTCCTTGATGAAAACCATCTAGAATCTGACTTCATTATTCTAGGATAATTACGTGGTCTAAATTCAATTGATAAATATATATTTAGTGTGTAGAAAAATAATGAAATGAAATTTAAAAAGCAATTGTTGTAATTCGGTTTAATGAAAATAATTTTTTTTTTAATTCAATATATTTGAAAACAAGATGTTCCCAGAATAATTTTTTTCGTCAAATCGTTTAACGTATATTTCTGAACAAAACATCGCGAACGGCATTATTTTTATCATTATGAATGACGTGTTTTGGAATTGCGCAATTCCCATTTTTGTGCTTTATTACGCGCGCAATAATTCGTTTGGGGAATTGTATGGTTGTCGCGTGTAATTCAAGCGAGCGAGAAAAACCATAAATAGGAAGTAACGAATCATCGAGATCTAGAGGCGGGGCAAAAGGCTCGCGCGCGCGCGAACGACGGCGAGCGGCGAGCTCGCGAGGGATGCAAAATAGAGCCAAAGAGTGAAAGGGAACCGAGCGTAGACGGAAGGGGTGAGGAGGGGGAGAGGGGGGGGTAGATACGTGGCCAATTGCCAGGCACTTGTCAGCACGACCTCTGGCCCACACATCCGCGGCTTATCATAAAGCCGTGCTTGAGGTCTGTAATTTGTAATGAATACACCCCTAACTAACCCGCGCATACTGACGAGGCCTCGGCCGCGACAAAGAGCGCTAGGAGCAGGGGTTTGGCGGAGAGCGGGGGGGGGAGCGGAGGGGAGTTGCGCGGGCGCGACTCCAACCCGCCACCCTCCACCCCCGGACCCTCCGCCTGGCGCATTAATCCGGCGCCACGGTCGAGCATCGCGACGCGAGCGATGCAAATCCGATCTCTCGGGAAATGAAATTCGCGCGCGGCCAGCGGAAACGCGCGGCGCGACGCGCGCTGCCCCTCCCGGCCGGCCCAAGCCTCCCGATCCCTCGCTCAAGCGCTCGCGGCAGCGAGGCGCGCGAGAATCGAGCTCTCGCGCTTTATGCGGCCGATTTCGCCGAATTTTTTTCGAGGCTTCGAGCGCCACTGCCGGTCCGTCGAGTCGTGGTCGCGTCGGTGGTCGGGCTGGAAGGAAAGGGACAGCGAAGCGCTGGAAACAAGCCCCCAAGGTCGTTGGGATTGCCTCATCATCGCCGCTCGGTCGCAGCGCGCGGTCAAAGGCGAAAATCCATCGAACGGGAAGAGAAATAAAGCGGCCGAGAGGAGACGGGGAAAAATTCCCAGCCCCCGGGATTGCACCGTCGGCGAAGCAGCCCGTCACGTTCGTAAATAAACCCTTATCCCGGCGCACTGTCCCGATAGTCGGCGCCTCCTCCTTTTTCCACGTCGCCTCCTGTGTGTCTAATCATTTTTCCCCTCTCCGCGCGTGGGGCAGATAGGCGAGGCTCCGAAAGCTCACGTACGCGGTTACCTGCCGAACTTTTCTACCGTCGACTCGCGCGGTGTAAAGTGCATTATAACGTCTTTGTTCTTCGCGATAGGCGCGCGGACAGCGGTGTACTGAGAATACACAGAGTTTCTCGGTCTTTCTTTATTTCTCTCAGTGCTCCCGGAGAGATGAGAGGCGAGAGATGGTAGATGCTCTGAGAAGAAATAAGTCATAAAGCTAATGGTACGCTTGTTGACAAGAGATCCTTCATTTAAGGCATTCTTTTGCACTTTCGCATTTAAAAAATTTACATCCTTTAGGATTATCTTCTCTATTTTATCGAAAGGTATGTTTAGCTGTCAAAAGCTGTAAAATAATCCTATTTAACGATTATGATTCGTAGACCTGGTAAAGTGCAATATCATTAAAAAATGATCGTTTGAATTTAACGGTAAAAAAAAAATTTCTTCCATTGAAATTTTTCTCCTTAAAAACATATCCAATTTTCAGCAAAGTTCCGAATTCGACGCCTCGTCATTCCTGAATCCGATTCTCCAATGGTATTTCACAAGCAATGCCCGGCCAACATTGCCCAGTGCTCGAAGCCGTGATTATCGAACGTTTCCCGTGCGCGATATTTACGTGGGAAAATAAACTTTTCGGTACGTTCAATCTAGGATCAAATAAATTAATATCAAACACGTTGCGCGGCAATATACGTTGTTTCGGCACGGGGTGAAACGTCCCTTACGAGAGATACTAAATCGACGTGCAATGAAGAAGTCTCGCGTTATAAAAGCAAATCCATTGTCGTTGACGAAAATATGTGTATTCCTCTTTTAAGTAACTCGCTTGCGATTCATATCGTTTCGCATATGAAATTATAAAATGTCAAATGCCAGTTAGTGTTTCACTAATTGTATGAGAAAATTAATGGGAAAGTGTGCATTTAGTTTTTATCATGAATTAAATTATAAAGGAAATAGCACTATTTGGTAAAATAATGTAATAATTTTGACACGAAGGATCATTATACGAAAAAGTTTTTTTTTTTATTAATAAAAAAACGTTTGAAAGGTTCTTCTTCAGTGTCGAAATATATGAGCGAGCCTAAGCAAGTCTGGTCATAAAAAATTTTGATTACAAATAATTAATTTTATTAATGATTAATCATAAATATAAACTGTTAGAAATATAAGAAAATTTTTTGGCTTAACTACTATTAGTGTAAATATCATAATATTAAATTGAATTATATCGATAATTTCATATTGAGGAACAATTAATTTTCTAGACACTGACGTATTCGTCATTTCTAAACATTCTTATAATCACACGGTATTTTATCCGAATGCCTTTTTAATTCTTTTAAACGTAAACGTATATTAATACATTAGCTACTGAAACCGCTAATAGTTCTTGCTAATGTACAATTTGTTGAACTGAACACAAAATACTTATCTCACATATTTACGAATATAATAAGCTACGTCATATTTATGTCGAACGAACTCGACATAATCAATGAGAATTCTGTATTAATAATTAATTGGATAAAAAGCAGATCGATGCGTTATGTCAAATCATTCAATTAGGCAGCTATCGATTGCCACAAGTAGTTCTAATACGATCAGATACGATTTACAGTTATCCACAAATTGGTTTTAACTTTTGTTAAAGTCATTTTCTTTTCTCTAAACTAGCATAATACATATGTACCGAACCACAACCTATTTCTTATTTATTCTATTTATACAGAATAAATAGTATCGAGGCAAATAAATAAAGTTAAACTGAATGATCGACCATGATAATTCACTTGTATACCTATTTTTATAAAATCTATCTCGATCGTTGGGGAAAAAAACATCAAACGAACGGACCGATCGTGCTACCCGTAGTCACACCGAATGAAACATTAAGACGACATCGCTTATCGTCGGGCTACTTTTAAAATTCGCGGGATTTCAGTTGCGGCAATTCGTTTGCGCGCACGCGATAGCCGCTCGTAGACGTCGCTTGTTCCATGCCTAAACGATTGGGTCGGCGAGTCCGCGGGCTATTTTAGGGTCGGCGTTTAGAGACGCGAACTGGCTCTGCCGTTCCGTGGACGAAGCCTAGTAAGGTCGCACTGGAGAATTAACGCTCGCCCCGCGACGATACGTTCGGATACCTTAATGTACGAAATATTTACGACGAAACGACTTAACGAAAGCTCGAGCTTCATTTCTTCGACGGAAGGTCCGAAACGATGCCCCCTTGATTTTCTCCGGGTGTGAAAGCACAGCCTCCAAAGGAGTAAAACAGAAACGTCTATCTATACCATTTGCGAAGAAAAATTCTCACATTATTAAAGAGATGCTATCGATCCGAAATTAATCTTTCGACAGCGCACTATAAACTTTGACATGATTGGGTTTATTGCGCGACTGGTCGGGCGTTCAGTTCACAAGAATCGACTATTTATGCAAATAGTTAATGCAGTTCATCACGCATATACATGGCATTAAATAAATTCTAAATTCATGAAAAAATATTGGAAAAGGATCTTTAGTTTATTGAATTCAGTTTAATGAAATCGTACTCAGCACTTACTCTCAAGTACTAAACTATTTTGTATAAGAATGATATTAATAATGGTAACGTGATTAAAGCTGTATAAATAAATTAAATCGGCACGAGTTGCATACGTATAATTATAAAATGTAAGTCGATCCTCTTTTTTTTCGTCCAGTAGCCCTATGGCGTTTGACCCTTAAATAGCAGGAAAAAACGTGCGTCATAACTTTCGTAATTTGAAAATAAATAAATGCCTTTAGTGTACGCGTCGACCAAAATCCTCCGTTTGACTCCATGTGAAGGTCGATAACTTATTTTTCTGTAAAAATTAAAAAAAACAATTTCAAAAATTCCAGATTGCTGGCCATCCATGTATCAAGGGCGTTTAGCGCTGGCAGTTGTATTCCGAGTCTAATCTGTCGTATCTAATCTATTTCGCCACTCTTACATTGCGCAAATGCTCGAAAAATGCCCGTCGAGCGTCAATTTCCAATGCTTCATTAGCGGTATCTCCTACCTCGAGCGCGACTATTATTTTAGCTTAGATTGCGATTACCCAATAAATGTTCGTCAAAACCAATTCCGTACTGTTATGACGGGAAAAAAATAATCGATAATATTTCTAATCGACGAGGTTTTACGCTCTTTTCTGTTTTTTAATTTGGAGTAGGCACTTGTTAAACGAGGTAATTGTGAGAGAAAAAAATGTAAACTTTTGGTTCTGCATTCGTGCGAATTTTATCCAGCCATTTTCGACCGAAGTGAAAACGCACTAAAATGAACGCATTGCCGAAATTGCCGAGAACGTAGAAACTTATATTACCGAGCCGTTCGAGGAAATCGCATAGGCTTCCATTTATTTTCCCGCGACCCATCTACCCGTAATCTCAAGGAGCAGCTTATTCCACGCGGTATATACATATTAAATTCATAAACAGTGTCGGAGAAGAACGTACGTAGAGAGCAGGACGCACGCACACGCGCGCACATATATATATATATATATATATATATATATATATATATATATATATATATCTGCACACGCATATAGACGACGGCGAGAGTTGTCCTCCGCGCTCGGGGGTGGTTCGCGCGGGGCGGCGAGGGGGACGGGGCTCGGTGAAACGCAATCCAGCGAGGGTAGGGGAGACAGGGATACCCGCTTCGGTAGGGCTCGGTAGTATCGTCGCTCCGCGGAAAAGCGCGATTGGGGGGTCGGGGGTCACGGGGTGCGCGCGCCGCCGGCGCGCGAGCCACTCCCGGACGTCCGCGCGCGCGGCGGCGGCGGCGGCGGCGCCAGGGGGTGGCGAGCCGCCGAAGCACCCCCCACCCACCCCCCCTCGCTACCCGGCATCCCGGCGGAAAGGACGAGGAGGACGTCGCGCGCGCGCGCCCGCGACGCGCGGCGCCGACACGAGCGCTCAGTTCCTCGTCCGCTACCGTGCAGCCAACACGCGCGCTCCGCGGAATGGATCCGTAGGGCCAGGGAAGAGACAGCCAGCTCGCTCGCCCGTACATATATATATACATACGTACATATATATATATATATATATATATATATATATACACATATATATATATCCCTGTATATAGACGCAAACACGGGTCGGGATATCGTTCGCGCTTAGAGTCGTATTTCGTATATAACGCCCCGACGAGGCTCCCCGGGCTTGATAGCCGCGAGCGTACGACAGTCGTTCGGCCCCGAGTCCCTTTCGCGTTTATTAGTTCCTCCGTCCTGTGTATCTGTATATACGGGCCAGGAGGATATACGCGTCCGAGCGCTATTTCCCCCGTTTCCGAACAATATATTTATGGACAGTTCTTTTTATTTCTATCCGTATTTTTGCTTCTTTCTTTCCTTTTTCGTTCGTTTATTTATTTTTTTTTTTTTTTATTCTTATTGCCCCTCGATGGACGGTACGACGGTGTCCGCGGTCGGCAGATACACGGCTGTGACAAGGGTCGAGATAGAGTTGCTTCGCTCTGGTAATAAATACTTGGATCCTGGCTGGTGGCGATCACACGGAGGGACGCTCGAAAAGTTTTACTTACGGTACGGAATCATAAATTTTGGCTCGAAATGTTTTTGTATAAATATTGTTGTTGTTGCTTATTCTACAGTCTTTGTCCGCTTGTATAAATAGCGAATTTTTGTAGTTGACTCGAGTCTTCTTGATCCACATTTCATTTTTCTATTAAATAAATATTGTTGTTGCAATGTCAGTAAATAATAGACTGGGTTGTATATCCGTATAATCTCGTAATGCATTGATAAAAAAGACTATAAATTTTTGCGCGGTTCAACTAAATTTGTTACACGATACAGATAACCGTAGCAAATAACCATACACTTTTCCATTTGTACATTTAAACGAGCTTGCAAATTGCATTTCTTATAAATCTCGTTGAAAATTATTTCATTGAAATTACTGAACAAGTACTTTCTTCAAGTATATTTGTTTATTTATTCGTCGCCGTCAATTTTATTATAAAATATTCTAATACGTATTAAAAATATATTTATTACACATACGTATTATAACGCGAATACTCTAAAAGAACATTAAAGCTAGCGCGGGCATCGTTCTAAAAAGCTTCCACGAGACATTCGCCGGTAATACAAACAGCCGTAAAAAATTAATGTCCCATCGATTTTTAGATACGAGCTTTCGGCGATAATTTGACCCTCGGCGAACGACTGTTCACACACGCGCATACACGTATAGAATCGAGCCCAGGGCGCATTGAAGCACGAAACAAAAATAATATACCGCTTTTTCGTTGGTTACATTTATCGTAAAGATAAAACAAAAGAAGAAAAAAGAAAGCAAAATAGTACAAACTTGGGAATAGAACAAATCTTATTCGATAACCTCGAGCGTGTCAGCCGTATACTGCGGATTCATCCCATCGGCCACCTGCTGCTGCTTTCTCTCTCTCTCTCTCTCTCTCTCTCTCTCTCTTTCTGTTACTCGACTCACGTGCGCTCGCGCCCCGTCGACTGGCGTTCCTTTCCTCGCTCATATATATATATATATATATATATATATATATATATATATATATATATACATTTATACATATAATACTGGCACGGACCGCACGGGACCCACGTGCGCCGCCCCGACGGCTCCGCGCGCGCGCGCGCCAATCCCGAAAATACACCCCTCTGGCGAGGTGCCAGCGATTCTTCGCGAGCTCCTATATATATAGATATGTATATATATACATAGACGTGCATATAGCTGTTCACGAGCCGGAGTCTTCGCAGTCGGATCGCGCTTCGGGAGGAAGAAGGAGAAAAGAGAGAGAAAAAGGGAGGATGTAGGGGAGCACGAGGCGGCTGACCAAACCGGTGAGTAACTACTGGATTCTAGTATACATGTGACTTTGCCGGGGGGAGGGGGATTACACTACTGTCGGGCTCTGCGGAAAAGAGGAGATCGTATCGTCACTTGTTGCGCCCGAGACGGTGTAGATTTAAATATTTAGTTATAAATTGTATCTGTCTGCGAAACGTATGTGTGAATACCTGTTAGCGAGACGTGCTCTCTTGAAAGCTTTGACTCGCAATTAAGAATCTCGTAAAAAAGTTTGTTTTAATCAGAAAAAATTGATCGATTCAGTTTTCTTTCTTTGAATAGTACACATACGATTGACGATTTGTCACAAATTTATACGTTATACATCTATCTAAAATCGCCAAATTTAATACGTATGAAAAATGCAAATATTGTAGTATCGACAAGATTATTCGTCATTTTTCTTATTTAAAACTGATTTTTAGATGATAGATGATTAGATATAGAACATCCAATTAGTTTCGTTAATAAATAGAGCTTATTTGTTATTGAAATGAAAGGTTAATGAATATTTAATGGACAATCATATCAAATATTGAAGAATATTCAACTAGAACAGGATTAATTTTTCAACATCGTTAATGTCGCTTTAAATCAAAATGATAAAAAAATGAATACTCTTAAGAAGCATAAATATTTCATTACTAATAGAATATCGATTATTGACATTTATATATCTCGAAAGACAGCAATAAAAACACGATCTAACGAAAGTCGATATTAAGCTGTATGTCTGGATAAAATTGATTTAAATTCAGCGTAGAGTAGATTCCACCGAGTTTCTGAGAAAAAAAAATTAAGTATCCTATACAAATCATAGAGCCGTGAGATCAACTCGCAATGATTCCCCATAGAGCAGCCCACCCCTAGACAAGTCCTTCGACTTTCCGATCAAAAAATTTTTCCCACTGCTATACGTAATCGCCAGCTGCCTCGCCCTCAAAATTACCGCCGCCCTATTCGTAATTTCGCCCGTGCACGTGGAGAGGGGCGAGCCCGGCGTTTGATGTCGAAGAATACTATGCCGAAAATGCGCCCCGCGAAATGCCCGGCCCACAATTCGCGCTCGGATGGAAATGCGGTGGTTTCGCCTGGCGCGTCGGCCCGCGGGGGCATGCGCCGCGCGACCGACTGTGCCCCCGATTAATTTTTGCGCCGAGCCAAAAATAATAAGGGCGATCGTAATGCGAAAGCGCGCATCCCCCGGGCATTTCGAATATTTGCGAATGTTTAAGGTGAAGAATTTCCCTGGCTAAATTTTCCGCCCGATGCGCTGAGCGCCGTTTCCCACGGCGGTCGTGAGATTTTCTTGCTTCTTTTGTATTACGTCTCCGAATACGTCGCGGAATTTGGGCGGAAAGTAATTTACAGAGGCATCGTTAAGATTTTACGGGGAATTCTATCGTTATTTAATTTTTCAGATATGGTAGAGAGGGGTAAATATCGTTGAAAGTTGACGAAAGAAGAGAGTTATTTGGATTTTGAAATATATAAAGTTCTTTAGTTCAACTAATGCAGATAATAATGACGATTGGGTGAAGAATCTCGCGAGCGTACTTTCATATGTATATGTATATATATATTTGCTTCCTAAAGAGCACGGAATCGTGGAAAATTATAGGAAAATATCTATCAAGAGCCTCTCTATCAGGTATGTACTTGAGAATCTGACCTATTCGGTCATAAGTGCGCCGAACAAGAAAATTCAGAAGAATTACACATTTTCATTGATTAATTTTAATTGTCCCACATCTCGAACCAAATCTCAATGCTGTTATTTTCGACATAATTCATTTATGGGATCAACTTTGAAATCGTGACAGTTTTCCCAACATTAAATAACAATTTTTGAGCTCCGAGTTACCTCGAGTTCGCTCAACCTGAAGTTACATAAAAATTTCATAAGAAATACTCCCCGAACATCTTCTCGAAAAATGGACATGAAATTTTGAAGGCATTTCACGTTAAATATATTATACTTTCATCTGGAATATCAGATCTAGTTTAACTCAGGGCCGTAAGATTCGTATATTATGGCAAACTAAAGAAAAAAAAAACGATATAACTCACCGCCGCACCTTGGAAAACATCTATCATTTCAATCCATAAATCGCGATCCCATTCTTTTAAGAGCGTATAAAATTTTTGTGTAAGGGAAATATATATGAGTTACATAAAAACGAAGAAGAAATAATTTAGCGTTCACTTATGCATTATTATTCGTAGACGTTTTATTATATAAATGTGTTTTTCCTGAAGAGGGATTCTTTAGAACTCGAAATATCGGCAAACTATCGTATTATTTCATTCGTTTCTAATTCAGTAACTATACGTTGACTGTAGAATCGGTAGTATCTATAATTTTATAAAAAATTTTTTGCAGAATCAATCCATTTATACATTTACACATCCGACATTTATACATTGACTTTAACGCACCGTATCCAAAAGTATTAAATATGAATTAAAATAACGACGAGTGGATGTAAAGAAAAAAATCGATAATCGATAATAAAACTATAAATCGATAATAAGATCGGAGACCAATATTCATCTAGTGTATCTTCCGTTTCCTACATCCATAATAAATTTCACAAAACGTCGGAGAATTTTCGAATACTCCGAGAGCAACTTCGCGGGCCTTGAAAAAAAATGAATTCCCACCCCTCACGGCAAATAATCTCGAACAATTTTTAGTAGAGAAGGGTCTAAGTCTAATATGAATTTCTTATAAATTTACAGTATTTATCTTTCAGAGGGACGGCCATAAATCGCGGAAGGAAAATCTATACCATTAAGACCGCTGTCTCAACATGAAAATACTTTTAAAACTAGAATTCTATACTTTTGTTTTAAAAGGATTCTCTTGTTGCAACCGATATGAATAATTTCGAAGATTTTTACTTAAAGGGAGGATTTTTCTCCATCGCATTATCCGGCCGTTATTTATAACATTTTCCGAGGGTGGCCCCCGGCCTTATGATAATATTTTATACGCAAAGGGCATAGATTATTATGAAATCGAGCGGCTCCTTGATAATTTTCCATTTTAATTATCGAATTCTTTTTATAATGCCCGCGTAATGCGAGCACTGCCCATGATAATTACTGTATAGATTTTTCGCCCGTAAGAGAATAATGAATGTCTGACTTTTAACTATCCGATGCGCTTGCGAAGGAATAATTCAAAATTAAGATTAGCGTTTGAAAAAAGTTTTTCTACAATTGACAAAATTAAAATGCTTTAAACGTGCAGAATTAAGTAAATACAGAAATATCTGCATAATTTTATGAATGTCGACTAATAAATCTGCAATTAATTAGAAGAATGAACCGTAGTTGGAAGGAATTCAATAAGAAGGTTATTTTATTACTATTTAATAGTATTTAAGGAAATTGATTTGGCATTAGTCAATATTTAAAAAAAATATATTATTAAGCTTACTACATTACGAGTTTGATGAAATTTTTTCAAAAGTGAGATTATAATAAAATTACAAAACTTAAATTTTCGTCTAATTGTAGTTATTTTCTATACATTGATACTGTCGCAATCGTATTTGTCGTTATAAATTCTTAATAAAGGAGAAATGCACGTATTGACTACTTAGAAATTTTATATTATTATTCTGTGTTAAATAAGATTAATTTACTTCAACCACATATACTTTTAATAGAGTCAATTATGTTCGTGTTTAAAAAATTTTTATATAATAGGAATAACGGTCAATTTACTGTTTGATATCATATCATTTGATAAAGCTCCGTAACGCCCTTATCGTCAATAATTTTGTCGGAATAAATTCGATAAAATGCAGCAGGCATAAAACTACATCAAAGTCTCACTTCCAACATCGTAAAGAATGCCAAGGGTTTCCCAATGTATGTACAGATATTTATATAGCGCCGAGCTTCTCTCTCTCTCTCACTCCGTCTATCTTTTCCTCCCAGCCTCCGTACGAGTCCTTATATACCCGATATATGAAACTCGACAGTCCACAGAGCTAAGTCAAAGACAAAAAACGAAAAAAGAAAGGAAAAGAAAAACGTAGCCGAAGAGAACAAAAAACACAAGGAAGCAGCAGGCCATTTCTCACGGTTCCGTGCCTCAGCATCGCGATAAGCATATCTTTCAGAGCCCCGCGCTCGAGATTAAAGAAAATCGATAGAATGCCCCGTGAGCCCGGGGAGCGCGCGCGCGCGAGACAAAGAGAGTGCCAGACGGACTCGCAGAGAGAGAGAGAGAGAGAGAGAGAGAGAGAGAGAGAGGAAGAGACAGGAAGAGCCAAAGCCACAGGTGTACAGATTCGTGCGAGTCGCGCAATATATAGTCGGGCGCGCAACACGTGAGGAAAGTTTCCGGCGGCGACGGGTCGGCGCCGGGGTGTGGGCGGACGGAGGGAGGTTTGCCAAGCGCTGCATAAAAGGCGATTACTCGGGAGGGGAGCATGGATGAGGGAGGTGGGGGGGGGAGGGACCCGGAGATTTCGCGCAAAATTAAAAATTGCCGAGGAGCAGCGCGCGCGCCGCGGCGATTGTAAATCTCGAATAAGCTGAACTTATGCGCCGGCGCCGCGCTATCGGCGAACTTTTTCCTCGGCCCCTCCCCGCCGCTCGGCCGGCCCTCGCGGAATACTTGGGGAACTGATTTTTCTTCCCCGTCCTCGACCTCCTCCGCCGCCACCTCCTGCTCCTCCCCCCCACCCCCTTCGTCGTCTTATTCTTTTTTCCTCCGCTCCCGTGTTCCGTTCCTGTACTCTTTTTTCTCCCTCTTCTGTTTTTTTTTTTCGAGAGAGCCTCGGGAGGAAGTACTACTTTGATGCCGGCTCGAGTTATTTGTTAATTACAGAGTTGAATCTCCGGTACAGTCCGTGTTCCTCTTCTGCTTCTTCTTCTTCTTCTTCTTCTTCTTCTCTCTTCTGCTTCCTCCCCTTGCCACCTCGTCTTCTGCTCCTCGTTTTATAGGAGCCGTCCTCGTTATTGATTCGATATACGTGGCAGCTGGAAAATTTTTCGATTTGAAGAAACTTGAGCCCCCGCGGCCGCGGGATCGCTGTCCTCCCCCCCCTACCGGCCCACACCCCGCGGACTCGCGGCGGGGTTTCTGTTTACCGGTAACGAGATCGGAATATTTTTTTTTGTTCGCTCATGCCCCCTCCCCCGCTCCTGCTCCTTCTTCGTCTTCCTTTTTCGAAGAACGCGCTGAAAGGGGAAACTCCGATACTCGTGTAGTGTATCTTTCATTAAAGTTACGAAACTTCTTTACGAGTTTAATGCGGAGTCACGTAGTTCGGGGATTATGATCGAAGTTATATTTTACCGCGACACGTTTCAATTATTAAGCAGCGCGCAGGGAAGTAATTTTTAGGATTAAGTATTTTTGGCCGTGCGGGGAAATTTGAATTTTGTTTTTTTTTTTATATTGCAGTTCATCCTCGATTTATTTAGTCGATAAATATTTTTCTCATCTTCTGGGAAGATGGAAATTATGTTGCGGTAATTGTTATAAATTGCAATCTTGTTTATACATCTTTGTATTAAATTACTTTGAAATGGTAGTAGTATTTAAATATTTTAATATTTCATACAAAATATCGCATGCATAATATTTCATATCTTCAAAGAATTTCTTATTTCTGTAAGCTCATTAGGATGAGTAGGGCAAGGATTTGATGAATAATGCGCTAATAGAATGTCTTTGATTATTACAAAGACTCTTATACTATTTTTTCATTTGATTCTTTCGACACTCTAAATACTTTAACGGTCACATTAAAGATACAACATATCCCATTATATGGTCGTTTTTTTGTTTAATATACTGTTCTTTTAGTTATTCTTATACAGTCCAAGAACAGGTGACAGAAATTATTGAAGGCAGTCGATAAAGCAATCCAGATTTTGATATCTTCATTAGAAGTGAAATGTTGCACAAATAGGCCATAAGTCATTGTTCGAAATGAGTATATGACGTGACTATATATATACGAGCGCGAACACGCTCACCAACACACGCACCCACAAAAACATACGTTTCTTTACGACTTCAAAGCAAATTTCGGCGTATTTTTAAACGTAGAATTAAGCATTAAAATGAATAATAACTTTAGCGTACATCCGTTTGAATCCCCTCCTTTAATGATTCAGCCAGACAGATTTGATCCCTTAATAAATCGAAGCCCCTCAATCTCGCCAAATGCAAAGCTTGTGCTTCATTATAGACTCTTCCCCCATTCCTCCCCCATAATATTAATAAAATGCGAAAAATTATTGCCGCCGAATTTATCGTCGGATGAACGGCCGAGAAGAAAATAATCCGTTTTTTCCGTTTCCCGGCTTTAAGTTCGCAGGACAGCCAATTTCTGTCGGTTTTGAAGTACCTTCCAAGCAAAATGGGGATATACCTGCCAATCGGTTGAGTAATCAGCCTTTGTATCGAAAAACTCGATTCGATGAATCGTAACTATCCTGCATTCTCGAAATCGATCGACAATTAGCCGTTCCCGCGAGATTGACTTTTCTATAGTCGAAATATTCGACGCTGCTTGCGCTTTGATAAAACAGCAGACATTGGAAGCCAAGAGCGAAGCGCTTCAATGCCATATAGGACAATTCCTACGTTTCGCTCTCGTGTAAATGGCTCAAGTTAACGGGGCCCGTGGAAAACGAGCTTGCGCGCCGCCAATTAAAGCCAGAAAAGTAGAGACAACAAAAAAAAAAAAAAAAAAAAACACTAAGAGCCGAGCATTGC
This sequence comes from Sycobia sp. Sy_11, assembly GCA_018907035.1. Taxonomy (NCBI): domain Eukaryota; kingdom Metazoa; phylum Arthropoda; class Insecta; order Hymenoptera; family Epichrysomallidae; genus Sycobia; species Sycobia sp. Sy_11. Next base: position 109,310 of record JACCIC010000213.1, on the reverse strand, counting down.
GAAGAGATACGCGAAAACAGAGATTGAGGAAAATTGAGGAAAAAAGAAGGGGAGCGCGAGGTGGAGGGAGGGGGCGGGCGACAGGGATTGAGAATGAAAAAGCGAAGAATAAGATTTTGATATGCCGCGGGTCGCCCCCTCTAGTATGAAATTACCCCGAGCCAAGGAGAGATTCTGATACTGCACTCCCTCTGTATAAGTCGACGGCGATATTTTCCAATTTTCTGGGCATTTAGGATACGCGACTCAGTGATTCTCGAGTATTACGCGCCTAATATCTCCTCGGTTTATGCCCTCTCTGTCTCTCTATCTCGCTCTACCGCCGCGCACCGCAAAACTGCTTTCTGATCTCTAGTGTGAAATTGCTTTACGTTTGCCCGGCTGGTTTTGCCCTGCTTCTGCCACTCTCTCTCTCTCTCTCTCTTTGGCTCTTTCTCTCTTTTCCCCGTCCCACACTCCTCCGCCCTTCCCACAGCACACTTCTTACACGCCGCTTTTGAGATTTTTGTGTTGTTTCTCGATTCACATCCAAAGCGCGCCCACTTCCGAGCCCCCCCCCCACTTAATTTAGACCAAAGGAAAAGCCCCTTATGCGCTTACTCGCGCGGTTACCTGGCAGTCGGTGTTTCCCTTCGCTCTTTCGTGCCTCTGTACGTACGAAACGTCGCTGCGTTTCTTTCACCATAGGGAGGATCCGCATAGCACTTTCATTCGAATTATTTATAAGAATTTCTTGAGATTCACGGCGATAAATTGTCGAAGAGAATTAAAAATTGACGCGTTGCCGACAATATAAGAATACCTTATAGAAACATAAATTAGACAAATTTATCTGGCGTCTTATCAAAAAACATTAACATACACATAAATCTATTTTTTTTACATCAAGCTTTATTCCGTCTTCTATCTTTTGGAAACCTCGACGTTTTTATCTCCGCGGAGCATTTACCACGTTTTAAGAGTCCTTAATTGAGAATAGTACACGTCTAATACCTATATTACATCGATTAAAAAAAAAATTAACGCGAATGAAAAAACTCAATTTAATTTTCGAGCAAAAAAAGAACACCCACAGCGCCCCCCGCCCCATCTTCGTGTACGCCCAATGTAAACGAACCAATAAGTTGCGTCAGTTTCATAAATTCGAATTCTTGATTAACTTTTGAGCTACTCCCGATCCAACGCGCCGCTCTATTCGCGCGCCTCGAGCGCAAAATCATTCACTCCCCCTCCCCTGGCCGCCCCACCGCCCCCCGGCACACAGCGCCGTTCAACGGTAACTTTTTCAACTTAGGCCAATTAAGTCGGCTCACCCGGCTCTTTCGATTCTCATCTATTACGCACTACGGGTGGATGGGATGGGGGGGGGGGGGGTAGCGCCGGCGCCGAGCGGAAAAACAAGATCAATAAAGCTTCGTTTCTCATTTAAGCGAGCGCGATTTTTCTCTATACGTCCCTCCTTCTCCCTGTTCTTCTCTTTCTCTCTCGCTCTTGCCGCCCGCTGCGCGCAGGAAAGAATACAAACACGCCCGCGCTTCGTAATTAGGCGACGAATTCATCTCTCTTTCGTCGAGTGTGATTTTAACTCGCAAAAAGATTAGGGCACCGCGGTGGTACAGATATTACGTAGCCTGATTTTTGTCATATTTGAATTGTCGAGATTTCTTGATAAGGAACGCAAAGAAATTATTCTCCATTAAAGTAATTCATCGAAGCCTAAGGATTGAATCAAACGGCCGGCTAGCTGCTCGTGTAAATCATTATATGTATATTTCAACTTTTGAGTTCGGTCGAATTTACCGTTTCAGCCTAGAATTCGTACGCGCAAACGCACACGCACCCACACACGCTTCATGAACGACGATCGTCGAACCAAGAGAATTTAGACTACTGCAAGCAAAATTGTAAAAATTTTTGATAGCTCGTGGATACGTTTAATACTTGAATTTATTAATGAATTTAGTCGTTATACGACCAACAAACAAACGTTGAAAAATCATGACCATTTCTGCACTAAGAATGTATTCTTCATTTTTCATCTAAAAAAGCCAGAATTAGAAAAACGTAAGACGTGGATCTACCACAGCCCTCACATGAACTTCATGGGAGAAGTTCGCCTGAAACACAGCGATAAAGTGCACTGCTCCGAAGCTTTCGAAATATATACATATATATATATATATATATATATATATATATATATATATAATATAATCGTAATATCGATTGCCCGCGAACGCGATGCACAATGGCTCGAATCGCGCGCGTCTCGCGAAGCTTCGCGCGCCTTTCGACAACGATTCCCCAGGAATTAGCAGAATTTCACCGGGCCGGGTGCGATCCAACCGTCGACGCCCCTACCCTCCCCGACCACCCACCACGCCACGGCGGTCTTGGACGATAGATCGGCGACTATCCGGCTTTCCAATAAACCGCGGCGGGGAACGGACACTGCCACGGCGCTAGCCAACGATCGACTCGACGCTGCCGAGGCGCTGAATTTCTCGAGCCTCCCGTATGGGAAAAGGCGGAGATGCAATGGGAATAATAGAATTTTGCCCATCTGAAGGAATTGAATTGAAACACGAATGAAGTGCATGCTGTTAAAAGTTAGGTCTTGGTGTGTATTATTCTGTACGATTAATATAGATATATATATATATATATATATATATATATATATATATATATATACTGTTATTAAATAGATTGAAGATTTATTGTGGAAAATTCGTAAATAATAAAATAACATTAAATCAATAATACGTGTAAATGTTGGACAGAGTGCGCCCGGCGCGAAGCGTAAACATTAAGGCACCGAAAATTTACTCTCGCGGGCACTTTTGACCCCCCCCCCCACCGAGCCCTCTCACCCCTTGCTACTTCCAACGCTCGGTTTATTCGCCGAGTCTGACACAACACATAAAAAAAAAAGAAAAAAAAATGCAAATAAAAAAAAGCGTTACGCGATGCGCGGGGAGGGTGGGTGACCTTTGTTTCGGGATTTTTAGCCCGGATTTTAACGAGCTCGGGAGGGGCAAAGGAAAAATGACATATTCCCATTTTTATTCCCTTAGTTTTTCTTTTTTCCACGTCAGCTCTGTATACAACAATTTAAATCCAACCGGAAATTGAAAAAGTTGCTCCGGCTTTCTATGTACACGCACACACACACACACACACACACACACATACATATATATCAAATAGAAACTATATCCTCTTACCTGGGCATATAAATTTTCCTGCATAATGAAATGCGCTCTTAAACATGAATTTATTTGTGTAATTTTAAATGTCACACAACTTTGTATTTTTCAAGCAGGACGTCATAATAGTACTTTGCGCGATGTTAATGTAATGCTCCATTTTTAAACGTCCCGCGTTTCTACGAGTACAAGTGTAAAAGAGAGGGGGTGGGGGAAATCACATAAAAATAAAAACCATTCAAGTGCAACGTTCAAGGCTACGAGAACGTCATTAAAAGGGTTGAAACAGTGCTCGAATTATCGATTATCTCGCACGTACATTGCCATTATTAGCGTGTACACGTCCTTGATCAAAAGCGATAAAAAAAAAGCGATTGCGAATTCAAAGCCAATGATTTCCCAAGCGCCGGGGGAAACTCAATCCCCAACCCCCCTCCCCACCAGGCCGAGTCCCGTACGAAACTCGCGCCACCCTCGATAAAATCAAAACTCGAGAGCCCCCGCCACTCAGCCCTCTTTAGCGGGGGGGGGGGCAAGTAAAGAGAGAACGCAACAATGACAACAACAACAATAACAAAAAAATCCTATCAAATTCAATTGGCCGTGGCGGTAGATACGCGCGCGCGGAAACATACGCCCACCTCTCTCGCCCCAACCCCTTCTCCAAAGCGCGCTTAAAAACGAGCCTATAACGACGTTATGTACGCGCGGGCGGCGCGGCGGTCGGAGAGACTCTAAAATTCATTTAACTACCCACGGGAGGAGAAACCATATGCGCCTCGCTCCCGCCGCGCCGCCGAATAACGGAAATGATCGGCCGGGCCCATTAATGCGACCGCGCGCGCTTTTCCGTGTATACATATACAGATATATACATACATACATACGTGTGCATATATATATATATATATATATATATATATATATATATATATATGTATATATAGAGTCTCGGTGTTCAACCGGCGGGAGTGTATGTAAGCCGGGCCAAACGAGGGCGCTGTGCCAATATTTAACGCGAGCCCCCGCGCGAGCGATGCGCCCCAGCTCGCTCGCCCGCTCGCGGAAATGGGGCCAAAATGGGTACAGACGGAGAAGAAGGAGGAGGAGGAGGCGAAGAGCTCCCGTAATTCCGCGTGTTTGCCAGGGTTCCCCGGACCGGCCGACTGTGCGCCTCTCTTTCTCGCTCTTTCTCTCTCTCTCTCTCTCTCTCTCTCTCTCTCTCTCTCTCTCTCCCTCTCTCTTCTCGCAGTCGGCTCACGAGTCGGAACGCGTTCCCTCCCTCCCCCTTTCCACTCCCGCGCGCGCGCTCTGTTATACACGTAACCTCGTTGGACCGCGCGCGCGCGAGCACCGCCGACAAGTGAGCTCTATGAAAGCCGCGGCAAAGTCACGATATGCAGGGGGGGCGGGGGGTGGCGGCGGTTACGCGTAGAAGCGCGGAGCAATGTAAGGAGGGGAATGTTTAAGTTTTTAACCTCTCCACCATCTACGATCCCCCATTCCCTCCCGGGAGCCCTCTTTGTACTTTCCGTGCGTAGTCGGGATTAAAATGGCACTTTTGTTACCCAAAATATTTTGGTCTTTTGTTATATGGACGCTGAATTAGGAGGATTTCAATGGGTATGGCAAGGGCGGGGGTAAATATAGTTACAGAAAAGGATATAATGGCAAACTAGGATTTACGCATTTGCCTAGCTCGTGCTGACTCGAAGAATAATTCATTCTCTTGAACCTTCATTTTTACAAACCATATTTAAGATTTCAAGTAGAATGATCCTATAATAATATTTATAATACAACGGGAATAATACTTCTAACTGATCAAATCTAAATTTAGCTGAATATTTCATAGATTTCCAAGAAGAGAATTGTAAGTATACCATGTAATTCTCTTCTTTCTTAATCCAATTATTAAAATCTTATCAAAGTATGTAATCAAGCACAATATTGAGTTGCTCGTCTTTAATTTCATCGATTGCAAAAAAACGATTTAACCAGAACTTTATCATTTTAATTTGAATTGCTCAATATATGCCTCTTGAAAAAGCGGACATATGCAGACAGACTAAGATTTTGACTAAGATTTTGAGAATTTATTACCAAAAAATAAAATTATATTATTAAATTTTTCTCTTATAAAATTCTGTAACGATCTATTGCAATACTTTCGTTCGGGCAATATTATAAAAAGCTTACCTTTAATATAGCTTATTCATAGTATACCATACAATAGTCTCTGTCACTTATGTGTCAAAGAGACCGCAATGTCATGGAAAAAAATTACGAATAAATATCGATCGTAATTGTTGAGCCTTATTACGATGGTAGGGACGGTGGTGGGTTCGGTGGAAAATAATATTTGATGCATTTCTACTTTGATTTTAGAAGTACTTCTGAAAAACTATTTTTGTTACATAATATAATTTATTTGTTATCCATTGCAATAACGCATCGGTTCGATCAACTTCAAGTACGATAATACTGTTAGAAAATTTAAAAAAAAAACATTTCATAATTTGCTTTATTATTTTTTTTCTCGTTTTACAGCGCATACGAATGAAAATTGCAATATTAAAACAAAAATTAAAATTGAAGATTTTTATTTAAATTTAACGTAAAAATTTTTATTTAAAAAAAAAATAATAAATAAATAAAATCAACAGTTTGCTTTTATTATGCTTGGATGCGAACTATTAGAGAAGAAAAATAAATGAAAAATACATGACTTTATTGCAGCAGCTGTGCAAACGTTTATTTGCAAATTTTTTTTTTTTTTTTTACAAAACGTACGACACATGCTATTATAACAAAAACTTTTTATAAAAATAATTTGTAAAGCCACGTGTCAGTTTCAAATATTACGGAAGATTTGACAAAGTTAAATTTTTATTTTTTAGAATTGATTAAAAATACCAATTTATTTGCATCTTTTTAAATACTGCATAGTAATTGAAAAAATTTGGATAAAGTTATTTTTGATCATTTGTACAATTAATTAAATAGCAATTTTCACACTTTTGCTAAAAATAATGGTTCAATTAATTATTGATTATTCAAAATGAAAATTCGTTTTACTTTTCAATCATTAGCATGTAAAAGTAAATGCGATCAGTATTATCGTTTGTAGTCGGCACAAAGCAGAAAAGCGAGAACCAAGTCTATAGAATCTACAACGATTCTCAACAAGTTTCGAGCGAAAATTGATTGTTCGAACGTATCCCAGAAAGCATTCAAGTCCACTTGTCATAATGTACAATGGATGCAAGTCTAAAAATGATCGATGCACTATTCATACAATATATACATACATATATATACATATATACATATATATATATATATATATATATATATATATATATATATATACGTGAGTACATTATAGAACACGCCGATACTGAAGCACTGAAGCGCCTCCCCACGCGCATTGTTCGAGAGGGGCACCTTACCCTCGCTCGCGCTGTTACTATACACACGACCACCGTCCCCTATCCTCCGCTCTCTCTCTCTCTCTCTCTCTCTCTCTCTCTCTCTCGCTCGTCCGTCTACAGTTACAAAGTCAGGCAAAATAATTATCCTAATTGTTTGTACGGGCGCGCTGCGAATCTTGCGCTTGCCCCCTCCCCCCTTCCACCTGCCCGCAGTACCGCGCCGCGATGCGTATTTAATACGCACGGGCGCGCAAAAACACGGCGGCACGAGCGGAAACTTCATAAAAACGGATGAAAAAGTGGAGCGAGCGGCGGGCGCAGAGGGTAGAGCGGCGTTGGGGGGAGGGGGGTCTCGCGAGGTGCGCCCGAAATTGGTAATTTGGCCAGACGCGCTGGCGGCGGCGAGGCATACGTTTTTTGAAAGCCGAGCGTCGTGGAATCGACGACTGTGGAATCGAGAGCGATAAATGTCCACCGGGGGATTCGATAAAAATAGATAAATTATTAATTATCTATCTATGTATTAATAAATAATAATTAATAATAAAATAATAATAAGAAATTTATATATTAATAATTAATATTGCCGCACTAAATAAAATGAAACAGGAAATTATACATCATCTTTTTCTCACAGCGGGACTTATTCAAAATATGAGCTTTAATTGAAGCATAGAGAGTGGAATGCAGTGTTTTCATGAGTTCTACAAATAGTTCTGCTGTTCGTTGAAAATAACATTTGTGTATTTATTGCTTTGATACGTAATATCTTAAGTATCTTTATTTAAATTATTCAATTACACGGTCATTTATAAAGAACGTATATTATCGCGAAGCTTAAGAAGCAATGTCTACGGATGAATTGTTAGAATTTTTAAGAGGAGCCCCCCCCCCCGCGCGTCAGTCTCAATACTGATTACCAGGAAGAAATCTACGAATGAACACTGTTTTTTTCACATACAGGCCGGACAGCGAAATTCGAATGACACAAATATTTTTCAGCCCAGATTCTGAAAGAGCAGGGAATTTCAGATCCTGATTCGATCTTTCTGCGAAGGTCTTTTTATCGCGATGTTTTCGCGATATACAAGCAAAACAAAGAAAAATCTAACATTCGAATTAATTTTTTTTTAAAAATTTCGTGTCATAGAAATGGTGATGAATGCATTGTTAGCCAAAATATCAGGGGGAAACGTTGACCAAATTATCCAATCGTCACCGAGTTCAACATTTCTTGTTCTTTCACAATTCTGGGTTGAAAAAAAAAAACAAAATATGATAAGAGTTAAAGTGTCGAACGATCATTTATCTTTCATGCAGAGCCTGCGACGCCACATAGACAGCGGACCATCAATTATAGCTTCCCCAAAAATTTATAAATGAACTGCGTTCACGGATGTCCCCTCTCGATTTCATTTGGTGGCTGTGACGGGACGATATTTATAACTGTAGATTTTATTGAAAATTTTACGATACAAATGAAATAGAAACTGTTACGTTGCGGCTGTGTCAGAATTTTTCATTAATATTGCACAGTAAAAGTTGTAATGGCAACTACCTATGCATTTGTACAGATTTATGCCTCTTCTATCAGCTTGTTTAAATCTGCCATTTATTGGTCCAATTATTTTCGCCATATCTTTAATGAACAGATATGCTTGCTAGAGCAGTAATTTATAAATTTACCAATCTGGTAAAGATTACTAAGACTTCTGTTTCGTGTGTCGAGAATCTGATGACGGACTTTTACATTAACACAATGATTGGTTAATAACATTAACAGAAAACGAGTGAAACGATATTCTTGATGTACGATGAAAACAATTATTTCGATAAGCGCGATTGACAATAGATTTTCTATAATATCAATACAGTTGTGGTGGCGAAATTCGTTTTTTTTTTTGTTTTTTAGTACAAAGTAAAAAAGAGAAGCAAATCTAATATAGACAGTAGTCGACTTACTTCCGACGGCAAATTGTTTCCAGTCGGTTTTCTCCCTCTATTACCCACATACACTTCCCCCTCGAACTCTCCGAGCTGCCGTCTCTCCACTATGTCTCTCTCTCTTTCTCTCTCTCTCTCCCACCCCCTCACTGTCGTTCTCTCTCACGCCACCGCGGCACACAGCTCTCTTTTGCCACGAACTTTGTAATAAGAAATTCTTGGCGGTTATCGCGCTGAATATAAATGGACGGGAGCCCTGGCGGAACTTTCGGCTGGCTGAAATTTTCAAAACATTATTGCGTTATTACCGGGGGGATCCCGGATTCCGTAGGAATACAGTAGCAGTTCGGGGAACGAGGTGACGAGGCGAGCCGATCTACGTTTACATCATTCTTCAAAAATTGTGTAATTAAACTTTTTAGTCTGTCCTCCCCCATCCCCTGGCTGCCCTTTCCCACCGCACCAGTAATTATCATCGCGCGAATTTCGTTGTAATGCAGCAAATGTGATTTCGACGTAGAAAACGCTCGTAAAATTCGACAGATTCCACCGCGTGGTCTTAACTGTAGGTCTGATTTCTTATGCGAATTAACTAAAAAGACAACGATATTGTTAAAAAGTAACGAATGCTACTTTGAAGCGGCAGGGCCCAATGAAAATAAAAAAAAACATCGCATTGGCCAACATGACACTATTCGACTATTTTCACCGAGAAGTCACTCGATTCAGCCGTAAATTTTTGTTCTCATAAAAGAAAAAAGAGGAGAGGGAGAACAAACCTCGGGGCACATCTCGCGAGACGTCGGGGGACGCGAAACTTCATCAAGCCATTAAAGAATTACGAAATTCCGGGGGAACGAGGCGACGAGGACGGCGAAAAAGAAGCGCGCACAGCCCCCCGCCCGGTTTTCTAGCCTGAATTAGGATTAAAAGCGGTCAAAAATTAAAAATTAAATTCTTATCACACCGACTGGCGCGGGGTGTCGCGCCGCCCTTCTTGGCGGGATCCCTGAGTAATGAGCGAGAGAGAGAGATAGAGAGAGAGAGAGAGAGAGAGAGAGAGACGAGAGTGAAGTGACAGAGAGAGCTAGTGAGAAAACCTAAGACTCTCTCTCTCTCTCTCTCTCTCTCTCTCTCTCTCTCTCTCTCTCTCTCTCTCTCGCACTCTTCGCTTCTTAGCTACCACTCTGGGAAAGGGCCGCGGGGGGAGGTTGGGTGGTGGGGGTGTCGCTTAATCCGCTGCGGGCGTTGCAATTTCTTCCCATTAAGCGACGACGTCCCGGGCGGCTGCCGTTCCTCGCAATTAAATATTTGCATAATCTCGCGGGCCAACGCCCTCCCTGCCCCTCCCCTCGCCCACGCCGCCGCCGTCACCGCTTGATATAATTCGCCGAGCACCGAGAGGCTGCCACCTAGCGCGCTCGGCCGCGGTACCGCGGGAGGTGCGGGCGGGGGGCTGGGTGGTCTTAGTTTTAGCGCGGGATTTGGTGGTTGGTCCCCCCTCCCTCGCCGCCGCCACCGCCCGCTGCGCGGCTGGCTTCGCTTGTAAATCAGACCTGCTCCCCTCTCCCGGGCCTCGACCCCATCCCCCTCTCTCACCCTGCCCCCCCCCCGTGGTTCGTTTCAGGGAATCTTGTAATCCGCGGGGCGCTTATGCCGCAACGCTGCGGTCCGTTCGAAAGCCCTTCCGGTCCCTCAATTTCGTTTTGTTTTCTTCCCCCGCCCCTCCCCCGCCGCGATTTGCCGGAGGGTGCGTAGAGGGCGATTGATTTTTTATCCGCCGTTGAGTTCGATATATCGTGTTTGTATTTGTGTGTGTACGTGTGTGAGCGCGCGCTTGTGTGTACGAACTGCTTTGGACGTACCTTTGATGGAGTATCTTTGAATGGAATCGTAATATAGAGCAATTGCTTAAAATTTTAAAAGAATTAAAAAAACTTCACTCGCAATATTGCACTTTCGAATATACTGAATTTCACGGTGTGCCGAGCGCTGATAATTCAAGTTAAATAGGGCACAGTTTATCCGTGAGTTAATGTGGGAATTACTCTGAGCCCTTAAGTAGAACGAACGAGAGGAGTTATTTTTCATTACAAAATCTAATTAAACACGCCACACCTTTGGGGAGTATACGATATTAATGAAATACTTTATTTCATTTCAGATGTTAAAATTAAATGTCAATCCATGACGGCTTATGCTAGACGCACGTTTAAGCAAAATGTAAGTGTTTTTTATCTATTTAAATGTACTTTCTGATTCTGATTTTATTCGTATATTTATGTCATCTACCCAAAAATTAAAAAGAGATTGGAAAGAGAAGTTATAATATGAAAATTATCATTTTACACAATACAGTGATTACATTCAAGATTCAAAGTTCGCGTGATCACAGTTGCTGTGAAAGTGATCTCTTGATGACCCGACGGACTTCTCAATACGCTAATAGAATTTTTATATTTTCGCAATTTTATCAAATTTCAACCAATATGTAATGGACTATGCCAATTGTTTTCGTAATTTTTTGAGCATTCCGTCTCGTTGATGATAACTCGATAAAAAATTGCAGTTTGTCTCAGATCTACGTTAATATCGCCGGGACTCAATTTTTAATGCATTTTATTATTTTCATATACAGGGAATACAGATTAAGTTTTCTACGTAAGTAACACATATATGGTACATAAAAATTTTTTTCTTTACGTAAAGCCTGTCCTTTCTCATTTTATATTTTGCAATCGATCCTTGTCATACGAAATAATGTTAATTTTAAATCCGCTGTGTTTGCCTGATTTTGGAATGAAAGCGAGTAAAGCGTCGAACTCGGCCTGTACTAAGTATGCGACCTATACTATTTATCATAGACAGTCCTTTATTCTTTAAATTTTTGTATTTGCAACTTCAATTCAAGTAACATTTGATTTTCATGTAATCGATCTTTAAAAATAATGGCTTCGATTAAACAAAAATCAAGAATTATAGATTGATATATTTTTTTTTTGAAGTCCACCAATTCCATCAGCCAAATTATGTCCCATATAGCTGATCCCATAAAGCGGCTAATTTTCATTATATATATATGAACCTAACTCCTACTTTTATCTTAGATCTTATTTTAGAAAAAGGGAGGAAATTGCTCACATTACGTGCGTTACAAAAACGAAACATAATATGTTCTTTTACTATCTATCTTCTAAAATATTGTGATTGGCTGCGCAGCAATTTACTATTGCAAGATTAAGAGTTGAAATCTTATCAAACCTTTCAACTTTTTTTCTTTTACTAATTTTTTACAACGTTTTAATTAAACGTAATAGAGCCTTTTATATTCTCTTTATTTCTATTGAATAAGTCACATGATTTTCCATGCATACATGTCAAAATAATTATATATTGCATATTTTATGTATAAACTATTTATATAAATATATCTTCTACATTTTCATACGTAATACTGAAACAAAAAGGAGATTATGAAATGAAATTTAATAAAATTTTTAATTGTAAACAATTTGATTACTATTGAAATTTGTAACTAAGAACTTTTTCTAGAATACAGATAAAGAAGGGATATATTTTTGTAACGTCTATATCAAATAAATGAAATTCACGTTCCGCATCGGTACTTCAATTGGCTGTACCCATGCGAAGATGCTTTAAAAATTATAGGAAACGCCACGATGAAAGATCGGAAATCGATTCTCAACGTAAACGTCAAATCATATATGACAAATTCGTTACAGTTTCGAGTATAACTGCTTGGGAATCAAAGATGCCCAAGCTCAATGAAATTTATGGAATTATTTAAGTTTCCAGGGACAAAGATTCTAAGATAATATCCACACGTGTGTCTGATATCTATGATTATGAGGCGTTAGTTTTGAAAATCAAATTTTTCAGTATTGAATTTGATATTAAAGTTCGTCGCTTAAGTCTTGCGAATGCGACTATATTAAGGGTCTTTCCTTTCCTCTTTCAATAGAGTGAAGGAATAAAGTCAGTTTTAACAAGAACCAGGATTTTCAGGATGCTTATATTTCATTTAGCGTTGGCATGACATTGATTCTGTATCATTTATATATATATATATATATATATATATATATATATATATATATATATATATATATATACATATATCGCTCTTTGCGCGCCTTTTTGGAAAAGAAAGAAAACAGAATCGCCTCCCTCCCTCTCACCCTATCCTATTTAAAGCACCAGCGAGCGCGTACGCACGCCCACCTTGTCAACAACTCCTAATGTAATGCGCGTGTGCGTGTATATATATATATATATATATATATATATATATATATATATACATAAGAGGCATTTTCTCTCCGCTTTCGAGTGCGGCAGCGAGGGAGGCGGTTGAAGGTCTCGCCGCTCGCTTCCCTAATACGCGAAAATTGGCCGCGGGAGCGCGTCAAAGCGCGCTCTCGCGCCGGTCCCCGCTTTCGAAACTTCAGGTGGAGGAAGGGGGAGGTTGGCGGAACGCGAGCTTTCCAGAGAGCTACTACTGCATATATTTATAAATATATATATATATATATATATATATATATATATATATATATATATATATTGACGGATAATGGTAGGTGTAGCGGAGTATGCTCATGTGCGCGCGAGTCTCGTCTCGATGTTCACTTTGCCCCTCGCGTCCTCCTCTCCCTTGCGAGCCGAGCCGAGACGAGCTCGCATGGAGGTCCAGAGGGAGGGGAGGCACGGAAGTGGGCTAAAATCTTTGAACTGTAATGTTTACTACCCCCCCTCTCGCCATCCACTTCTGCGGCGATGGTATCTGCGTCCGTGGGCGTACGTAAGATATCGAGGGAGAAAAATAAGGAGAGCGGGGAGATAAGAGATGGATAGAACGTAAGATTTCGTGAAGTTTCGATTGGTTGAATTTATTGCTTAAAATTGTTTTTTTTTTTTTATACTTACCGACAATTTTTAATATAGAATTACGGATTATGACGATATTTTTTAATGAAATAGCGAAGTTTTGGGAATGATTTTAGGAATAATTTTATTATGTCGTCGTTATCTATACTGAGCGATAACATCTCATATATTAACATAAGAACAAAGAACAATGAACGAAAATTTATTAATATTATAAATTGAACATCCGATAGACAGAGTCTTAAAGTAGTCGAGGTTTGGAACGATATTTTTTATTATTTTACATAGAATACTGTTTGTATCTGGATAATAAACACTATAACAAATGATTAACTATTTCTTTTTTTTTTTTCATTTTTAACCTTTCGATCATCGGGCGATTTTAGCCCCTCAGACGGATCCCGCTTATTTATTTGTTAATAAAAACGTTATGTCTTAATTACACTGCGCCGCAGTTATTTTACAACCCCCCTGCCGCCCCACCATATAATAAACTTCAATTTTGCCCCATCCGGGTCCAAGTGCAATCACGAGAGGGTCTTTTATAGGCGAGCCATCAAAGAGGAGAGAGGGTCGAGTATAGCTTTCTTTTTCTCCTCGCGTACTTTGGCTTCGCGCGGCGAGATTAATGTGTTAATTAATTATTATTAAATAAAGAAATTAATGTAGCCTCAAGTTTCGCTATACTATTTGGCTCGTTTTACTTAGAAAATTTCTATTGTGCTTGCCTCCCTTAATATTGATCCTAGCGCTTAATTCGAAAATGCCACTCTAAATCTGCGCTTTTTTCTCTCTTAGCTAATTTAATATTGTCCTAAAATTTTATTAAAATCTCATCATTAGCAAATCAATGCATAAGAATAATTCAAGAATCAATGCATAAGAATAATTCAATTCAACGTTAGCCAATTTAATGGTCGCGTAAGAACTTTGAGCATTTTTTTGATCGCCGATCCATTTGACTTTCAGAGTCGCGCGATTATTATTTATATTCTCAGCGATTCGAGATGATGAAATTTGACTCGCAGACGGGAAAATTAACTCGCGCCGCCTTAAACTGAATTTATAGTTTCGATTCGTACGAGTCCGCTGTGCTATCGCAGTACTCTCGGCCGATCGTGTCGGTCGCGATACGAGCACGCGCGCAACACTAACAATTTCAGAAGCTTCATCGGGGATCGTATATCTGTATGGTTATATATATATATATATATATATATATATATATATATATATATATAGTTTGCCCACAGATCACACCTCGGAAAAGCCGGAATGAGGCGCGGACAACCGCGCTCCGCTCACCATTATGGAAAGTCAGAGAGCTTGCGCGGTCAAGCGGCAAGGCACAGATCGTTCAGCAGCGGTCGTTCCGATCTGCTTATATATATATATATATATATATATATATATATATATATATGTATATGTATATACTACACACACATGCACTGACAATCTCATAGCCAAACTCGTCGAGCAGTCTGGCATACGTACACACACGAATCGCGACTCGGAGAAGTCCAAACGATAGACCCCACGGATACAATAGATAGTCTTTGGCATTTAATGCTCTTCCCCCCTCTCTCGCTCATTCTCTCTCTTTCTGTCCTTCGGTCTTTCTCCCTATGCCTCTCTGTGCCGCTCGCTTGAGCTGCCCGGTCTGACTACATCGAGGTCATTCCACTTGCTCGAGCGAGCACGCACACGTTTTGGCTTATATATATATATATATATATATATATATATATATATATATATATATGCGTATATAAGCCAGTACGAATTGGCCTGCTTCTTGAAACTTATTTCCACTGGCTTTTGTGCGCTGAGCTTTGCTTAATTAATATAAATATATATATATATATATATATATATATATATATATATATATATATATATCTACATACTTTTAGCTTTCATTCGTTTTGTCGTTATTTAAGGCAGGTAGAGCTTGGTCTGAAGCAGCGCGTCTCCCTGGATGAAGTTCGCGCGATATGGTGGTCTTTATTTATAGCACATATTACTAATTGATGTTTAAAATTGTATCTTTGCGTGCTCTTGCGCGGTTTGGTATTCTTTGCTGCTTCATAACTGAATTGTAAAAGATGTATATTAAAAAGATGTCGAAATTGATAACGAGGCCACTGTTACGAATATAGTTGCAAACGATATAATTTCTTCGAAATAGATATGCAGATATTCATTTATTCATTTTAATATTGTTTGAGTTTTACGTCTCGTTATCGCGCACGTATCAGTAATAATTTATATCTGTTGTGATTTCGGTTATATTTCTATATATAGGATATTTAATGTATTCCTGGAAAGTATATATAAGTCGAAACGTTATCAGTTATGCAAATTGAGAAAGGGACATTAGATTTTTTTTTATAATTTACGCTGTCTAATCATCATTCTAATTCGAGGCCTGGAAAGGCTATTTTTATCGTGACATATTTAATATTAACTTTGTTGAACTACAGTGCACGGGAGTTTCTAAGGCTGCTTTAGAAATACAAATATAACCCTCTTATAGTACAATTATATTAAGCTTACTTTACATTTCAGATTAGAAATGCATACTTATCTAAGTACTTAACCTGGTTACTTATCTCACTTTTTCAGGAAACTTTTGATATCTAAATTTTTTTTTTTTTTAAATACGCTTATATTCAACAATTTATTTTTTATCGATATCGCGACTGACGCGAACTCCGCCGTTTCCCGAGCATTTCGCCAAAAAGCAATTCTTCTTAATAATTCGACGGGAAGAAAAGGAAAAAAAATCGCTCTATAAGCGCGGAAATTGAAATCCCATTTTTATTATTACTTTTATTACGGATAAAAGCCCCCAGTCGCTGCCCCCCCCCCGCAGTCACGGTCGGGATGAAAAATAATCTTGAACCGCCGCGGAACGCAGGGGCGGCCGAGCTCGGCGCGCCCACGGCCCGAGGACGTGGAGACGGGCGACGAGAGAACGCTTCCCCAGGCCGGGCCAATGGGGCTTTTCCGGCCTCTCGAGAAATTCGGCCGGTCGCGCGCGGGGGGGGGGCCTCTCGTTTACTCGGCGCCCGGCCTCGGCGTTGCGCGGCCGTTGCGCGCGCGCGCGAGCAAAAAAGGACACGGGAAACGAGGCTCGGACAATACTTTGTCCTCGGACGAATGGGGCAAGCCTTGAGCAGTTCGGTAGCCCCCGCGCGCTCCCGTTCTCGCTCTCCCTCACACCCTATCCCCGCGCTCGTAATGGCCGTGCCATTGTATAGAATCGTGCATGTATGTCTTTCTGAATATTTTCAATGTCTTCCCCAAATATTTCCCCAGAGGTTCAGTCAGGGATGTAAGAAGATTTTGCTCTTCCTGGAATAAAAACTGGAACTGAAACGAGCATCCAAGCTGAAGGTGCGCAATTTTTGAAATGATAGACCAACGGTAATTCGTACTCATCGCTAAATCTTCTATGTGGCCACAGCTTCTCGCTCTTTTTTTTTATGTACTCTTCTCTCATCTTTCTAATATTTCTGCATTTAAAGAATGACAGACGTAAATAATTGACTTAATGCGAGAATTTGTATTTTACTATATTGTTGTCTTGCTCGTTATTCATATTTATATTACTCTGTGTTTTTATCAAGTTACAAGACTGTAAAATGAAATTTTGTTGCTACTCTTTATAACTATTTATAATACTTAATTATGACTCATCTGCTGTAAGAAATAGTCACCCTTCTTTTGATACTTTAAATATAATTTTATCTTTTAGCGATATATCTTCAAAAATCTTTAGTAACTGCAACAAGTCCTTGCGTCTAACCTATATGCTTAACAATTATCTAATCATTGTATGAATGTTATTTAAACAAATACACATCTGTTTCTAATTCTCTCGCTCTCTCTCTCTCTTTCTCTCCCGGCTCCGCTCCCCTATTAATTTTCGCCCACGACTCAAAGACAAGACCCCGAATCAATTATCCGCGGTATATTGTCGAGAAGCTTATCGGCGATTCGGTGGGCCGGCGCGGCGCAGAGGGGCGGAAGGTAGATACGGGGAGACTTGGGGAGAAACCTGGCAATGCGCGCAGCCCATGTATTGCCTTTGAGAGATCATATTCATACCGCGGGTCTATTCATGCGCCCCCCCTCCTCCCTCTCACTCTTCAACAGGCTCACTCACCCCCTTTTTCCACGCAGACACACGCGCGCGCATACATATATACATACATATATGTATAGACATTTCTCATCCAAGACCTGTGTACGGAATATGCCACGCGGCGAGTTGACGAATGGCGCGTATCGGAGCGGGGAGTTCGCGCGGAGTAATGAGAATTAAGGATTGGGCTCACCTAAACGGAGAAATATATATATCATATATTGCGAGCTGTATGTGCGCGTCCATTAGCGGATAAATTTGTTAATTACTACAGGCCAAGTGTGACGGCATTGCCATCGGATTAGTACATAGCTGAAGGCATCGAATAAAGTGCACAAAATAAAGGAGTATATTTCAAGAAGATTTTACGCAATCTATTATATTCTCACTATACCAGAAAATTCTAAGTTATAACTAATAAACGTTCCGGCGAAACGCGTGAATATATATATATATATATATATATATATATATATATATATATGCAGGAGGCGCGAAATAAAAAAAGTTCTCTTATTGTTTTTCCGCCGGCGCGCGATGCCAAAGATATCGTCGAAGGCTCCATATAACTGGCGCGCTGCGTATATAAAATACCCGTGACGCGCGGGCTCGTATCGCGGATAATGTCTTATTACGAATAATAAATTCCGTTATTATGTGAGCGACCGAAAAAGCCGTTTCGGATATATATATATATATATATATATATATATATATATATATATATATATATATATATAATATATATATATATATATATATATATATATATATATTTGAAGCTACGGGTTTATACGATACAGTTTAACTTTACGACGATTATATAGAAATAGGACGTTTAGTGTTGTATAAAATTTATATGAAAATTAATGGCTTACTATC
This sequence comes from Sycobia sp. Sy_11, assembly GCA_018907035.1. Lineage (NCBI taxonomy): Eukaryota > Metazoa > Arthropoda > Insecta > Hymenoptera > Epichrysomallidae > Sycobia > Sycobia sp. Sy_11. Next base: position 90,780 of record JACCIC010000213.1, on the reverse strand, counting down.
GAATAACGAGACGGGTGGGCGGGTCAAGGAGAGAAGGCAGAAAAAACTGGAATCATTCGAGTTCAGTTAATATCTTTAATGAATAAAATTACAAAATAATAATCAGATGTTACGGTATTCTGTCAATATCCACCTGAGAGGACCTTTCGCGATCCAAAATGCGGCGCGGGTTTTTAATTTCACGACGATATTGTAATTTGTTCAATATTTTGTTTTAAATCGATTTTACACTTGCAGATGAAGGTCCCGCATACGCTTTGTCCAAACGATGTCGCCATTATCACGTAGCTTCACTCATCACGGTAAATCTTTCAAATAAAATTTTAACTTTTGCAAATGTTTCAAGATCTAATGCTAAAATTACAAATTGTGCTTCTTTACTATCAAAAGAGTTTATTTTCCACGCTAAATTGACAACTATATTCTGTTTCTGTACTCACACACAGACACACACACACATACACACACATACATATACATATTTATTTTACGCCAATCCAACGTACGCCAATCAAATCAAATTTGTAATATTTTATTTTTTATATTTTACATTAATTCGTGCCTTTCATTGTATTTATGATTTGACCTGCATTTAAAACATCGATCTTTCCCGTTTCAATTGCTCTGTGAAAATTCACAAGTTCTCGAATTACAGATATATATATATATATATATAAAGCGATCGTCCCAGTTTAATTTTGTGCATTTGCCAATTGCAAAAGATGGATCGTGGGATCATTTTACAGCGATCCCGCGTTGTAACGAAAACCATCGATATTTGAATTTTTCAGATGCAATTTACGTTTACACCGAGCACGCAGTGTCGGTCGCTATACTGACTTGTGAAATCGTGAAATTCACCCCCACATCGATAGTTAGCATTCGAAAGGCGACGATTCGTGTCGGGCGGGCGACCTAGCGTCCCGGTTGAGCGAAACAGCGCTGATCGCTTGAAATTTTTTCGCTTAATGATGGAAGCCTCAAAAACGAAGACAAAAATATAAAAAAAAAATAACGACGTATCGGGGCCGTTTCCCGTAATTATTCGTCGTGCGAACGGCATTAATTTCGACGTTAATCGCATCGCGCGGCAGTGGCGTTGTAGCGCCTGCACGAACGTGACCGTAGCGGCGTGCAGGCTTGCACATTTGGCGCATTATCGGCGCTCCCCCGTTATTCTTCACGAATCTCTAATTGGGACTCGTTTTTTTTTTTTTTTTACAAATTTCAATATTTGCCCGACTCTTAGCATTGTGGCAGAATCGTGGCTCGAACCATGAGATTTTCAAGCATTATTTTTTACTCTTACGATTTACTTATATATTATACGATTACATTATCAAAGCAGAAAGTTACATACGTTTTGTACTTTCAATCAAGACCCACGTTAATTTTAACTTACGCTTTTCTTTTTCAGGCAAGCCTCTTTTTCCCCCTCTAATTCTTGTACTATTGTGTTATTGTCTCGGTGTATTGCGAGAAGCTATATACTTCTCCCGCGAGCTCCGCCTTTATGTCCTTCTCCGGCCTTAAAATCGGCGACACAAGCCACCGCGGAGTCATATATGCTACGGAATCTCACCTTTAAGAGAAAGAGAGAGAGAGAGAGAGAGAGAGACAGAGCGAGAGAGAGAGAGAGAGAGAGAGAGAGAGAGACGAAGGGGACATCATCCGAAAACGCACGAGGGCGCGTTAAGTGTCGTTTATGCCGCACCGCAAGCCCCCCCCCCCCTCACAATTTCCCCAACCACGAGTAGCTTTTATTTGCCACGTATTAAGGAACTTTTACACACCACATGAGCGCTCCTTTATATATATATATATATATATATATATATATATATATATATATATATATGAATATATATATATATATATATATATATATATATATACATATATATATATAGACTTTCAATATATTCACGATACGAGGCACTTTCGCTCGGCGCGCCGCGTCGTCTGCTGGGAAACGCGGGGGTTGGCTGGGTGCACGGGAAGCGAAAAAATTGCGTCGTTAAAGCACCGGCGATATATATATATATATATATATATATATATATATATATATAGATTTAGACGATAGCTGCCTCCCCGCACTGCCTAACCCGTGCTCCCGCATATATACCCCGAAAAAGAGGCGACACGGCCGACGGAGGCAGGTTATATATGAAATCACGTTTCCTCTCTATACGACTGTCGTTCCGCGAAAACTATAACCTGCCTCGCCCCTGCCTTCCTCCTCCATCGACCCCCCCTCACCGCCTTCCATTCCGCGGCGGCGCCTTTTATTTCCGGTGGCGGCGCGCTTATGCCACCACCTCCTCCTCTCCCCCCCCCATCATCCCCCGCGTACGAGCGCGGTTAAAAAGGGCCGCCGTAGCCGGCGACGCTGCCGTTGCGGCGAGAGATTGAGTCGCTCGGGAGGAGTGAAAAAAAAAAAGTTAGCGCGCGCCTGCTGGGCGTTCGACGGATGTTTCTTTTCCTAGCGGTCGGGAACGTTTCTCCATCGGTGCACGTAGGCTCGGTATCGGTGCACCCGTAAACGCATTCCGCCTTTCTTCGTAATCGATATTTCAAGCACTTTATGGATTTCCGTCGAAATTGCAGCGTCGAAAGCGCATAAGAGGCAAAAAAATTGAATTTACGAAGATTAATGAAAAATTCATTCAATTCTTATAATTTAACTGTTGGGTAACAAACTATAGTTATGAGCTTACGTTCAATTTGAAAAGGGAAAAATTATCCTCCGGAAATATATTTCGGTTATCGGTTAAGGGCTAATGAAATACGCAAATGTCGTGCAAGAATGTAAAGTATAAATCGAACTTAATCAACAATAACAAAAAATAAATTCGTTCTTTATCCCATGGCCTTCTTCAATTACGCCACGCTGTCGTTCTGTTATTCCGTAGGCGACGACAAATAGCAACGGAGCATTTGTATCTCTCTCTCTCTCTCTCTCTCTCTCTCTCTCTCTCTCTCTCTCTTCTCCCTCATCGTCTCTCTATGCCGGCACGAGCAAACGCGTGAAATCCGCGAAATCCCGGAGTCGTGTAACAAGAAGGGGCGACGTTACACAAGCTGTGTTTAACATCCAGCGCGAGCGAGAGCGCGCCTCGACTTTCCCACCGAACTTTCCGCCGGGAAATCTGCGCGCGGCAAACGGGCGGATAAGCCAACCAGTTATATACATATATATATATATATATATATATATATATATATATATATATATATATGTAACTCTGATGCTATTCCACAGCGAATTCCACAGTTACATATAGTCTTGTTAATTCGATTATTTTTCTCGACGCTGCTTGTGCTTTAGCTCTTTCTTGTATCTTTTTCTTCTTCTTTCCTTTATTTTTCTTTCTCGTTTTATTTTTTAATCGAAGTCCCCGAGCTGTACGTACTGCACGAACGAATCGCTAGGTATCTCAGGGATTTCGCGCATACATATCTATACGTATATTCGACGCGTTTTTTAATTTCACTCTGAATCCGATGGAAACGTAATGGAAGACTTTCTATATCTTTGTTAGTTTTATTTATGGCTTTAATATACGACGACTGTAAGGTTTCATCAAAGGCTGATTAGATTTTTTTTAGCTTTGATTGAAAATTAGGTTAATCATCCTCGATAGGCCTCGAGTCGAATTGCATTAATAGACGATTCGTTGTGTGATGCTAGAAATGAGTTTTAATTAAAGAAAGTTCAATAACTTATCTAAAAATAGCAAATAGACGAAATAACAACTAGACTTTTCTCCATATATTATTATTCGTAATACTCATAGAATAATATAGTAATGTTTATCAATCATTATTCATAACATCAAAATACCTACCACTTTTTTTCTGTTATTTGTTTATAAAACATAACGACTTTATAATCCAATACTAAAAATTAAAATTATGCAAATATTGATAAGAAATGCTTGCTATTCGTTTTTTGCTAACAAAACTTTTGCTAACACTAACATTGCAAGTCATTGCCTTAAATACAAGGGTCACATAATTTCAGCATAAGAATAACAGAAACTAAGGGTGCGAAACGTTTGAAGAAAAACAGACGTCGGATTACCACGGGTTTCGTGGTTATCGATCGATCATTAAAATTCATCGATTCCGTGCGCGCATGGCAAAATGTCAAAGTTTCGCCGAATTTACAGAAAATCACGGAATTCCATTGCTGTCCCATTAATAATTTCGTGACAAATAATACTCCGCCCTCGTGAATCTCGAAATTACCGCCGGGTCAAAAAGTACTGGCTGCGCGAATCCAGAAAGAAGAATCATCAAAGAGAATCGTAATGGAACGCGACCGCTTTGTCGACCGGGGATGGGTGGGAGGGGGGATTTGGGCGAAAGAGGCGCAAAAAGCGAGAAAACCACCGCGTCCCAAGCAGCGGGTCAGCTGAAGGTCTCTGAAAGTAACGCGAATATGTCCCTCTGCACTGTTTGCGCGCTCGAGCTGCTCGGATATCATTTGTTACCGAGGTTAATTATAGAAATGCGTTCGCGGTGAAGGGAGAGGGACTTATATGTACATACATACATAATATATATATATATATATATATATATATATATATATATATAAATATGTTATTCAGCCGCCTACTATTTAATCGCTTGTCACGTGCCTCAAGATGGATTCTTAATAAAAATCTGCTACACAGAATTCTCCCTGCCTACCCAAACCAACGGCCCTCAATTACGAATTTCGGCGTACGCTCGATTCGCACCAAGTGGCCGCGCGCGTACGCGTGTCTATCTGAATGTGTTTGCGGCGTAATATATATATATATATACTTATAATACACTGGACACTCGCCGATTAACGGATAATGAAATTACAGCCGCTCGTGAATGTCGGGCTAACGAAACAATTTAGCCCCTTCGCCCGGCCCTATTGACGGTCCACGCGAGCCTGCCTCGATTTACGATTACCGCGAAATTTCACCGGAGGATTATTCATCCCCCGCCCCCTCTCCGACATCCTGAATTTCCGACTAGAGCTCGATAAGTACAGATTTTTTTTTATTTTTTTTTTTTTTTCATTTATCTTTTCCTCTTCATCTGCCGAGGGCAATGAACGCGAACTTTTGCAAATTGAGTCGTTAACGTAGACGCCGGGAATAGAGGTCAATTTGATACGCGTACGGGGATACGAGGCGGAATTACTATAGAAGACCGTCGGAGAGGAGGGAGAAAGAAATCGCGCCGTTGTAAGAATGGAGCAGAGGCAGGGTCGGGGGAGGGACGGGGAAGGCAATCCTAGTTACCGTCCACCAGAAAGAGAGGGAGAGAGAGAGAGAGAGAAAGAGTGAGATGGGGCGAGGAAGGCAGGGAGGGGGGATGATTTTCGCGGAACCAGAGGCTATCCCGGAGATTACGGTTGACGGGGCCCGTTATTGCCTTCCGCGTCCCATACCCCTGCTGCGTGTAAGGGAAGCCTTATCCGTAATCCCGGGTGACCTCCCTCCCCATTCCGCCCCTATTATAAAGATGAGCCCCCCTCGCTGTCCCCGCTCGCTCTCTTCGCGGTGCGCCGCTGCAGGACGCGACGAGGCTTAGGGATGATTTCGTCAACGCGCCCGTTCGTCGGCGTTTCGGTTAAAATCGCGGGCTATTCTTATTAGAGCCTTATAGGTTTCAATTACTTTGCGCGGATTATGCACCACCGTGCGCTCGGCATTGGCATTTTTTTTTTCTTCTTCTTCTTCCTTTTTCTCGGAATTCCTCAAAAACCGTAGGAGCGAGCGGGACGCAGAAACGAAGCCGAGACGTACAAAATTATGAAATATATTTACACGCATTTATTCGATGACCGCGGCCATAAAAATATCGGGGACACCGTGGTTGGCTCCGTGGTGAACCGGGAGTCGCGCATCGCGCATCGTCGACGCCGGAACGGTGGGAGTTATTAAAACGGGCGTTAATAAGCCCGTTAACGATTATAAATTCAACCCCTCCTCCCCTCGGCCACTTTTATTATGCGAGCGTTTACCCGGTCGCGCCGTTATTTCATACTGTTGCCCGGCACGTACACATCCGCGCTTAATTGATTTAATTCCAGGCCGGCGATTTATATGTATATATTCACGTGTGTGCACATATGTGTGTGTGTCGATAAAGCACTTTTTCCCTCGCGACCCTATTGGCCGCGCCGTTAATCGCTGGATAAAACTCCAGGTACACAAATATTTAACGTATAATTATAATTATCATTGCAATGCGTTCGGTCGGGTGCAAGGGGGGGGTCGGGAGGTTCGTTTTTTTTTCTCTTTTTTCACTTTTAATCGGTGGCTTCATTAAAACAACAACATGCTCATTATCGGGGCGCGCGCTAAAGAGAGGCACCGGTCGTGAAGTAATAATGATAACAAGCGGCGAATCGAGTCGGTTTTATTAACGAAATTTTTTTATCAATAAACGGCATAAAGGACACGCTCACCGTGCGGAATATTTTTCACTTTAATATACCGAATTTTACCGTACGAACGAATGGCCCGTACACTATGGAGGAGATAATAACGGCGAGACTCGATTGAATTTCAATCGCCGCCTCGTGTAACGAGCGCGGCGCTGCCGCGTACACTTACATACGGGACGAAATGGCGGATTTGTTTTGTCGCGCGTGCGACCCACCCTGCCCCGTCCCACCGCGAGGCTCGCTCGTATAATAAAACTCCGAGTGCTAGGCTGCTGATTTGACTTTTGGTCGGGGTTTATCAGTTGTCGACCGTAACAGCGTGCCTCCCCTCACCCCCCCACTGCCCCCAGCACCCCGCCCATCCACTCGACTCTCCACTGCGCTCGAGAAATGTCTGAAAAGAGCCGGATACCTCGACGAGCCAGCGACGATTTCGCGTCTGCAAATACGCTCGGACCGTGTGCGTCTGCCTCGTCCCCCCGCGGCCCCCAGGTGCTCCATCTAGCATCCACGTCTGTTCGCCGATTTGAGACCGTTCTGTACAATTTATTGGATGATTATCGAATTAATATTTTGGAACTCTTGCGTGAATTTTAGAATGGTACAGTATAGTAACTAATGGACAAAGGTACATAATGTACGTGTCACCATATGGATTATGTGCTGAAAATTCGCAAAACATTTGCGTCTTTTCCACTGCTGATTCTGAATATTGCATTGTGATTTGATTTTCATTCACAAAATCCATAAACGGTGCATAAAATCGTCCTTTTTTTTAGATTTACAATTCCAAACGTTTTCATGTTTCGATATTTCAAAAAATCTCTTTTCATTAATCTAGAAATCTAGATATTATAATAGTTATATTTATCGGTATATCGATAATGCGATTGATAAAAATTTCTTCTTTTTTTTAAATCTTTTTTGGTAATCACGTAGTCGTATGACAGAGGGCAATGTAGCGATGAAATCTTTCGAATGAAAGAAATTTATTGCGATTGAAAGCTAATATTTGTCCAAATTATTCAAGTTGAACTTATCAAGAACCGTCATTTTTATAAATATTCTTATACCTTTTCGACGTTCAAATCAAGCATGGTCGTGAAGCAACTAGTATATGGCATTCATAATAACCAACTTTTGAAAAAATTTAATTTTCGGTAATATCGGATAAGGGGATATATCTTGACTAAACTTCGGATAGGTTTCAAGTTTATGTGCGTCAATTATGCACAAATATAAATGGACGGATGGTAAATTTTTACTGCCCTGAGCATTTTCAATGCACTCATCCAGTACGTACCACTTAATTCCTGCTACACGTTCAATTACTGAAATTCTCAATATATGAAGAAACCCAAAATCGTCGTGACGACGCAGCCGCAAAGATAAATTATACATCATTGAAGATTAGATCGTGCCGGATTGATACAGATTAGCTCGGTTCTCGCAGGCACAGAGTTGAACCGAACACGAATTACGCGACATTTTCTTATGCTTTCCCATGGCAAAGGGCGAGCCGAGTCGCCGATGAGCGCAATTTTAATCCTTCCCGGAACTCCCAACGGCTTGGCTGGACCATCATAGAAACCGCAGTTCGAGAAACGCGTAACGGCCACGTATCTTACTGGGCTACATCTTAAAAAATTAAGCCTAATGGATGAACAACTACGCCCTCGTAGTTGCTCATCCATTAGGATTCATGTTGCGTACGCCGCGCCTCGAAACGTCAACGCTGAGCTCGAATAACGACCAAAATGTCACGATCCCCTTCTCCAGAGACGCTTAAAGTAAAAAAATTATCAATTAAAATTTGGCCAACGAAAGCTTTTAGCTGCGATTTGCCGAGAGAGAGAGAGAGAGAGAGAGAGAGAGAGAGCGTGACCGAGAGAAAAAAGAAGTCCTCGTTGTCCGCGTGATGTAGTCGCGACGTCCGTGTTATCGCTGCCGCGGCATTTTTTTAAAACGTCCGAGATCCGCGCGGCGCGAGACGCGCGGATTATACGCGGCGCGTTAATTCACCGCGTGGTCCTTCTTCTCTTTCCTTTATTTTTCTACCTCCTCTCGCCGGCGGGCGGCATGAAAAATAAAAATAAAAAGTAAAAAATAAAAAGAAGAGAACGCGTCGGAAGACGAGGCGAAAGCCGCGCGGACGAGAAAAAAGCGGGGCGGAGGGGGAGGGAGGAGGAAAATAAATGGAAAAACAACGAGCGGGAGAGGAAGAAGATGAAGAAGCAGAAGAAAGCCTCTTCGCGTAATCCTTCCTCGCGTGGCTGCCCGAGTAATTAACGTATGTATATAAACGAGGACCTCCGAAAGAGGGAGGGAGAGAGAGAGAGAGAGATAAAGAGAGGGCAAAAAGAATGTTAAAGGGCTTGGGAATGGAGAAAAACCGTCGCACCGAGTTTTACAAGCCAAAGAAAGGGCGGGGGAAGCGCGCAAGCTGCTATTTCGAGCTGGCCGTTCCGAGTTAACCAACGTTTCACGGTTAAATCGTTCTATATTAATTAGAGCGCCGCGATTTCGGGAATCCCGATGTATTATTCGCTGCCTCGGCGAAGGAAACGCCTCCACACGCAGCAAGACAAGCATAGTTGGTTAGTCGTAGATGTTAAACAAGTTGGAATCCCCGCTCAGCAAAAAGTAGTTTTGAATCTCGACGGCTTTTTCCGATAAAAAATTTATCGGACTGCTCGCTACTGTTTCAAGTAACCGAGGATTATCCGGTAAAAAGTATCGATGCGGGAACGTAAGTTATTTACAAAATGAAACCAATGAATCGAAAAATGAAACGAAATGTTTTGATGCGCGCCGCTGCCGCCGCCGCCGCCGCCTCCCGTAACTCGGCGAAGTGAAACAAGCGGAAGAATGAAAATTTGAGGAAACGGGGGCCGCCGAGCAGAGGGAAATAACCAGCGGAAACCGGCCGAATAACTAAGTGCCATTGGATTTTCGTCCGTCCAATCCGCGCTCTATATTAAATATTAAACAAACTGCGAAAAACGGATGCGCTTCATCCGCAGCCCGTGAGCTCGTCGCTCTGATTCGGAACCCGCATACCCACTCCCCCCTCCCCGCACGGCTCCGTCAAACAGAATCTGGTATTAAAGAGAACTTCGTTCAAACATCGAACTCCGGAATTCAAACCCGCCTGCCACCTGTAAACCGGGAACGAGAGAGATAGATATAGAGTCGGGGGGGGGGGACGCGTACTTCGGGCCGCCCCTCCGCCCCATCCCACACGAGGCAATGCTCGCGGGGTGTAAAAAAAAAAAAAAACACGCACGCGCACCTTCTTTATTTCGGTGGAATTAATTAAAATGCAGTGTCGGTCTCTCCGCGGAGAGGCGCTCTGTGTTTTCTCTCGTCGGTTGAGAAAATCCGTTCGCCCGTTCCATTGAATATAACCACCTCCCCCACCCCCCACCACTGCGTAAACGTTCCGCATTGATAATCCAATCTACCGAGGTTTATATATATATATATATATATATATATATATATATATATATATATATATATACGTGGATAGTATGTATGTATAAATGAAAAATGAAAAGTAAGAGGCGTATCGGAGCGCATATAACTTTGTTTTTGCTCGAAGCGAAGAGGGAGGCTAAAATCGATTCTTATGAATTAAACTCCCTCCCTTCCCCCCGGTCTAACAATCCCGCCCCACGATGACCTATACGTATGAAGTTAGTAATGGCTTGAAGCCTGCGTGAATTCTTTATTTTAGCACGGTCCCACCTTCATGGCCGATAGTTCCTTTTTTTTTCCTTCTTCTTGCGCACCGAAGAACTTGTTGTTGTTGTTGTTTTTTTTTGTTTTACGATTATAGCCGAACCAAGAATACGAATGGCCAATAATTATGGAATATTATAGCCCCACTTACTTTTTTAACGCAACTTCGACTTCTAATATTCTTGAAAGACTATGGCCTTGTCTATCGTATAGATTCGAATAGACTAAAACTTTGCACCAAGTATTATATCGATATAAATCTTATTTGATCATCTGCATTTTTATTATATATATATATATATATATATATATATATATATCGATATTGATTTAATCTCTCTCTATCTTTCGAACGGAGAAGAAAATATAATGAATCTTCCGGCACTATAATCTAATTTCAAAGTATCGAAGGGTTATTATGCTTTGCTATTCGAATATTGGTATTGATATTGCCTTAACAATATACCCAAGCAACAGTTGGTTAATCTAGCGCACTATCCTCCGCTTCGTCACCGCGCGGTCGCATTTGCCGATCCTTCGCTCACCATTCGAGCCTTCGTCGGACTCGTTTTCTAGCCGCCTGCCGCCGCACGTACGCCGCCTCACTGTACGCTTCGCATTCGCCAGCCTACGCCAGCAGCCCTATCTACTGCCAAAGAAATTCAACGATTGGCCGACCATCGTTAGAAAAATAGCTGTTTATCCTTGGGACGGAGATCCCAACAGAACGGAAAACAGGCAACAAACAGAAAATCTCATCCGTCACTGGAAAACGTCGATTCGCGTCGCGAATTCATCGGTTATCACGGTGCCTTGCGAATATGCATTATTAATTCGCGAGACAGTAAATAGGACGAGGAGCTTGAACAACGTCGGACGCGCTAATCCTCGCGCAGTCGTTCGCCTTGGCTTGTTCGGGCAAAAAGTAACGTTGTAGGAAAGCTATATGTCATTTTTAATTACGAATGCAGCGTTTTGGTTTAATTATATATATTATATATATATATATATATATATATATATATATATATATATATATATATATACGATTTATGCAACACTTTTCTTTTCATCCGAAATCCATGCCTTACGAGGATGAGATATACGTGCCGAGGATAGAAGTTCGAGAGAAAAGTACCGTGAAGGCAGCGGGGAGGGAGCAGGGTGGTTAGCGCGTCCGATGGACGAGGGACCCCGCGAGGGGCGAAAGTAGAAGCGGGCGGCGGCAGGCGGCAGTGGCCGGCGACGGTGACGACGGAAGTACAGAGGACGTTATACAGCCGGGATGGGGGGCGCGGGTTCGGGCGCGGATGCTCCTCTTTCATCTCGCTCCGCCCTTTTGAGCGGCCGCGGACGATAGCGCCACAGACGTAGTTCCCCGGGGCGGGAGACGGGCTTATTTTCCGCGTCTTCTCAAATTATACATCCAACTTATTTTTCCGGCGCCTCGCACTCCGTCTCTCTCTCTCTCTCTCTCTCTCTCTCTCGCTCTCGCTCTCGCTCTCGCTCTCTCTTCCTCTCTGTCCCGATAATTCGAAAAGGCGACCTAAGCGGCGGAATTGCTCGAAACTCCGGATTCGATTTCGAACGAGAGCGGGACAGAGTGAGAGAGAGAGAGAGAGAGAGGGAGAGAGATAGAAAGAACGTCAGAAAGAGCAGAGGTCGAACGGGAGAAAGTGCTACTTCAAAGTGCGGCGCGACGACGCTGGAAATATCATCAAGTTCTCTCTGATTGCGGTTTCCGCACTTTCAGTGTCGAGCCCTCAGCCCCTCTTACCCAGCGGGTGACTGCTCGGCTATTGCTTTGACATTCGATTTCGACTTCGTATCTTAATTTTACCTATATTTCTGGGCGAGATGCGGGGATATTTTTTTTTATTTCAGTTATTTATTTATTATTTTTTTATTTCGAAGCGCGGCTCGAAAAATTTCCTTACATTGCCGGGAGTTCGTTTGCTGACAGTGGATTTTCCTGATTTTAATTGAGAATCAATCAAATTAATAAAAAAATTAATGAGAGCAAATTGTCATGGATGTGCAACATACGTTGCAATGAATTATTTAGATACATGAGAAATATTCGACTTAAAATTTTTGAAATTCTTCATAAAGAATACTGTGAATAAACTAGGTCTGTTTTTTTTTTATTTTCCAGATGAAAGTTTTAAGGAAATTTCACGGATATTTTCAAAATCCTACGAAGTCTATGTAAGTATTTTTTTGAAAACCAGTATTTTTATCCATTTTCCACAGGGACTTGAGTACTTTTTTTTACAAATAAAAAACTAGAATCATCGTCTTTTAAAAATTAAAAATGCCAAGTAGCTTAATATTATAAAAAATATATATTCGACTCGATTATCAGCGACGTGAAAATGACAGCTAAAATACGCACGGGCCATGCTATTCTCATCCTCCGTTGCGTCAGTCAGCTCTAAAATCACGGTACTTGGAAAAACAGCTGGTATCTCCACTGCTCGAATGCGACCGACTATACCTTCCAATCAGTCTGTGTTCGATAAACCAGAATCCGTAAGCGCCTCCTGTATCACGTCCGCCGGTGTCCCCCGTCAATTCGGCAGCCGCCGTTCCGCCGAGCGGTCGCCGGGCGAGATTTTCATCTTCGACCGCACCCGTCGAGACTGCTGTCGGAGTTAAACGGCCCTCCTCCCTCCCTCTCCCCAAGTGCCACTAAACGCGTCCGCGGTCGCTTTCCGTCTCTCCGTCCTGTAATTCTTACGAGCCGAAAAACGCGACGGCCTCATCCCTCCGTCGGGGTTTGTGTGAGGCCTGATTTAAATTAGTGTCGTAAGAATTGCGAATTGTTTCAATATGTACTTTGCCGAGCATTTTTCTTTTTGGGCTTTTCTTCAGTATACACTTTTCCGAAGTTATTGTGGGCCGTGGGGAGGGGGGTCGGGATTAATGTAAATTGCGAGAACTGCACGAATTCTCGATTCAGTGCGGGTTAAACATTGCGTCGGTCGAGGAAATTTCAATCGGAATACAGAACGAAATAAAAGCCAGCCCGTTCAATCACTTAATTTTACAGTCAATGTTTAATTACGACTCTTTCGCGATCCTTTTGCCGATTAGCTTGTCCATTTGGAGGGGCCGCTAATTTTTTAACTTAATTAATTTAACGACCTTTGTGCGCACACCTCACTACCCTCCCCCCCCCACATCTCTTCAACCCCACAGTCCCACCCTCCGGCGTCCACCTCCCTTACAGGTTGACGGGAATCCGAGGAATGGCGCGGCAGGCGTGGGGCGGGGGGGGGGTGGAAATCTGACCGTGTAATTCGATTTGTCCCGTGACCTGCCCTCTTTAAAACGAAAAAGAGCCGCGCGCGAGCGAAAGCGAAGACGGAGGACGACGAGCGCCGGTATAAGGGTTATTGGGAATAATAGAGGGCGAAGGAGCTCGCCGATCGCGCTGGCCCCGGTCCCGTTTTACAAAGGCGGCACGCGCGCCCTCTCGCCCCGGATCTCTGGAATTCTTTTGTAGAATTATCCCGGCGCTTGGCTCTCGTGTAATGGAGCCGACGAAAGGAATGGAGTCGGAGGAACGTGCCGGCCCTCCCTTCCGCGAATCATCGCGAAAGCCCGCTCGCCGATTTCTCGAGCACATTGCGCAATTAGACGATGGGTCGAGCGTGAAGGTGTTTTTTTTTTTTTTTTTTTTGTTTTGAAATATTAAATGTAAAGCGAATTGGTTGTATTATCGCATGTATATACTATGCTATTGTGAATAAATATATTTCGATTGGGAGGACGAGAGGCAGTCGTTGCGAACGCGGAAGCTCTCCGGTTCGATGCCCGGACCGAGCAGGTCCAGATGTCGCTTCTCTTAATCAATCAACGTTATATACGCAATAATCATAATACGTATGTAATCCTGATATAACGAGAAAAAAAAACACGCACACGAACACAACGAAATCGAGATAGGAAGTGTATATTTCACATCGTCCTCGAAAGCGTCGAATCCTCATCAATGCAGAGACTGTAAGCGACTGGATGAGCGAGCTAAGTTATCTCCATTCGTGTAAATTGACTTTGCGCGCCGTACGATCGCTGGATAAAAGAAAAACGAGCCAGCAGAAAGATCCACAAAAATACGCGTGGGAGCGTCGCGCGAATGCATTATTCCGAAAGCAAAAGAGAAAATCTATAATCCTCCAACCGCTTCTTTAACCCCCGCCTCCCATTCCCCATCGCTCGCGCGATCAACGCCGGAAAATTTCTCACGGGCTTTTCCAACTCTTCCAGACCCCCCCCCCTCCGCGCCCGCGCACGCCCCGTCGCAGCAATCAACCTCTCATAGAGCACGGTGGCGTGGGGCCTCTCCATCGACGCTCGACTCACCCCACCTTGTATACCGCGCGAGCGTACGTAAATTTTCTATCCCAACGCGCGACTACGCCGTCTGCTAGCAATCACCGACCGACCCCTCCCCCCCCGCCCCCTCATCCAGGGGGCTAAGGGGTCTCACAGCCGCTAACTCGGGCGCGCATCCGCGACACACGTGCGCGCGCGAGCTCCCGACGCAGCTGCAACATCATTATATATATATATATATATATATATATATATATATATATATATATATATATATATATGTATACGTGTGTCTACATCTGCATAGACCGACATAAATTCGTGCAAACATGGAGGGAGAGAGATCTCCGCGGGCGTGACGCGCCGGGCCGTCGATGAGATTTTCGGGGTTTCGGGGGGTGGGGGCGCATGCACCCCGTGACTCGTTATTATAGCACGGACGTCGGATTAACGGCCGAATTACTGTTTGCCGCGCGGGCGCGACGCTTTTTCTTCGACGCGCGTCTATGCGATAAAGCGCTGGAAGCCGAGGCGGAGAGAGAGTGAGAGAGAGAGAGAGAGAGAGAGAGAGAGAGAGAAAGGAAGGCGGAGAGCTTCGTCGCATATCTAGTTATCATGCTTTGTGCTTTAGCGAGGAGTTTCGTCCGCCGTGGGATTAGAATGCTCCGCGTCCGGGGCGATATTTTAGACGCTCGCATCCTCCTCGCCCGTCGTTTTCCTAAGTATTTAACTTGGTTGCAGTCGAGGCCAATGGCTCCGTCTCTGCTTTATTTTTTTTTTGTTCTTTTCTTTTTTGTTCTTGTCCCTCCCGTCTCGATAATTCGCCGAGCCATGGAGTTTCCCCGCCCGCCCCCCCTCTCCACTGGGACTACAAGGGCGTAACGCCGGCTTACAATTCGTGCTCCGGTACGGAGAAGCGGGCGAGCGAGAGAATGGGGGGCGAAAGTCGAGTTTTAATAGAACTTCTTCCAACTATTCGTCGCTTTGAACGAGTACGGCTTAGCGAAAAAAAAAATCGTCGGATCTCGAGTTTACGGGCTCCGCCGCTCTTTCCCGCCGCTCTGTAAAGTGAGTCGTTCTCGCGCATTCTAATGCTCGGCAGGTGACTCTTCGCCCTTCTTTCTGTCCCCGAAATTCATTGAATTCTCCATCCTTTAAACTATTACGTTGTCAGAAGTTGTTTTGAAAAAATCACTAAGATCGGTGCAATATTGATAATGCCGAAATTGATACTAAATGCTTAGAAAATCCATGGAATTATTATATAGTAGTGGATGTGCGAGGTAGTTCGTTAACAAACAGTTTTCCGTGAATATGTTAATGCTGTCTTACGCCTCGGATGAATAAATAAAAATCGTAGATAAGACTCAATATCTCTTTTATATCGGTCTCACTTCGAAATCAATCGGCCGACAAAATTTACGACTCTCGCGGTATGAAATAGAAGTCTGTAAATTAATTTGTAAATCGACAATTTATCTTCGCTCAGCTCGGGTGCGAATTGTCCCACAGGGCAAACAATCAATTTTTAACCTCACTTCGGCATATAATATTATATAAATTGAAATTTATCCTCCACGTGCATTGATGCATTGATTTTCCCACAGTAGACTTATATTGACACCTACATGCAGCGTACTCAATTGTTTTCGCCCGTGTTAAAAGCTCAGGTTAACCCTGCCCGATGAAAATCATCTC
The DNA here is from genome assembly GCA_018907035.1 of Sycobia sp. Sy_11. NCBI lineage: Eukaryota > Metazoa > Arthropoda > Insecta > Hymenoptera > Epichrysomallidae > Sycobia > Sycobia sp. Sy_11. The sequence goes on along the minus strand of JACCIC010000213.1, from coordinate 74,555 downwards.
TGATTTCGCAAAATTTCAATCTTTGGACTGAAAAATTTCCCCCAAAGTTGAGTTATTAAAGCAAAAAACGACAAAAAAAGAAACAAAAAATTACGGCGTACTAAACTGTAGTCGCTGAAATAATCGGTCGCGCCTCAAAATAAAACTATCAATCGATCCTCGATCTGGCCCCGATATATCGCGGGGCTTTCCCAAAGAGCACGCATAAATCATAAAACAATATTAATGAAACGGCGAAGCCGGAGCGCACTAAAAGGCGCACTATATGACGCGGAGTACGTCAATAAATAAGTGCGCGCGCGCGCGCCTGTGCTCGGCCTCTATCGCACGCACTCTATATCTCTCTCTCTCTCTCTCTCCCTCTCTCTCTCACTCGCTTTATTTGTCCGCCTCTCCCTGGGTCCTCCCCACCTCCCCCGCGCCGCATCGCTCTTCCCATGTATATACGTGCTCCAAAGGAACCCAATTTCGTTCAATATGCATCATACATATCAGTGTTTCGACGAGCGAGCGGCACATGACGCATGAATCGACGACCGATCGTCGAACGATTCGCTCTTGCGTTTCAATTCCCTCTCCAGCCATCCCCGGTGCTCTCGCCTCTTTTTTTATCTCTTTTTTTTTATTTTTTTTTTTTATCAGTCGCGCGCGCGCGCGCGGTGGCGATAAAAATTTCCATGCATATTTCCCTCCCCCCCCATCGCTCTCTCTCTCTCTCTCTCTCTCTCTCTCCATGCGACGCTTTCTTTTTTACCTTTGTCGGATAGCCACGCCGGCCCCCGGGCCCGCCCACTTCTTTTACGATCGGATGTGACGCTCTTTTCCGCTTATGAAGCAATAGAGTGGGGCTGTGGCGGGTGACGGGCAATGATAATTGCGGGGATGAGAGGGCGAGATTGGCTTTATTCGCAAAACCTTTCCGAGGGAATCGATTGGTCATCTGCGTGTACACAAGACAATTTATAGGTTTATAGTGCGCAAGTGTATTGGGAATTCTTGGCGCTCGGATTAAGATAGCGTTGGGTGAATAAAGAGCCGAGGAGCGTAGGTTGATAACGAGGGTAAAATTAAATAGATTCGTGAAGCTTTACGAAAACGACTAAGTAAAATTTTAACTCGCCGATTAAGTTGATTTGATTTAACTTATATGCACTGATTTGTAAACTTCGATATGCATGAATGTTTTAAGCTTCGATTAGGGCGCGTGCGAAATTTGCTCCGACTCGCGAATTTGTCACATTTGGTATACATCAGTAACTTTATTTCATTTAGTTCTAAAATCGGAAATTAGGGCGCGAGCTTTGTTATTTGAATATTGTCTTGAAGTAGTCATCCTTAATTAATAACATAATCCGCTCAATTGAATTGGCACAACCAACCTCCGAGCTGATATCTTTCTTTATATTTCATTCGTCGTTAAGAGTTTTTCTATTCTCCAGGTGATATTATTTCCAGCACATAAGTTGTATTTTTTATACACCTTATTCACTCTTTCAAGAAACTAATTTCCCTAGGGTTTATCTACTTTATAATTATTTCTCGACATAATCATGCTTTTTTTCTTACGAGATAAGCAAATGGATTTTTATTTTATCTGAGTCCAGGTTTAAAAACACTGGTCAGACATCCGTCGCTGATTAGCACCTATTCTTGGGGAGCATAAATAGAGCGACGATAAATAATCTAGATAAAAATATATTCTTAAGGTAGATCACGGCACCCGAACTTCTTCAATAAGGCCACATGAAGTTTATATAAGTGAGTATTCATTCGTTCGACTTCAGAGGGTACGTATCCACTTCTCACCGGCAATTATGCATTAATACAGCTTCTATGTATGTGTGTGTATATATATATATATATATATATATATATATATATATATACATTTTACAACGTATCGAATTGGGCTTCATTGAAATTTTAACCAGTAACCCGCCAAAGGGGACTTAATGTGATTTCCATTTAAATTTGCCTACAAAACATCGATCCGCCCTCTTGAGCACCCACTGACGCGCCCCACCTCCTCCTCCCCGCCCCCTGCCGATCAGCTATAGCGCTCGAACGCCAATCGCTCAAGCCTCGCTGGCGAAAAGAAAAACGGAGAGACAAAATAAAACAACAAGGGCATGACGGAGGTCCTCCTGCCCTCCCCTCGCCATTGCTTTCCAAAACCTCGTAATCTTGGCTGCGGGGGCGGTGGCGGTGTCTGAAAATCCGAGGAGCACCGACGGGAAGAGTAGATATTGAGATACAGAGAGATATACAGAGACCAGATTATATATATATATATATATATATATATATATATATATATATATATATATATATATAAGTCGAAGCATGGATAGAGAGAGAGAGAGCGAGAGAGAGAGAGAGAGAGAGAAGAGAGACGAATTGTATACATTTTGAGGGGGGAAACGGTGGCCGCAGGATGGAGGAAGTGAAGGCGGATAAGCAGGGGTGGATATCAATCATAAGGGCTCAAGGAACCTGTCGGGCTATACAGTACTCCGGTACTGATCTCTCTTTCTGCGTGGGGGCGGCTGTATATATATATATATATATATATATATATATATATATATATATATAAACACGCGGATACTTTACCTGCCAAGTCGAAAAGGGCGGGGTTAAGACACGGGGCGAATCCAAGAGATTTATTAAGAACCCGAACGTTATACGTACACGCTTGTTCGGAATATTTCAATTAGACGCGTTCTGGTGTATAAATGGATATCCCGTTTTGTTTCGTATAGAAAGCGTCCCCTATTCGTCGCGCTCTATTACATCGCTAATCAGCAAATGGATCTGTCTAACGCTGCTTCGCAAAGGAAAAATACGAAAGAGCAAAGTTTTTTATAAAAGAGCTCAGTGCTTATTGTTTATTATGGAATTTACGTTATGGGCAGTTATTAGGCGACTTGGACTTTTTGTTCGTTAGATTCGAATGACAGGAAATGTTCAATATGTAATAGTATTACAATTACAATTTCGATGAGAAATGAAATATTTAAACAAAGAGTAAAATAAATATATATCATTGATAATTTTTCCAAAATATTTTTCAATTTTTGCTTGACGCCCATATGCTGAAAAATCCAATTTGAACGCTTAAATTCTCTTTAACGCAATTATTGTTCCAGAAATTTTCTCGTTTTTTCGTTTTTCAAAGTTTTTATGCTGTTTTGCAAACGAGAGCGATACACAAGTAGACCGATCACTTAATCCTTTACAAGTGAGTAAGTCCCGACACGACAAGAGTGCTTTTAAAAAATTTTTTTGGTATATTTTTTAAAGGTATCGTGGATTTTTCGAAGTATACAGCATTAACATTTGACTAACATAGCCAGAGGCGATAAATCAACTTCCAATCCTCTCCTTCTCGTTTCTGGCTTTAATCCAATGGCTGTCACTATAAAACTTTGTGAGATATATATATACATGTATACATGTAAACTTTGTGAGATATATATATATATATATATATATATATATATATATATATATATACATGTCAGATCGAATTCAGTCTAGTAATAGGGCAGATGCGACAACTCGTCTTTGTACCCCTCGGACGAGAAACAGTTCGAGATTATTTGCATGCGGTCGTGTCCGGTGGGCCAGCTGCAACCGAAAACCCGATTTCGTGGCGGCCCTCCATGGACGACCGATATATATATATATATATATAGAAACAGATCCGAACAAAGTGCAGGGTAATTTCGTGGATTATTAAAAGCAGGGTAACAATCGGGCAAGGAGCCTTCCGGGCGAATGCGGGAAGTTTGGTTAAAGTGGATCGATTCAGGCCGGTCGTAACGGAGAAAGCCATTGGAATACAGATGACGATTTTCTTTTTTTGGACGACTCCATGCAACCGTAATTTACGTTCCCCTGTAGTTTATTGACAGCTCGATTGGAAACTCCGTCGATCGATTAATTTAAGGAACCAAATAACGAAGGACAGTCGTACGAGCGGTATGTGAGAAATTTTGTTATAAGAATTTCATGGTGAAGACGAAAAATGATATACATATACGAAAATTTTAAATGTAAAATACTTTCATCAAAATTGTAGATAAATTATTATTTCTATTTTTTATTTTTATAATGTATAACAAGAATACCTAAACAAAGTTTCTCAGTAGTCTCTATTAAAAAGAAAAATTCTAATATCAAAAACCGTTGATTTATTACATTGATAAAACTAATTGGTCAACTGCAATAATTACTTCCATACAAATAAGACAAATCACCGACGGTTTGTCTTTTTTTTTTTTCATCATCCGCTCGCATTCCAGGCGCGCATTGTCATACAAGAGCCGGGAGTATCGCATGGAGTGCGCAAAACGATATCTATACGCGTGCCAAAAAAGTGCAGGGATGGGAAAAAAGTTAAGCGGCCCCCTCTTTTCGTCGATCAAAGCGAATCGACGCGCGTGCAAACAGATATGGAGAGAGGTATTGAGATCGGAAAAGAACCATCGCTCGCGGAGCGCGTCGAAGCATACTCGAAACTCGGAGAGAGACCTCGTCGCGCTCTCGGGTTTGGCCGAATCATCGCCCGCCGCCCGATCGAGTTACATCGGTACACGGCCCGGGCGTCCTGGCGTCGCGAGGCTGCGCGTACAAAGGGAGCCGCGCGGGAAAGGGGGCTCAGGGGTGGAGCGGGGGGTGGCGGTGGAAGAAACGCAAAACCGACGTTACTCCCGGGGCTTTAGAGGGAGGGAGGGAGAAAGAGAGAGCGAGAAAGAGCCAGCAGTTGGACGGGTAGGAAAATAATTTCTCTCTCTCGCGGCGCGTCGGGTTGTCGCTGCTGCCGCGCCCCTTTTCGCGGTATGGCGCGCGATACGCAACAACCCGCGGGGAAGGGTGGTGGCAGAGCGGGACGGAGAGGGTCAGGGCGGGGGAGGGAGACCAAGGTGTGCGCGCGCGCGTGCACGCGTGCTTGAGTTATACTATAATGCGGCGAGCATTGCGTTAATTGTCCGCGAAACGCGGGTCGAGCGACACTTACGGGCGCCAATTTTTTTCGGAAGGCCCGCGAACGGCCATCGCCCCGATCCCTTTGCCAATATCGATTCGTCGCGTCGTCCTTCAGGATTGGCCGGAGAGCCCGAGAATCGGCCCAAAAGTTCGCTTTTGGAATTGTCTCCGCGAAGCGAAAATCTCAGCGAGTAAGCTAGGGAGAAACGTTACCTTTTTTATTGACATTTTATTACCATTTTCAATTGCTTTTTAAATATTTACACGATTAATTGAAAAGAAAAAATTGTTTTAAGAATAACTGTAATATTCTATTTAAGTTTTTGAAAATGTGTGGACTGTTATTCAAACTGTTATTATTCCTGAAATGTAAATTTGTATTGTCTTCTTCCATTCACAAGAGTCAATTGCAATTTATAGTAAAATATTAAATATATCAAGAAGATCATAGAGATCTAAATTGAGAGCAACGAATAAAAATCCACTAATCCCATCGTACTCGAAACTACTTTAATTTTACATATTGAATGCACACATTGAATGTTTGTAATTTATGATGGAATTCCATGAGAGAGCGAGAGGTGGATTAAGCTCTCGGCACAGGATCCGTGGCACATAAAATATTTCGATGAATGCTTTGTATACAATAATACGTATTCGTTGAACGCGAGCCGATTGCATTTGTATCGATCCAAAATCGAGTGTCAACTGTCAATTACAAATTCGCCTTTAACGGCAGAGCGCTTTGGTCGGCACGTATGTAACTTGATCATGCACCGCGGGTGTAAACAAAGCGCATAACCAACGTCCAATTTTTCGATGTAATTATCCGTGCCAATCAGAAACATCTATTGCACACCTATATATATATATATATATATATATATATATATATATATATATATATATATATAAAGAATGTTAACAGCTCCCTTTCCTGTGAGCGTTTAAAAAATAATCATAATAAATGAAAACATTTGACACGCACAAAAGCTCGTTCGACTAATTTCCCGATAATTTTGCCAATTCTGGCAAAGAAGTCGATCGGTCAGAGGGGGGGGGGTAGGTGCGAATCAAAATACCCACCCCCGGCAACGAGCACTCGTCGATCCATCGATTGATACGCGAAGCGATTACGCGACGCGAGTCCTCGACAAAAGCCCAAATCCTGGGTAACGACGCACTGCCTTTGAAGTTTTTGGAACCTATGTACTCGGTGGCGGGTGCGGCGGGAGGGAGCAGGGGGTCAGGAGCGGATTGCCCCTAGTCGTCACGCGCTCGATGAAAGGAGAGATAGGGAGAAAGAGAGAAAGAGAGAGAGAGATAGAGAGAGAGACAGACAGAGAGAGTGAGAGTGAGAGAGTGAGAGAGCTCGCCGCGAGCCTCTTGGGCGCGGACCTAATTAAATCGGCATTAGCGCGGACTTGCGCCGTGTAACGATCGGTAAGACGGGTAATGATTTCCTTTTGAGCCGTGGGGTCTGTATCAAAAGAGCCGGTATATAATGCGCGGATGTCGTTTATTCTATATCGGGTTGAGCGGGATGTTTTCCGGGGGAGGGGCGGGGCTAGGATGGTGAAAAACGGTTAATCTGGCTCAAACGTATGGTTATTAATATTGACAATACGATGAAAATCGGTGCTCGGACACGCATTTGGCAGATATTAAAAGTTACCTCAATTTCCACGTCGAGGGAATATTTGAATAATTAATCGGGACTCATTAACGGGCTCTTTATGAAATATATTTATATTTCCATAAAGATCGGACAGGATTAAGATAAGGACAAATGACCCTCAATTCTGAATTCGTTTTCACCAGATATATTGGTAGATAAAGGAAAAAAAATTTTTACTCAAGCCTCCTTTTTTTTAAGTAACCTCAATAATCAACGCTTTTTCAGGCTTTTTAAGAGCTTGCAGAGAAGCGCAAAAAATTCTAGAATTTTTTTTTACATATCTATGATTGATAAAGTATATCTAAAAAGAATCTTACTTGGAGCAGATAATTTTTTTTTTTTTTTTAGGGAATTAGCTTTTGTCCGTTCGAAAATTATTTCGAACCGATTCCCCAGCAAGCTCGGAGATGTACAACTGAATCCCAGCTATCGTCACGGAACAAGCGTTACCCTGTGACATATCCCATGCTAATTACGAGATGAACTGCTGGTTGAAATGCCATTTCGACAAGGCAAAAAACAAAAAAAAAAAAAAAAAAAATGAAATCACACGTACCAGCTTCGGCTTCGGGTTTATTATGCATTCGCCGCCATGCATCGCCGCTCCCGCCGCCCTCTATTATGACAATAGCCGCGCGCTGCACTAGCCCGCGAATCACGGACATCCGGCGGGGGGGGTTGGGGGCATGGATCGGTCGAATCATCCTTGGTCGCGCTCGCGCGAATTCCGATTCGACGGGGCGAGTAATTCGGTTCGCGGCGGGGACGGGGGGTGGGATTGTTCCCCATCGTCCCCTCGACGATCGCCGAGCGCGCAGAGATACCGCGCGTGGATAGGAATTAGCGGGTGGGGTGGAGGAGGGGGGTCTACAGGCGAGGCCGCCTCGATGCCGGATGAATATGGAAAATACCTGAGCGCCGTTTAATGCGCGAAACTCGAGCCTCTCTGCTGTCCCGTACGCATCTGTAGATTTTACGCGCGTAGTCCGTCTCCCGCTCTCTTTTTCTCATTTATCGCCATCCGCTGCGAGCCGCGACTAAAAAAATGTCGCAATTCTTTTGTTCATTAATCGGAGGAACGATAGGATTTACCGTGCAGTCGGATTTTTTTTGGGTTTTTTTTTTTTTTTTTTTTTTTTTTTTTACTCGCATCGATGCCTCTCGCCTCGGGGATCGGGCGTATTTTTCCTGGCGTTACGTCTGTCTCGCTATTTTATCCTAAACGGCAAAATTATTATGAGCGATATTTTTACGTTGAAAAACTGACAAAATGTTATTTTTACGTAACTGGGGTGCGGCGGGGGTGAGGGGGATTGACCGATTGCGGTTGGGCGGCTCTGTAGCGGCGCGGCGAGTACCGTCATTTTTTTTAACGCCCCGGAGTTACTGGAACTCGCTGGGCTCTTCCAATTCGAATATTTCATTTCGATCGAGCGTTATGTACAACGTGTATTTTAATCCGTCATCTTGGGTTGATTTCGATTCTTCTGCTTTTTTCCGAATTCCATTGTTTTTTTTTTTTTTTTGGTTCGTTCTAGCTGAATTATAATAGATTGAAATATACTTTTAGTATGACGTCGGGCTACGCTTCGAGGACAATGAGTTTAGGAATGACGTTTCTTTCATTTGCTTCGTCCTAACTGGAAGGCTAGCAGATATATTATTTCCAAAGATTCAAATATGTATATCCAATATATATTTTCCAATATACATTGACAAAACGCTTAATTATTTTAAATTTCTGCTCGAACCGATACGAAAAATGTGATTTATCAAGCTCTTATCTAAATTATGGGCGGTGAGAAAAAAACTAATGAGATCCCTGTTAAATTCATAAGGAATTATCAAATAACATTTATACTTTGGAAGCGCACTTTAGTAGAACGAGTCGAAATACGGTCGGACAGACACATCCACAGGCGTCTCTAGAGGACTGCTTGGAATTTCTTTGAAGCTTTTAACAAATCCCTCCAGTGGGGATTAAATAACGTATTTTTAAACAGCTCATTGGCCTACGAAAGGCGGGCGTTGTGTAAATGAATACCACAATCGTATTCACCAGCTAAATTCTTATTCCTTTCAAAAATCTTTCGCACCCGGAATAACTTCTCATTTTCTCTCTCTCTCTCTCTTTCCCTCTTCCTCTCCCCCCCCCCTATCTTCGCGTTTTTACGAGCCGGCGAATAAAATAAATCCCTCGTATACGCGGGCCTCGGAGGCCGGGTGCAGTGCGGGACCGCGCGAGAGAGTCCTGAATTTTTCAGGACTCCCCGACCCCGCCCCTCCCCCCCCTCGTGTCGCGACGCCCGCGCGCGCGTCAGGTCGGCGAGGGGACGCCGGTGATTTTACGATCGCGCCGCGTTGGAGGCGCTGCGTCGGTGGCCCCCGGCATTTATTGCCGGACGCCCGTGCTTATTTCCCCGCTAACGCGTCCCGGGGCCCCGGGCGCTCTTAACGCGTGCCGAGGGAAGAATAGTCGTGGGTTCTTGAAGGCTGCGGCGTGATGGGGGGGGGGGGGTGAAAACACCTGTTTCCCCGAGCCACGCCTGCCTCTTGGTACATTGGTTCCAGAGAGAAATCCGTCTATCTGCTTCTTCCAGGTGCACTTTTGTGCAAAGTACAATGATACTTCAGAGGCAAATAAAGTATTGCCCATACGATATCGCGAATCGCATTTTATTTACATTATATATTATACATAGTGTATTATTTTGAATTGCAGATTCCCATGATTCGGTGGAAAATCCATTTCTCTGGCAGTTCCGAGCATCGACGGCCACCGTCGGACATGTAAGTTTCGAAACAAATGATCATTTTTCTCTGTTACAATTTACGAAATAATTTCGCATTAATTTCGCCCTCGACGCCTGCTACACGAGACAATTTATCGCGAACAATTAACTCGGCGTCTCAGTGCGAGAATCGTCAAGCTTTATGAATTTTCCGGGAACATTAGTGAAACAGCTTTGGGGCCTCGTAAACCGAGCGCATTACAATAACTTTTTATTATGCGTTAAAAGCAAGCCATTTGTTTACCGTGATAAATTTAGTCAACCGCGCACGAGCATCCCTGATTTTTCTTTGCCGCATGCGGAGAAAGGCTTCGGGGCTTTTTTCATGTCCTCCTGTCTCTTTTTCTCTCTTTCTCTTTCTTTCTCTCTCTCTCTCTCTCTCTGTCTCTGTGTCTTTCTTTTCATCTCTCTCGACGCAATCATGTGAACCCGACATGCTAGCCCCGGAAAAAGGGGTAGACATTACGCAAATACCTTAACGCATCTCCCCCACCCTCTCTCTCTCTCTCTCTCTCTCTCTCTCTCTCTCTCTCTCTCGTGTCCTATCTACTTGTCAGAATTAGCAGGCGGCACTGCTCCGAGCATAGCTCGTTAAAACTCGGTGGCGAAAAAAGCCAATAAGAGAAGTAAGAGTGATAGCGACGGGGGAGTTGGGCGGAGGGGGGAGGGGAGACGAGCCGTCGTCACGACGTCAAGTATTACATACACTCATCTCGTAGTAATTAAAACTTATAATTCGCGCCGCCACTTTCTGCGGTCTTAGCGGCTAACCCCCCTCTCTGGCTGTTTGGCCTCCTTCCATCTTCAGCTGTTTCGTTTCCTCCGTTCCTTTCCTCTACCCTCTTTCCATCACTTTTTCGTTTTACTTTTTCTTTCCAACACTTACTCCTATAGTATAACGCACAGCCTATCGACTCTCGTACAGTAGCATACTATGTGGTTAACATATTAAGAAGCTCTATTAGTCTTAATTGAGCAACGATAATGCAATACATATTCCAAGAGAATAGAACGCAATTCACAATGAGCGGGCGAAATGAAACCCATTTCAATTCGTAGAATTTTCAGCGCAAAATTACGAATTGCCGATCTGAGGCTCGATAACCCGTTAATCATCCACGCGAAAATATTGAATGTGCAGGTTCACAATGCATAATTTATTGTCCTCTAATCTCAGACAGGACGGCTTGAAATATGCCAGTTTTCATTGTCGTCGGCTTAATGATTCCGCGGATCTGTATATACGAATGCCGGAGCAACGAAAAAGATCTATAAGTGCCCTTCAATGTTCTATTTCAGCGCTGAACCACTTGATGAGATGCCGGTCTGCCTAAACCCTTTTAACATATACGACCCAAAGTTTCGAGACGATCCATCCGTTCGCCGCCAAGCGACGGTATCTTACAATATGTAAGATACCGTCGCGCTCGGGGCGTTGTCGAGTGAAATTCGCGCGAGGAACAAGCCCTAATTGGGCCGCGAGGCCGTTCGCGACGCTGGCTAGGGGTCTCGAAGACTTTGCGGCGGGGCGGAGGGGAGGGGCGGAGGATAGCGCGAACGGTGCCCCATACGCGTCGCGGCGGTATGAACAATGCCGACGTTAATTCCCCACAGACGGGCCGTTGTCGCGAGAGGCGGTTGCGACGACGCGGCGCGCATAATGCGGGACGAGTGGCTGCGCTCTCCTTGAGCCTCTCGGCGCAAGGAGCGCGTTTTACGGCCTCGCAGCGTGAGGAGGAGCCCCATCGAGACATATTCCCAGGAATATATAGTTCTTAGGATGTGGATAGGATAAAATAGTTGTCGCTGATTGGGCTCGTTTCATTCGAGTGTGTGCCAATACCTTGATTATCTCGCTCATATATATGTATGCAAAGAATGTTCTTCTTTAAAAACATAATTTTGACAAAGAAAATCCGCACAATAGGGTGCTCTGTATAGAAATTTCATCTATTTTAAAATCAAAAATAAGCTTCATTGAATACTTAATGATTTACTGGGAACAGACTGCAGATGAAGTGAATATTATTGAATTTTGTGTAGATATAGAGATATCGTCTTATTCATTGAGTTTTAATGTTGTTCTTTTTTTTTAATTTGATAGAAAAACCGTTTGTATTCATATATTTTCGAAATTTACTATTAGGAAGAAAAATTTTATTGTCATTCGATGTGCTCTATATAAAACTGGAATATTGTTAAGATTTAATAGAACTATAATACGATAATAACGATATATAACACAAAAATATCTTATCATAGTCGGATAAAATCAGAATTCAATGCGGGACCCGTACAATAAATTCGAAAATAATGCAACGATCTTAATGCCTCGCTACGACGTAAAGCCGCCTTTCTCTCAACGCCGACAATGCGATAACACCGCGGCGGACCGACGTTAAAATTGTCGCCCTCATATCTATTCGTAAGCCGGGTTTATTTTCACTTATTTCCGTACCATCCGGCCACGTAGCAAAGAAAAGACGGCGCTCGGGTCACGTAGCGCATAAGTACATTACCGGACGGATGTAAAAAAAAAAAAAAAAAAACGAACAAAACAACAAAAAAAAAGAAGAGAGGAATCCCATTCTGCATCTAAAGAACTACTCGTCCGAGAGCCGCGAACGGCGTTGTCAGCCTGGCCGCGGACGAGCCCAGCGCTGAGTGCCGGGGGTTGAAAATAAGAGAGAGAGAGAAAGAGAGAGAGAGAGAGAGATGAAAAAAAGTAGGAGAAGCAACGCCGAGCGCGCGCTCTCTCGCAATTTTTCCGAAGCCACTCGTTCGGCGGCGCGGGTGAGGGGGTGGGAGATAAGCAATGTGTCGGGCCCCACTGTATTTCGGTCGGTGTAATAACAATTGCGACGAATTCACGACGCGAGACTCTACTACCACGCCTCGCGTTTCGCGCGACGAGGGAAGGAAGAGGGAGCGTGGAGGCTGGAAGCGATATTGGGGATCGACGAAGGCGAGCGGGCCGGGGGCTGACTACGAAAGTTCGCCCGGCCCTCTTTCTTGGGCGAGAAATGAGGCGACAAACGGCTCCCGCGCTCGTTCCGCTTTCCGTTGTATTGCGCCGCCGAGCCCCCGTCCTGTCTCGTTCTACCTCGCCCCCGCCCCGATCGACCGATCGCGTCTACAGCTCGCGCAGTGCGGAGCCGCTAGCCGCTGTCCCAACGATTACTCTGGTATTTTTTTCTTCTCGCCCTCCCCTACGCCTCTGTTTATCCGCCACTGGCGTTTCGGTCCTGCTAGCGTCTCGTCGGTAGAGCAGGGCGCGCGTGCGAGTAAAGGATGGGAGGCGAGATGACGACAAACCAGCCATATAATGGAGGATAAGCAGAGCCATAAACGTCACGATAAAGAAGGACAGTGCGCGAGGTTTAGATTGTTTTTGTTGTTGCTGTTGTTGTTTTCGTTGTTGGCTGCCCACTTTTGGCCGAGCAGAGGAGTAAATAATCAACAGGATTGACTCCGCGGCAGTGATTTCTTCTCTAATAATGCTCGAAATGTGAAGATATTCCCTTTGGGATTATCATCACGTTATTGACAATAATTAAGTAATAACTTTTTTGGTCAAACTCTAATGTGAACAAATTTTTACGCTATTCCGATTACAATATAAAAATTCAATTTGTCTCCAAGCCTAATAACTCCAAGTCATAATAGCGCGCTGTTATTTTTTAATTCCTCAAAAAATTCCTCGAAACTTGGTTATTTCGAAGTACGGCAGTGCAGGAACGTATGAATTTTTAAAATAGTACTTCTTCGTAAAATCCATCATTATTTTCATATAAATTCTCCATTTTTTAATAAGAACATTTGGTTATAAGCTAATTTCTATTAAATACGAGTAAAATTACAATAGTAGATTGAACATTTTGATCACTGAACCCTTGCACACACGAGTAATTTAGCCCCGAAGTCGATTTTAGCACAACAACGAAATCAATGACGTTGCTAATTCCACAGAACCGTATTAAGAAAATTTATCGAATTAAATCAACTACGCGTAATTAAAAGCATTTTCACGCGAGAGTCCCATCGTTTATCATGATATACGGCTCAATCGCAATAGAAAATGCCGCTACAGCGGCAAAGCGCCTCTGTACGAGTCCGTTATATTTATATACGATACACCTCGAGCGACGACAAAAAGCGAAAGATCCCCTCGATTTCAAGAAAGAGAAAAAGTGTTTCGTAAGAACGTAGAGGAGAAAAGTCCGCGCGACGCGGAGCAAATAAAATAAAACCCAGGGGCAGCGGAAGAAATAAAGCAATGGATATAATAGAGAAAAATGGAGCCCAATAAAACGAGAATGAGCGAAAGGGAGATATTGCGGGGGGGGAGCGGGGGATGAGAGCGAGAAGAGAGCAAGGCAAAGGGAGGAAGAAAAAAAATTGAGAATGATAAACAAAAAGAGGAGGAACATTTTATGAAAGAGAACAGATACCGAGCAGCTCGGTATACCATCGCACAACCGACGCCTCGTCTTATTAGGCCGCGTTGACGCGCGCCTCTGCGCGGCCGTTCCGTATATACCCCGAACGGTCGGGCAAAGTACTAAGCTTGGAGGTGGGTGGGTGTGTGCGGGGGGGGGATGAAACGGGGCTCGTAAACTCCCGTTAAACGAGCGTCCCGGAGGCTCGGTCCGCCCGCCTCGGACGCGGAAGAGATTGAATCCTTAATTTACGGCGGGGCAGCGGGGAGGCCGGCCGGGCTCGGCGCGATTCCTTATTAAACCCGATATTTCAGGCGGCGAGATTCGAAGGAACTGTGCCGGCTGCTGGGGGGGGGGTTAAGGTCGTCCCCGTTCTGGGTCAGTGACGCCGCAGTTGACGCCGTATTACACGGCGAGGCCCATATACACGTACGCGTAATCCGATAAAGTGGAATGGCAGTTTTTTTTTTTTGCCGGAGAGACGTCGCGCGGAGGTGGAGAATTATTGCCGAAGAGTTCGTTTTTTTTCTCCCTCTTTCTCTTCCGTTCGTCGATTTTCTGCACAGAGGCGAAACGTCGGCCGTGGCGTCCGGCGGCTCGAGGTTTCGCCTTGCGCTCGATCTTCGGGACTGTCTCGCAAGCATCGACTTTGCTGACCACGCCGGCATTGGCTCGGGCGTAATCGTCGACTTACAGAAATGTATTTGATGAGCGAAATTTTTTTTCCTATACCTATTGAAAGGGAAAAAAAGGGAATATACGGTTATTCACGTGGTTTTCGAATTATTCAATTATAATTTTTCGAAATCCAGAAAAAAAAAACTTCGAAAATCCAGAAAATCGATCGAAAACGGCTACCAGCTTACTTTTACGCGGTTTTTTGGAATTTTTTTTTGTCGTTTTTCATACAAGGAAAGTAAATAATACAAATTTTTTAGGGAATGTAATTATGTTTCATTAAGCTCTCCCAACTCCCGTTAAGGGTCATTTAGTTGATAACATTTGAATTTAGTGCTATGCACAAAAGATACATTGCATATATAAATAAAACATTATATTTTTAAAGTCTAGGCTATTAGTAACTTGATAATATTTACAACGACGGCTTAGGCTTGTAAATTAGCAATCGTATCTAAAAATAAGGTCAACACAATCAACTTATATATTTCTTCAAAAAATTTAAAATATTTAAAAACTGTATAACACCGTGAATTAAAGTGTCTAAGCTATGTGCAGACATACCTGAGCGAAATCTGACCTTTAAAGAAAAAATATACCTTATTTTACACACCTTAATTTAATCCTGGAAAATACACACTATCACGAAAAAAGTTTTTGAAGCAAAAGAGTTTTGGTAAACAATATTAAAATTAATATAGCTAATTTTCATCTGTTTTTCTCATCAAATTAGAACTGTAAAGGTGAAGGAATTGAAAATTGTTCTACTAATCCGATCATGTCTCATTCGACTTGTGCTAAAATCTAAAAAAGTCTTTCAAAGTTGAAAAAATACAAAAAAAAAATTACAATTTCAATACTTCAATACTTCACACTAATTTTCCAGCTCCTATTGGTTAAAAAGATGGCATTTTGTAAAAGAAGAAGGGATACGATAAGTAACTTTTAATTCTGATTTTGAATTTTGAAACTTTGATGGCAGCATGCCTATACTCCGATCCTAAAAACTCTGCTATTACAATTTTTTTTTGAGCTCGTAGCTGATAATTATGCAATCCTTATACTTTAATGAAGTTGTTTCCGCGAGTAAACACATCGATCGATGAGTGGGGACTTACTAAAAATCGAATGAACTTTAGAATAATAACACAAGTACAGAATGTTACGAAGCCATGCGGATAATTTCGCAGGCAGTAACAGTTAGGGGCAAGGCCCTTAATCGCCAATTTACATTTACGAGTACGAAAATTGATGGCAATAATAATATTTGATATCGTCGAATTTTCATCGCCAACGTTATTTTTAGGACGCGATAATTTCACTCGAGCTCCGCCGCCATTTGTAGAGGATCGTTCGTTGTGCTATGAGCAAAAAGGCCATTCACCTCTGCGCTCTATCCACGTTGTAGCCACGTGGCTAAGCAGTCCGCGAAAAAGCATCCATGCAAATATATATACAAATAAATATGTATATATATATATATATATATATATATATATATATATATATATAAATGTGTTGATAATTCACCCAGACGCCATCGAACACCAGCTCCTCTCTCCCGGCCGCCCCATCCCCTTGCCATTCAATTTCTCCCGGCTCCGCGAGTATTCAACCCCATCTCGCAAATCTCGGCCGACAGCGCATTTTATTTTGGGATTATCTCGCGCCCCACCCCCCATCCACCCCCCCCTCGGCAACAGGGTTTCCACTACTCCTTTTTTACCATATGTAAAACCGGCCTCGACAACCTCTCGCCTCTTCTCCGGCGTTATATTCTCGGAGCCTCGCTGCCGTCCTTGCCCCCCTCCCCTTCCACCCTCCACCCCAGTTCGCCACCCCCTCACACGCCACCCTCGCACGTCCGGGAATCGCCGAGGCGCGAGAGAAGACGGCAAAGCCGCCGAACATGCAAAAGCGCGAGCGGAGCCGGCGCATATCCCTCCCCTGATCCGAGGCTTTTAGCCTTTGAGCCGCGGGGGGGATGGGATTGAGGAGGGCGGGGGGGGGGGTTCGGAGGAGGTGTTTGCCTGGACGAAATATAATAAAAGCCCCGGGGGCGCGCGAGAAAGGCCGGCGTCTCGTGTATAGATTTTCGAATATTTTCCGCGTTCTCTCTTTCCACGTCTCGATCTCTCGCGCTCTCTCTCTCTCTCTCTCTCTCTCTCTCTCTCTCTCTCGTTCTCGATGCTCCTGTGCAGTATATCTGCCCGATCCCGGGAGGTGGGAGGTGGGTGGGGGGTGTGAGGGGCCGTCCTCTAGGCGCATCCGCTGATGCAATTTAGAAGTATCCGGGAAGCTGGATGGGGGGGGGGTTGGTAGTCCATAGTAGATTCTCAACAGTAGCTTTCTGCGCGTCTCGAGCGCTGCTGCTTTATACTTCCTTTATTATTTTGCTTAGCTAAAATTTAGTTTCGACGCCCGATATTCGACTCGAAGTGTTTATTTGCCTCTGATCCGTACCTCTGATTTTCAACACGATATTTTTCCCTCCGTTCGTACGGTTCGGGTAGAAAATGGCTTCTTGAAAATCTTCTTATATTACGAATTATGGTATATTCGATATCTTATGTTAAGAAAAAAAAAACAGACGGATATACTTTCGATTGAAGCAAATCTTAAAGAACTTTATAATGTCCATGCTTGAATACGATTATAAGACGATCTTAAAACGTATCTTAAAACTTTTTAGCAAGTAACACGAGTGCCTGTACTATTTCTGTTGAATGTATACTTCATATTAAAGAGAACGTTTTAGTTGTGTATTTCAATATTTCGTAATAAGTAACGTAAATTTAACTGGTTTTATTAATAGTAATTAATTTACTAATTTTATTGGTTATATTAATAGACATAATTTTAATTTTGCTTATAATGAAACGTCGATTGAGCGATACTTCTTTAGGAAATCTAAATTTCCTCTCCATTGATCAATTCTATTTTTTGAAATGAAACATTTTTCACCTTCTCTTATAATCTTATAATCTTATCTCGTTTTCGTGAAATTTCATTAAATTTTTTTTTTCGCTTCCATTGATCATTGAATAATTGAATTATTATTATTATCTTATCATTCATCGTCTGCATTTATTTAATTAAAGCAATTTCCACATTCGAATGCGTAAATCGATGACGCGCATAATATTATTCTTATTTTAAAATAATACAAAGTTATAGTTAAAAATTTCAATTATTTAATTTTACTAGTTCAATTTAATACGGATTATTAAAATTAAAAAATTTCACTATTTGCGTAATTTTAAAGCTGCGTCACAAAGCATAATAATGCATTAAGTTGTTCTAGAAGGCATGGCTATCGGTCACTTGATCAACGTTGAAATTTATGTTTATGAACTCGAGATTACATATGTAATGGATTTAAAAAATACGAATAATTTATATTGCCATTGCATTAGTAACGGAAATATCATTTTCCCATTTATGACCAAAAATGCTCCCAATTTTTACTAGAAATTGAATAAATTCTGGGCATTATATTAAAGGAAATATATAACTTTAATAATTCTACAGCAACTTTGTACTCAATAGGAAACTTATAATAGCCAATTTTGACGAACTTCGTATAAATCTTATAAATTCCGTCATTGTATAATAAATAAAAATTTTCATCCCGACCCCGACAATCGAATTCCTATTATACGTTTATATAAAACACCGTTCGCTGCTCATCAGAGGCGCCGTTTCGCCGCGCATCTCGAGCCATCCGGCAATTCATCATCGACACGCAACGTTCGTCGACCTCGCTCCGATTTTCATCGCCCGGCTCCCGTCCCCACCCCACCCCCCCCCGCCATCCCTCGAATTTTCGATAATTCCACCGCGCGCGGCCTACTACGCGAATTCGCGAGACTGCGTCTCTCGCGTGCGCGGCTCCCCGGACCCCTCCCCACCCCCTAAACCCCACCGCCCCGACAACCGAAACGAATAAAGCGAGCGCGCCGGGGCGCCAACGACTCCAGGCCGCCCCCACCCCCCCCCCGACGACGGAGCAATTCGCCGCGCCTTCCGAGGAGGCGCGCAGGTGGGCCGGGGAAAATTTTATGGGGAAGTCCAATATTCCGCCGATTCCTCGAGATCGGCGCGCAAATCGAATGAAGCCCCGCGGCTCCTCCTCCTCCTCCTCTTCCTCCTCGTCCTCCTCCACCGCCACCCCTTCCACTTCCTCCGCCTCGCCGTGTGGAGGGCGCGAGGAAAGGGCGGCCTGGCAGTCGGGGGGGGGGGGGAAGTAGGAAAGGGAGCGAATGGTGGATGGGCGGTGGAGGGGTCTCCCCGCTCGCCGGAAACTAGATACGCTCCTTTTTTTTAGTCTCCGCTCGGCGCGTATATACCGTTTTAGGTTTCTCGCGCCTCTGGCTTTTATTGGGTTACGGGCCGGGTTCTCCTCTCATATATATATATATATATATATATATATATATATATATATATACACGTTTTTTTGTGACGTTTTTTCCGCCTCTTGGCCTTCTATACCGTTTTCGTCCTTCGCTTCCATTTTTATTTTTCTCGGCGAGCCCCGCGCGAAACGGGAAATAAGGCGAGAAAAAAAAACAGCCGCGCGCGACGATTTCGAGCAGGCGGATCTTATGAAATCAGAGGGCTCGTTTCGCTTTCGCGGAGGTTTATTACGTACGGGCGGATGCTCGGCTTTTTCCTCTATTGAAGGTTATAATCTAAGCTTGCCACTTATCCAGTCGCTCGCCTCTGTTTGTCGAATAATTCTCGAATTTCGAATTTTGTGTTTTTTTTTTTTTTTTTTTTTTTTAAGTACATTGGAATTCGAAAGAGACGACGAGCTAGTTCGAATGTCGCACGAAACAACATTTTCGAACTTCGGCAAAAAATTTTTTTACCGAATGGTGGAGCTACAAACGCTATCTTAAATATTGTATAAGGCTCTTTTATCGAATAATAATATTTCAACAGTTTTGTCCAAAAAAGCTATTATTTGAATTACGAAGATTTTATGTGATATTACAACTGACATTCCAGAAAAATTGAAATCATTCGCAAACTAAATCAATTATTAATATCGATTAATTTGTAATATATTTTTTCTTAATTAATAATATACGTACATAATTTATAAATTTGATTTACTGAATATAACGAAATTTTCGAGTACTGGATAAGCAAAGTGCAATTGAAAAAATTGTATAGCTATAGGCGTTTTAAAACTATACACCATTTTGTCAATCTCTCCTCATAACATCATATCTTCTTCAATATTTAAAAAAAAAAAAACTGTTGAAGCAGTTTAAGGAACTGTCCAACGTTTGAATGTTGGACAGTGACGCGCACATATATGACAGAGAAGTCTCGACACGATCGAGCGAGATAATATAACGCCGTCGAATTCGTAATTTTCCTAACGCTCCTCGCCGACGGCGTTCGAATTCTAAACCACCGCTGTCGAGCCGCGACGAGAGCGTCGGGGAAAAAGCACAGAGCCGCGGCAATACCCCCCCTCCCCGCCGCCTAAGCCATTGATAAGCATCCGCGCCCCGGCACGCTCCGCGGATCGGAGGATCTGCGCCGCCGCCTGGATAACTGCGTTATAACTCGCGACGGCTTAAACAATTAGAACGATGACAAAGTTTGTGGGTTGATTTGCAGAGACGCCGATGCCCTCCCTTCCTCTCTCTCTCTCTCTCTCTCTCTCTCTCTCTCTCTCTCTTCCTCTCTCGGGCCGTCGAGCTCATTTCGCGGATTAATGTTTAACGAGTTTATTACATAATTTAGTACGGGCTACGAGGCATCGAATCCCATGTCGCGCTGCCGTCGTTGCTCTTGCTGTAGTTGTTGCCGCTCCCTGCCCCCCGCCCCCGTCGTACCGGTGCAGCGCACGCGAGCGTATTTGACTGTTTGCTCATTCCTCCCGGGCCCGAGGCGCGGTTCGGAGGCCGAAAAGTTGAGCCGTTTACGGAATGTCCCATGGATTTTGGTGGATGTGAAGGATGGCTAGGACGAGGGTCAATCATTGACGATCTCGCTAAAATCTGGCAGTAATCGAGAACGAGGCGATAATTAAATTAGATCAACAATCGACGAATGATAAACCGAGGCACAGAATTAAATAGACATTTCTAGTATTGTGATTTTGTCGTCGTCCGATCTAATCGAGCGTAAAGTATATAGTGGAAAAGTTGGTTTTTACAATACACATACACGTGCAACAGTACGCTGCCACAAAAATTCGATGATCCGAAGAATTTAGGCGCGCAGTGTACGATTTTCAAAGGATGATACCTTAATGTGCAGAAAAATGGGTTTACAGCATAAAATGAGCTTCATAAAAAAACAGTAGATTTAGTGTGATATTTCATATTTTTAATTCGATGAAATTTTCATCCACAAGTAAATTTTATAATAAATGCACAAGTATGAGAATTTTACATTATGGGCAAAATACGAATATTCGAGCAGTCTCAAGGGCATTCGATATTTCGATAATCGGACGCGATAGGCCAATTTTGAAACGAGATTCTTAGCCAGCCCATTCCAGAATTTGCGAAAAGTGCCATTACAATGGAAATTGACAAAAATTATCCAAGATATGGACTTTCAAGAAAGATAAAACTTATTGTAATCCATTAATTCATTCGCACTCATCTGATTCTATCTAAGACTCGCATTGAGAATATCTTGCAAATAATTTTTATCGATGGCTTAGCATCGAAAATTACCATAATCGCTAATATTTGAGACGTAACTCGATGTCTATGCTTTTAAAGACACGCGAAAACAGTTCTACAAGATTGACGGGGGGCTGGGGAGGACATTGAAATAGAGCTAAAGGAGCCAAAACAAAATCAAATAAAAATATACCGTATAAAAGCCCGCTGCGAGTTACGTCTATTGCTATACAGCTCTCCTCGTTACCCGTGGAAAATTGGTCGAAGAGTCGAATGAGAGATAGACATATAGACCCTCCCATATTCTTATTGTGCGTTTATCTCTCTCACCGAGTGTAACGCCGCGTGGGGCTGCTAAATTATAAATTACTTGCGTGCAATTCCGAGGGAGCAAGTAAAGTTAGTAATGAAAGGATAAGTGATTGTATAGACCCGCGCGCGCGTGCGTACACCGATGTGGAGAATGACGACGATGGGGCGGGGGGAGGAGAGATGGGACAAAAAGCCGTGAGGGGTGGGGGGACGAGGGAACGACGGGGGCTCCGCGATACGTCTGAATACAGTCGGCGCCCGGCGAGATAAAGAAAGGGGGAGCCAGGGAGGCTCGGGCCGCGAGAGAGACGACGAGCCCGCGAAACGGGGTGGGAGAAAGCGCGAGGGGGGGGGAGACGTAAGCGGGACGAAAGAGACGATCCTCCGCGGCCCCGACCGTGGCTCGGGTAAAAGTCTGCGCGAGCGCCTCGGAAACAGCCGGAGAGACGTCTATCCCCGAACTCCATTACGATCCCGCTGCCACGGGGATTTCGCCTTGATTAACGAATAACGAGGAGGCACGTAGGTGCGCGAGGGCCTTTTCGACGGCGACGAGGCGATGGGGTTCGGAAAATCGTTTAACGGACCGATTGATTTTTTTTCTTTTTCTTTTTTCTTTTTTTTAACCGAGAAGGAATAATGACTAAAGTGTATAATAAGGCGAGCTATCGGTGCCTCGTTCTTGTTCCTTTCTATTTTTGTTGGCCCTGCCAAAATTGCCGTTATTCGAAAGCTGCGCTTTGGGGGATGACCGAGCAAATATCGCACTGTGCTTCCAATGATTTTCTCTTTTTTTTTAATTAGAAGATTTGCCAAAGAAGCTGGAATAGGGAACGCTCTGCTCGCAATCCTGGAGGCCACGGCTATTTTGGAATCTAATTCGCGGCTTAAAATTCTAATAGTCCCGTATCTGCTTCCACCACGTGGTCCACTCGCTTCTCGCCGCGCGCCACCTTTTCCATCCAATTTCGCAGTCTTCCCGGCTAAGATCCGGGCGCGGAGGGGTCACGCTCGACGCGACTACCGTCGACAATCGCATTATTAAACCGCGCGGATCCCTGCCGTCTTTGAGGAAGGAGAGTCGCTAGCGTTAAAGTAAAAGTAATAATGATACACGAACGATGTGCAACTATATTGGCCATCATTCGCGACAATCGTGTAGCGCGGAGCTCGGTAAGCCGAGGATGCAGTACGTAGCTCCGTGACACTGACGTGTCGCGCACGAGCGTTCGCGATAATGGTAACGTTGTATTGCTCGCCGTGCGCTAATGGAGTTACTGCCGGCCGACGGAAGCACTCGCGAGGAGGCCACTGAAAAGAATCTCGTAATACTTATTTTTCATACGTGTGCAATACTTTCTCAGGCTGTATTTTAGAATTTTAATTTACTTACCCTTGGATGCCAACTGATTTTGAAAAAATAAACTTTTAAATCGTAGATGAGAATAGAAAATTTCGAAAACGAAAATCCAATGGCTGTCTGTAAAAACAGTTAGCTCGAACTGTCATCAAACTTGTCCTCGAAAATTATATTTATCTATGTTTCAATTTGCCGAATATTCTTACCAATTTCATCGATCGGTATTCACCAATGGCCCGACCATCGCGCAGCTGGATTTTCGGGGATTGTCTTTTTTTTTTTTTTTTTTTTTTTTAAGGCAGATCTCCGCTCCCCAGCCCCCTCCAGGCTATGGAGGGTTTGTCGTTCCAATTAATACGGGCTTAATAGGCCGCGCGCCGCTGAGGCAATTAATCGGAGCCGAGAATCCGTACCCGGAACAGATGGGCCAACATTCATTTTTACCCGTTGGCAGCGTTCGATATCGGAGCGAGCAGTTTCTTCGGCGGGTCGGGGCGACCGGCAGGGAAATGGGAAAGACGAATAAAAGAAGGGTGGTAAAGAGAGTAGAGAGAGAGAGAGAGCGAGAGGGTGGGAGAGGTGCCAAGGGAAAGCTTAAAGACTCTGTCGCGAAAGTTAATAAGAACGTCAAATTCGAGGAGGATGGGGGGGGGAAGGCTGGGGGTGGACGGAGGAATCCTAATTAGTTATCAGTAGCCAATAACCCAGGAGCGATCGTCTCCTGGATATATAAGAAGGCCGTGCAGGTCCGTGGGGAGAAACGACGCGACGAGGAGGGGGCGTCGTGGTGGGAAGGGGCGGGGATGAGTAATAAAAGGCCTCAGCCGTGTTAGACGCGCCGATAAATTGCCCCGCCGCCCGATCCGCTCGTAGCGCGCAGTGGAAACAATATCCCGATTCTCTCCGTGATACGTATACATCGACTCGCGCCGACAATCCTAAGTAGAAGGGTGAATAAAATTCTGTATTTGTGTGATGTATAGAATTCTGTAAAATTACAGATCCTATGTAGAGGTATGAGGAAGGGGAAGGGTAGGTGGTAGTTATGCGACCAGGTGCGCTGTGATTCTCCGAAACTCGAGGCTCTGTCGGCTGTTTTAAACATTTTAATTGCAGCAACGGTTTGTCCTCCGCGGCTGAGAGTCGGAGACCGAAAGAAGGCTACACACACACACACACACACACACACACATATATATATATATATATTTATCTGTTCATAGTAAATTGTTCGAAGAGTAAACATCAGGCTCGTGCGGCTAAGTTCGTAGAATCGACAGGGTGGAAATGGATTTTTCAATGTCCCGAGCGGGATTCGTGTAATTAAAATTAAAAGAAACTGAGACGGTGCGCGCTTACGATGGGAGACCGAGGGGGAGTATAAGACGCGAATGAAGCGAACGCGGAGGGGAGAGAGAGCTTTGGCGGGACGAATGGAAAGAATGAGAAGGGCCGGGTGGAAGAGAGAGAGAGAGAGAGAGAGAGAGAGAGAGAGAGAGAGAGAGAGCGAGTGACTAATTATTTTATATATAGTCTGCGCTCGCTTTAATCGGAGACTAAGTCGTCTTTTCGTGGCAGTTTCATTGCCGATTAGATTGAGACGATAGTCCCGCTTGCTTTGCGTCCGCCCCAGCCCCTCCCATTATCCAGGCGCCGACTCGTGGCTGTGTTTTCTTGGAGTTAATGACGGCTGTTCTTTTCTTTTGTTTCTTTTTTCCTTTCCTTTCTGCTTTTTTTTCTTCTTTTAATGAAATTGCGACATCGGGGATTTACAGTGAAATTTGGAGGGAATGAGAGAGGGGGGTTGGTCGGCGGCTCTGCTTCCAGTACAACGGGACGATTAGGGGCTTCGTTTGTTCATGGGAGAGGATCGCGTTCGCGTGGTCTCGGCGTCTGCCGCACCTCCGTGGACAGATGCCAGGCTCTCGAATTAACTCATTGAATATTTTTTCGAGATAAGCCAAAATTTTTGGCCGAAAGCGAAAACGGCGAGAGAATAAATACTAAGAAGCCGTCGGATGTTCGTAGTTGATATGCTTTTCATTTTCGAAAAACGTAAAAAAAATTCTTCATCAGCTTCAATAATATATTTCTAGGCTATAATAGCGAGAGATAAAGTGTGAGAAAGATGGTGAAAGAGAGCGAGAGAGAGGGGAGAGGGAAAAAGTGCATTTAATATATGACTCAAAAATCAAGCTTGAGATTGCTTAGATATTTAATTTTAGGATAAAACGAAGTAAAGATTAAATTAATCTAAATGATTCTAATTACATTTGTGGAAATTCTCATATTAATATAATACTTAGACTTAGGATTAATAATTATGAGAATATCGAATAATGTCCAATAATTCGAAGCTAGTTCAAATTACTAATTAATATTTGTCTTTCGTTTCGATAATATTCCCAGCGCCGAAATAGATGATCCGCAGTTTCCCAATTCGAGATTTGATTTGAATTGACTGTATTAAGTTTAAATTGTGATTAAAAGGTAGTGAGACATTATCTGTTTAATAGAAAACTTTCTGGGATCATGTTTTTTTTAAGGATTGTACAAAAGTATTCTAGATGAAAGAAAACAGGACGTGTTTTTTTAATTCTTTTTTCTTCTTCCAAGAAATTTTCCTTGTATCATAACATATAGAGTAATAAAGGACAAATCGAGAAATATCGATGTACATCAAAATATCCTTTTGAAGCTATTCTTTTTATCAATCAGTCGCGTTCGTCATCAAAAATTTATGAAAGTAACTGACGATATGATTCTTGTCCTATCCACTGCATTTAATAAATTCAATGAAAAAGTGAAGGTAGTGTCCGCAAATTAAAAAGATATTTGTCGAAACATTTTTAGTAACTGGGCTCACTGCATCGAAGCAACAAAATGTATGCCGATACTGCCGATTTTAGTCGGCGATGCAATGAGCATATGCAAACATGCCGTTGCTGTATCTGTTTCCGGCCTTGTGATCCGCAATCTCGTCGCCGAACTTTGTCGCTGCAGCCGCACTTCCGCCGGTAAAATTCAAACGGCAAAAATGAATTCCAAGCAGCCCGCAAGAGCCGACGAGACCAACTCGCTCGCTCCGTATTACGGGATTCTGTGCCGTGCGAAACTTCTCCGCCCCCCGCCCCCGCCCCTGCGCCACTCGCACGACCCCAGCGAGTCCTCGCGATCTCGGCATCAGTTGGAGAAAGGTAAACAGCGCCCCCGGTACGTAGCGGCAACAATCAGAGCCCGATTGCCAATGGATTGTCGTCGTTCTCGTCGCATCCCCCTTTCTCTCTCTCTCTCTCTCTCTCTCTCTCTCTCTGTCCCCCTCTCCATCCACCCATACATATCCGTCGACACGCCGGGCAACGTCAAGCCAAGCCCCTGCAAAAGTTCGCCGTTCGCTCGGCGAGCGCGCGTAGCTCCGAGCTCGAGCCAGCGAAAGGCTTCCGTCGTCGTCGTCGTCGTCCCGCCGCCAGCGCCGCGGAAATATCGTCACGCTCGTATACGCGGGCTCCCCGTCGCCCGGCCGCGGCGCAGCGAGCCGCGCGACTCGAGACGGGAGGGCGGGAGGTATCTGGCTCTTCGGTAACCCGTGCGCGCGTGAATTCATTCGCTCCGGCGCCTCCCTCGCCACGCTTATCGCCCTCGCTCCCGTCGCTCCAGTCCCTGCTCCCCCCCGCGCCACCTCCCCCTCCCCCAAGGCCTCGCTCGCGCGGCCGCGCTGATATTTCGCCGAGCCGAGAGGCCCGCGGACGGGAGCTTGGGCTCGAGCTTTAGTCCCGGCAACGCGCGATACAGAGGACGGGTGAATTACTCGCGGAGTATGTTAATGTCGGTTGAGATGGCTTGATCGGGAGGGCGAGGGCGCGCGGGTGCCGAGGGTGGCGGAAATTCAATTTGAATTTCGACAATGGCCTATGGCCAGAAGTTTATATATATATATATATATATATATATATATATATATATATATATAGCAATAGATACTTTGGTTATTTTAAATATTCACTAGGAAATAGGACGTTGTTTCTAAAAGACATGTATATATATATATATTTATTTATTTCTAAAAATTCGAATACGAGCAATCGAATTTCACAGAATAACATTCGAAATCGGTATTTTATATTCTTAACAGTTTTCTGGTCTTATAAGCAATTCTCAACGATCTAATTGGTTGACATGAGAACTTACTATTCTAAATACTATATTTAATATACTATATAATGTTAGCACTCTATTCTAGCATATACTGAAAGACAGAGAGTATGATTGGAGATGAATGAGAAAGACGGATAAACAACACGTTTTAGTGATAACATGTCTATGTATTGTCGGATCATTGAGATCACCATTTGTAGGACCAGTAATATATATTACGCACCTAAAGATTTATAGGTCGAAAATTGCGATTAAATAATGTATTCTTTACTCTTAAAGTGCTAATTCACTTACACCCATAGTTTAACCTAATAATCGTATTATTTTTCAATTTCAGATTTCCAACCGTACCTCTCGAACTTGCATCAATGGCTTCGATTCTTTTTCAAGGTACGCTAAAATACATTATCGTATTATCAACAATACATGCCTCTGTATAAGATTATATTATAATAGTACTGCGTATTACACTACCTATATCGTTTATCGGTATACAAATCGATATTAAGTAAAGCACACATGCTTATTAGGCAATGACAAATTCCTCATGGGATTCCTTTCAAGTTCAAAAAAAAAAAAAAAAAAAATTTCTTACCTTCGCTCCGGCAGAGCACCAGCGCGTGAAATTCCGTATTAATCTTTAATCCCCGGTGAATTCTCTCCGCGTATACAGAGGCGACTCTCTCTCTCTCTCTCTCTCTCTCTCTCTTTCGCTCCGTCTCCCTCTCCGTCTTGCCTTTGATACACCACGGGCTCATACGCCCCGTGCAGCTTTAAGGGAAAACAGAAACTACGTACAAGAAGGAGAAACGGCGAAAGGGCTCGAGAGGGAGCAGGGGGTGGAGGCAGGACGAGGAGCAGAGAAGGAGGAACGATTCCCGAGGGTGCGAACGCAGGGCACCGAGGGTGTAGCGCGCGCAACCCAGTCACTGATTATATATATATATATATATATATATATATATATATATATACACACCGGGAGTCGGGGGGTTTTGTGGGGATGGGAAGGGGCGTTATCCCAATACGAATTAAAACATATCAAAAGCACATAGAGGACACCGATAACTTTACCTTCGGCCCCCCAATTTAACTCTCCGCTCTCTGGGACCCGGTACCTTCTCCCAAGCCCCGCTGGCCAATCGCGCGTTTCTCCCTCGCACGCGGACTCCACGTCGGCCGGCTCGCCCCGCACCGAACTTCTCGACGACGTCTCGGGAGGCTGCGAGCGCGACGCCGGATGTCCGAGGAATGAACGCGACCGCGCGCTGCCGCGGTGCTTTTTTTTTTCTTTTCTGTATACATCCGTCTAGAGTGATTTCATCAGTGGCTCTCTTGGTCATTTTACTTCTGTTTTTGTGTTTAATTATTTGAAATCGGGATGCATTGGTGAACGGAGATGATATTACACTGGCATTATGGATAACGAAAACTAGCTCTTGCAACGTCGAGCTACTCATGATATAAAGTTGAGACCCGGGATTTTACATTTTCAATCTTTAACGCTAGCTGATAGGTTGATGATTTAATAAGCTTAATATACGCCTGTACATTCCAATAAAAATCCAACTAAGTACTGCAGTTGTCATATTAATCAAATCTAATTGATAATTTTTAAAGACACAACTTTCACTAGAATGAAATTTAGTTATTAACCTATTTAAGAAAATAACGCTAAACAGATCGTGTTTATGTTAAACCAGTAGTTGGTTTATCAAAATTGACTTTTCTTCATAAAAAATAACAGTAAAAGAGCAATAATAAGAAATCACGCTAACAAAAAGACTTTTTATTACCATTCGTTCACCGAATCATATTTAGATCCATTGTATTTCTATATTTACAACCACGCTGGGGACATCTCTCGCGTAATTTTTAGCATCATCCGACTGCGTTTCGCGCGATATTCGACCGCCTGCATCGAAACTGATCGGAATCAACGCCGCGTTCGAACCGACTGCGCCGCTAGAAGTCCCGCTCAATATCCGAAAATTCCTCGTCGCGCCGGAAAAACGACGGAAAACAAGCGCCCTACCAAAAAACAAAAAAAAAAAAAAACCAGGCCTCGCGTACTACCCGCGCCTGCGTATATGTGTCACGGAGGAGTGGGACGAAGAGTCGGCTTAAAGATAGAAGAACGCGCGCACCGGCGCTCGTCTCTCGCTCTTTCTCTCTCTATCTCTCTATCTCTCTATCTCTCTCTCTCTCCCCCGACCTCTTTTCCGGGGGCGAACGTTCGCGCGGGCAGCCCGAAGTATTTTAATATCGAGCCCCGGCCCCCGCGGCGGCGCGGCGTCGCGTCATCCGCGTATGTGCGAATGGCCGAGGAATGCGGGCGCGCTCTCGAGGGGCAAAATGAAAGAGAGAGAGAGAGAGAGACGTGGAGGCTTTTATTGTTTGGCCGGCGCGATGGTTCCGCGCCCGCGCGGGCCCTCGAGACCGGCCAGACGACCTCCCGGCTCACGGTATAAAACTTATCCCCCATGGTACTCGGCATTCTTCTTTTCATTCCCTCCTGCTTCCTCTTTTTTTCCATTTCTGTATTCACCCCCGTGCCCTCCCTCTTCAACCCTGTCTATTCCTCTTCGGCATCTCTTCATGGCTCGCCCTCTCTCTATCTCACTGTCTATTCCTTCCTAATTTTCTCGCTCTTCCGGGCGAGCTGGGAAAATTTGAAATTTTTTTACGGACTAGCCTATTTCGATATTGGCGCCGCCGACGTAGGCTAAAGATTAATCTCTATATATAGAAGATGCCGGAATGATACATTGTGGCATCGCGCGTTTTTACGTTTTATTTTTTTTTGTTTTTTGTTTTGTAATACCTCGGAAACCATGCATTATGAGCATATAATAAAACTGGATGTTACATTGAACTATTTTTAACTGATGAAAAATTGTAAGATTCCTGAGAGATGAAATAACGCTGACTGACTACGGGCTTTATTGACGCTTTTATCACAATATTAAGTTTGTTTGCTGCGCGAAACAAATTAACAATTTCGACTTACGAACGAAATGACGGCCTGCCTTTGAAAGCTCCCATATATCACATTTTCTGTACAACAGCCGAATATTCTTAATATTTTCATGTGCATTAGATCATTATTAGCTTAAGATCGAGTCAAATAACTAGTTCGTTTAAAAAAATTTCTAAAGAGAGAAATTTCAGAGTATCACTAGTTCACTATTCATTTATCTATTTAGTATATATTCATCTGTCTATTTTTTCATATTAGTATCGGAAGTGTATACGATGCGTAGATATAAATCTATATATAAGGATAACTAACATTTGAATTTGAGTGCAAAAATACGGGACATTTTTTCTGGAACTGTTCTAGAACTTTAATCCTCACTGCAACCTCTCGTGACGAGATTTAGACTACGTGCTAGCCATATAAGGTTGCCTCGAAAAGTCACTTTGTTTGATGATTCGTCTATGACGTTTGAATACATGTTCTGTAAGAAGAGCCTGTAAAGCTGATCGTCTCAATACATTATATAAAACAAACCTCTTTAGAAAACAAATCTCAATACTTTATATAAGAGCAAACCAACTTGTTGGCCCAATATTAATCAAAAACACTTAAGTATACATTAAATATATATAGCTTGGAGGCTGATATTGACAGTCTTATCAAAAAAAAAAAAGAAAAAAAAATCATAGCAAACGATCGCTCGCACACAATGTCAAAATAATATCTATAGTCCTTCGTTATCATCTTGAGCGTTATTATTATTGCTATTGTTATTATCATTATCATCGCTCTCCCCCGTTCAATCGCATCGCATTCTATGATCGTACGTCCACTGGTGCGTCCATAACTTTCGCCCGTTCGCAGCTCATCCTTCGATGCTCCCCGGTAAATATCGGACGCGATATGAGCGCAGCACCCCCGTTCATCCCTCAAAACCCAAAAGCCCTTTCCGACGAATGCGTCAAAGACTTCTGTCTCTCTCTCTTTCTCTCTCTCTCTCTCGCTTGTATATACCAACACATACAGTGTATCCTTTGCAGGCGCGTGGGGAGAAAAGCGTCGATCGGGACTATAGTACGAAAATCCCTTCCAAGTCGCGCGGCATATGATGTGTATATATATAGATATGCAGGGGGAAAGAGAGAGAGAGAGAGAGAGAGAGAGAGAGATAGCGAGGGATAGAGATTTTCCCTCTTCCCAGGCGAGCGGACCATGAAAGCCGCCGAGCTACGTGTGCCGTTCGCGCGTAACTGCCGCTGCGGCGGATCAGCCGTGCGCCCGATTTCCATCGCCTCGGGCGGACTTTATCCGGCCTCGCACTACTGATCTTCGACGGGCCGACGGACCTCTTCTGTCGAAAGGCTCTCGCGGCTGTAAGTTTCCGTTATACCCGGGCAAAGGGGATCTTTTCCGCTCCTCTTCTCCCGCCCCTCCCTTTTGCTCGTGGTCGGCGGAAAAAGCGTCCTAAACGGATGTGTCGCGGGTTACGCGTCGACCGGTGATTTTTCCACGTCCCACTTTTCGAAAGAGGTTTTTCTACAGATTCCTGCGAAGAGGTATTATCATATAATAAAAATTGACAATGGAAGCTCCGTTACCGTCTGGACGTATCGCTTAGCCCAGCAATGCGTTTATGCAAAAATTGACGAGAGAACGAAATGTCGACGATATCTAATCTTGAAAAAATTAAGTGAATGCAAAGAATTAAATTACAACGCTACAGCCAACCTCTGCAAATATTTATTTACAAATATAATGAAATAAAAAACTGGTTATAGTTAGTTCAAAAAACTGATCAGTGTTGTATATATTGGATGACATTCTTTATTTACGTGAATTTTCGGCCACTTATTAGTATCTTCACTTTCGCAAGTAGCATGAAACATTTCTTAATTGCCAAAAGAAAGCGTAATCAAAACTTACAATGCATAATTCAAAATAAAAATTCAACGTATACTAGTTACTTCTGATCACCAGTCAATACTGAAATAAGTTGCAGAATCTGGCCTGAATTATCTGTAAAATATTAGGAAAAAAATTCGTTTGCAAGTTTCAACCGAAAACTTTTATATATTCAACATAATTCGTGTTCCAATTTAGTAGATCATATTGCCTATTGAATTTTTTTTTTGTTTTAATTAAATAATTGTACGCGAAATATTTGTAGAAATGAAAAGTGAAGATTTTCTCGATTATTAGATTATTATAGCCATCACGCCAGAAAGTGTGATTTTATTGAATCGCAATCAGGGGAGAATCGAATTTATGAATTTTATGTAAATTCGATAAAATCGACAGAATGAGACCGAGGTTAAATATAAATTTTGTATTCTACGAAGCTTCGAGAATCTTTCGCCGTCAACATTCATGAATATTTAGATGACCCGGAACGTTGTTTTTAAATCCGAACTTCAAGCACAATTTATATATATAGAATAGAAATTATAAGCATCTTTTAAAAAAAATTTTAACAAAACAAAATAACAATATTCTGCAAATTCCGAAGACAAATCGGACTTTTACGATTGTTCGAAATGTTCATCTAATCCCCGATCGACGGACGGTCCCGCTACCGCGCCATTAGACCCCCGGGCGCTGAAAGCCACGGCGAACGAGGTTAGGAAAAAAGGGCCGAGCGTACGGGGCACGGCCCCGCGGCTACGCGAGGCCGCGAGGCGCGCCGATAAGCTCGGCGGGCCAAGGGGGCCATTATCGAAAAACGAGGGTCGTTGTTCCCATGGCCACGGTCCATTGGCGAGATAATGGCGGAGAGGTGTCGATGAAAAAAAAAAAAAAAAAATAGAATGAAAAGCAGGACGCTGGCGGTGTGGTGGACGGTGGTGGGGGGGGGGGGATCCAGCCGCGATGAAATACGCCGTAAGCCAGTGCAGGGCGATAACCGTACGGCCCGGCGTCTTGGAAGGGGGAGAGGGGCGGTAATACGGAGGAGAGTCTCGTCGCGCGAGCGCGTTATCCGTAATAAAATCCAAATGTACCGCAAGAGACCTCTTCGCCGTTTTCCCCTGCTCCTCTCGTCTCCGCCATCAACCCCCGCCCCCCATCCCTTGCTCTTGCAGCGTTTCTGCGATTTTTTGTTTTTTTTTTTGTTTTTTTCGTGTCTCCGATCATCGCCCGCGTCCAGCCGGATAATAACGCAGAGACGCGCGCGTCGATCGAAGATATCGACAGTGCTCATTACGACAGACGAGCCGAATGAAAATTCCAAAGCGGGAGAACCTCGCTTCCTCGCCACTTCCATCGATCTGTCTTCGTCGTCGCGTCCGTCCGCCGAGTCTTCCGCCGTGGTCGCCGACGCCTCCGTTCTAGATTTTTGTGTGCCGGCGCGCGGCACGCGTCCCGCGCGGGGTCCGTTTACGCGTCCGCTTTTAATTAATGTCGGCGGGAGAATCGGGGGGAGGAGGACCAATTGATCAACTATCCCCCTTCACCGCGAATGTATCGTGGGAGGATCGATGGTTCCTCGTGCGCGCAAGTAATAAATTAAGCGAGAAGTCGAACTTTTTTGCAGTCCGTTCACTTTAACCGCTTGCCTCGCTTAAGAACAGCTACTTTTTCCATTATTTGTTTGTATCGGAAATCAAGTAGTAGAGTATACCGTTCAGATTAGATAAATCTGAAAAAAAAAAACAGAAAGTCTTTGATATCTATACATTTCAAAAATGAATCATACCATTATTCTGAATTATCTTAACTTTTCTTCAGCAATTATTGAAATGAGCATGACTATAATTCGAATAGTTGTCTGCTTCATTGTTAAAGCAAATTTTTAAAAAAATGTTTCAGCTAACTCTACATTTACACAAAACGTTTCAAATAATCAGCAAAACAAACAAATCTAGAACGTTCTACTTTTTACCGTCAAAGCCCGAGAGAGCATCGGCGACGTCTTTAAACCGATTCACTACGACAATGGAGACGGTATTATTACAATCTCTAATTTTTCTGCAATCATCCATTCCTTCGAATCGCGGGCGCATGGATTAAGGAGAGGTGAAGTGAAAACGGAGGGCCGAAATTTGACTTAATTTTGCGCCCGGAGAGTCGCCTAACGACGAAAAAGACAACGAAGTTTGTCCCTGATTTTCTTCGCCGCGTTTTCTCTCACTTTCTCTCTCTCTCTCTCTCTCTCTCTCTCTCTCTCGCTCTCTCTGTCTTTCGCTCTCTCCCTCGACCAGCGAGTTACACGGCGCTTTCAGCGCTCGAATCGCTCAAGGCTCTTTCGCTTATCCACCGGTTTCTTTCGTTCTCTCTCTTCTCTCTCTCTCTCTCTCTCTCTTTTTCTTACTGCCTTTCTTTCCGAGTTCAATCTGAATCGTTAGTCGGCCGTTAAGGATGCTCGACTTCTTATTTTCAGGTTGCCTTCATTTCTAGATGTCCTGTCGTGTCGTTTCGTCGATATATATATATAGCGGTAGCGGAGAAAACGTGTACACCCCTCGCTTCTCTCCTCCGGCTTCGTCCTCGTTTTTGTTATTTTTTTCTCGAATTTTTCCCCCACTGCCCTCCTCTCCCCCTTTCGTAAAACTGCCGGTCCGATTGTATCGCTTCGACATCCCCTCCATTATCTATCTTTGGCTCGTTTCTCATTTCTTTTTGCACACTCGATGGGACATATTGATTTTTACGATTTTCTTTTTCGTACAAGGGACGATATTACGGGTACGGGGCGGGGGGTCTCGGCGGTTCGCCCATCCTCCCCCCTCCTGCTCCCGACCCACTCTCCCAAGCCGGTAAACGTTTCGCGCTATAGCGACGAAAAACGCTTCTTTGGGAGAGAGTCGCGCGATCGTCGAGGCGCCCTTTGTTCGCATTGTTGGGCTGAACGCTCGGTAGGCTTAGAGAGTTTTGCAAAATGTGTTTTTGGCCAAAAAAAAAGGTCCATAGTAGCTTTCAATTTTGCCCTAAGCTCTCACGAACTGGGATTGAAAAGTCTAATAGGACGAAGGTTACGATCAAAAGTTTTTATATAACCATTTATGTAAATCTATAAGCAAAAACAAGAATTGGAAACAAGAAATAGAGTACAAAGAACGACGAGTATATATTTCAAAAGATTTAACATAGAAAATACTTCTGGAAACCATTAAAAAGCTTTTTCTAAATTTTTTACCCCTATTATTTAAAAATTAAGAATAAATTCGTCCAAGAAACTTGTTAGCAATAATTTTAAAGAAATTGGCTTATATTAACTTTTCATATGAATGGATCTTATAAGAGCTAGTTTTTATATACAGAGCGTAAGTAATAATATTATATACAGGTAAAATTCTGATTTGTCAGTATTTGTCAAAATCAATATCGATTAGACATTACATAATTGAAATGCGCTTTAACTTTTGTTCGTATGATCCGTAAAATGTAATTTTTATATTTTCGTTTTTGTTGCCATTGAAATGATCGTTGATCAATAGCAATGTTCGCTTGACGCTTGACACCATAAATTACAATGTGAAAATGCAATTTACAAATTATTACTTATCGTTGTATGTTTCGCATGATTACAATTTTTTTAAAACGGAATTGGAAATCGGAATTGGTAAGGTGAATATTCAATATATATATATTGAAAAATCAATGGAGCTGCCTTTAGTCAAGAACACTTTTTTTCAAAGGAAGCTATCGATTCGCTACCGTAATAATACAAAAGAAACATATTTATACTTCACATATGCTTCGAAATGCCTCTACGAATGTGGTAGGCACGTCCGCCGCTGTTTATTATATTGCCAAAGGAGAAATTTCCTATTGAAATAACACACATTTCAAAAGATCGCAACCGTCAAAACAATGCAATCGTAATGCAATAGAAAGAAAAAAACCACAATAATAATTTAACAAGATGCGAGCGGGAAGCGACGGCATCTTGTGCCTAATTCCACGCATGAATTCCGCCCTCCCTCCTCGCCCTTTTTTTACGGAAACTCCACTTACGGACGAAGTGTATTGTAAAAGAAGTTAATGCTCGGCGCCCACCCAAAAATACCAATTTCCTAGATTGCTCATTAAATATACCCTCCGCGCCAATAAATAAGGCGTCATTCAGACCGCCGGCCCCTCCGCTCCCCTTCCAACCCTCACCAACCCCCCTCTCATCCCAACCTCCGGGAAAGGCTATTCATTCGATGTCTACCCCTTCGCACACGCCGACCGCAGTCGGTCGGGTGAAACAGCCATCGCGCCCCACGACAACACCCCGTGTCTTCTACTCGGCGGGCGCCCGTTTTCCGTTAAAACCTGTCGCAAGCCGCGCGACCGGGTACACACGCCGGATAGAACAGCCGCCGTCTCTCCTTTCCCCATTAATTCTTTGGCAACCCAGCCCCACGACTCTCTTTCTCGCAAGCGCCGACGAGCTCATGAAATTCTGCCACGAGGCGGTGGCGAGAGCCGGGTGGAAAACTCGGCGAGGGTACTCGACACGGGGTCGGAGCGGACTGGATGACAGTGGGGAGGGGGCGGCGGCTGTTATTGGGTCGCGACCACTTAATATGCAAATACAACCGAAGCGCGCATGCGTTCACGGGCCTGCGGACCAATACTTTAATTTACATTTAAAATTGTTCAAAGCTCGACGGTGGCACCTCCCCCCTACCTTCCGTCCCTCCGCCCCCCTCGATCCCTCTACACTTGTTCTTCCCATGCTTCCTTTTTTTTTTCGCTCTCCCCGATATATCCGCCCGGATGATACGTCCTCCCCCCCCCCTACTCTCATCAGCCCGTCCCAATGAGATTTCCTCGATTCTCCATACGTGTTTTATTTACCGCGTTGCCGTGACGCGTCTCTGCCGTGATTACTGTCCGCATGGCAGTTATTTTCAACGACCCGCCGTCAATATGACACGTTTATAAATATAAATGTAAAGATTCCGCTTCACTTATTATGTTTCTGTTCCAAGCGACATTCCATACAAATCCATTCAAAATTTTTATATACGCATTATCATGTAATATATTCTATTATTCCCGTTACACAATAAAACTGTTGAATGAATATTTCCATTGAAATGTCCATAATCGTATATTTATCTAATTTTACACACATTTTCGTACGCACGTTCAAGATTTCGGTATCTTGCTTTTCTCCAATGAGTCAAAAGTCGAATTGCGAGATTTTAAAGTGACTATATTTGTGAAATGTAATTTATTATATTATATTATTATTTATCTGATTCTATACAGTTAACAAATCAAGTAACGAAAATGAAATACTTGTTATTGTATTAAGTGCATACAATAAGTACTAGTAAATTATTGTACGGGTTCAGGCGGACGACTCTCATATCCGAAACCGGACACCACTGGATTTTCCTCAATGACTTCATTTATAAAGTCCGCGAAGAACGATATATTAATGTATATGGCACCTATCACGGTATCGTCGCAATTCGCCAAATTCTTGCTGACTATGCCCACAAGTGTTTCGTTGATGACGAGCGGGGCGCCACTGTCGCCCTATAAAAATGAATATTCAGTATAAAGCAAATATTCAGACACCATTTCATTTTAAACAGATAGTCATTGCGAATATGTTTAATTTATTACGCTTACAAGAAACATTTTCTTAAACTTTGCGTCTAGATTATATTACGTATGTGCTGTGTAGAAGTTACGACAGGTTCTATCAAAATTCATTTTTATCGCGAAAAAGATACTTTATCCTAAAATTTCGTGGCGAATTTCGTGTGTAAGTGTCTTAATAATCTCAAATGTGCAACTTTCATGCGCATGGTGTACTAGATATGATTCAAGTAACTTAGCTGTTTAAGTATAAAAAACTTCAAAATTCTTCCTGAACAAAAGAAAAACGTTTTATAATGAACCGGGCTCTCTCCATTCGTATACGCGCCGATGTACTATCAAGTATGCCTAAATTGATATTTAATCTATCGCCCTGATCCCTATTAAAATTAACTTTCTTCAAAATGATCCAACCGTCAAAAGTCCATACCGAGCAAATTCCAGCTGTCGCGCCTGGCACGTCGGACCTCATTATGCCGCACAGCTGATTACTCCTGTAAGTCGACGGGTAATTGCTCCTGCACTCCTCGTCCGTGGCTACGTAAACGTATCCGTACTTGAGCCTCTGCGACGAGCCGCCGCTGACTCGATTCTCGACCAGGGTCTCGATGTCCGTTTCCATCATGAGCCATTCGTATCCGTAACTGGACACCTGCCCGATCTTCTGCTCGAACGTTTCACCTACGCGCGGAATCGACAATTTGGCCAGATGGACTTCTGAAGTAAGGTTCAGCGATTCTTTCAGCTGGAAAGTAACATATATGTTTATATGTATATATACATATATGTATATATATATATATATATATATATATATATATATATATCAATGCTGAATAGATAATTGTAGTTCAGTTATAGTGCTTAAAATGTACATATGTTTGACTTTTGATTGCTTTTTAATATTACAAAGATATACGTCATCAATATCTTAGGTATATGTAAGCGTTGAAAATTGTCTGTTACATATTCCATTGTAAAATCAATTTTTTAGAATGCAAATAAAAGTTCGATTTTTTTATCTTTAAGCCGTATTATAGACGCAATTGCGCAAACATCTCTGAATAATATCGGTCTTTTAATACACTCTATTTAGTTTAGATCAAAAAGGTTATGAAAGTACATTAACAATTTTCGAGATATTCTTGTCATCATCATCATTATCATCGTTATCATCATGATAATCATCGCCATGATCATCTTCCTCAACTTTCTTATTATTATTATACTGTATAATGTATCAGTGAATTTTAGTCTCAAAATACTTTTTCTTTTTCTTTATACTATCAAAACTTTTTGTAATTAAACTGATAGACATATATCAGGTGACATCGTCAATATAATTATAAGTACGTTTGAAATGAAAACTTATAAGTTATATAATTACTTAATTAGATTTATTGTAGCAAACATTAATTGGAAGTGAATATACTTGCATTGGTACTAGAATATATTTGCAAAAACTATACGGGAATATGATAGAGAAAGTTGTGTTTCAGCAAACTCAGATTAGATTATATTAGATACTTAGCTCGGACGATATTCTAAATAAGTTGTTATTGGAATAACAAGTTCACCAACATCCAATTGGATTTACAATAATTTAGTTTCTTTAATTTTTCAGCATTCCGAAATATAAATTATGACTGCTGTGTATATAATGCTAATGAAAAATGCTTTATCGCAAATTTATCAATTGACATAGCATTCATTCAAAACATTATAACGAGTAGAGGACAAAACATCCTCTAGATAAAATTATCAAAACATTTAGGATTTTTACAGTCTTTCCATCGGAGATTGTTCGATATTGTTTACTATACATGTAAAATCCTACAATTTACTTTATATACGAACGAATTGATCGGAAAGGCCGGATTACACATGCGTCCAATAGCCACGATCATTATCATTACCCCTGCGCGAGATCAGGACGTTCGAAAAATATTCGCCGACTCGGCTCACCCTGAATACAGCCAAGTCGTAAATCTCGAACTCGGAGTCGAAGCTTGGCACGTAAACTTTCTCGACGTCCACTCTGACGCCTTCGTTAATGATCAAATTGTCGCTGCCGACGACCACCGAAAACGAAACGTCGCTGAGACCCCGGTAGTCGTGGAGGAAGCAATGGGCGGCCGATATCCCGTATCGATCGTCCACGATGCATCCGCTGCACAGGGAATAATGCTTCATCGAGCTCCATGCTCGGGCTTGGACCGAAAGCTGGTATGGAAAGTCCCGTATGCTGGCCGCGTATCCGCCGATTATGCTATCCTTTTCCAAAGCTGTAACTGTAATGGAAAGATGGAATCCATTGCGGTCGTTGATGGGTTACATTTCTCATGGTCGTGGCATATTTGACACACGGCCACGAAATCGCAAATAATTGCCAATGCAAAGGAAGAAACTATTATATAATATATATTTATAATATATATTTTATAATACATTTAATAGATATTGTTTTTATATTTACCCAATGCACTGATCCAAATGAAATAAAAAAATAAGAGTGATGTGTTACAGATCATTTCACGGTAGAAAGTGAATGGAACAGGATAACTAACTTTTTATAATAAATTTAACGACAGCTAATTATGTTTATATAGAAATATCGTGTAAATTCTAATATAAAAACGTTTGCTTTAGATTTATAATATATGTAAAATTTGAATATATTCGCAGTGTTTCAGAATGTTTGAGCATATAGTATCTTTTCATAATTAAATAAATTTACTTAACTACTTTCTCTAATACATTAATATCGTGGAAAGGTTCCATGTATTCTATCAACCATTGATAATGATAGGAATAGAAATTTTAAAGCTCCACTTAAATGGTTAGTTAAATTTTGATTTGATATGATAAATTAGCAGCAAAATGAAGATATTTTACATAGATTGGTCAAAACTTTCCCGAAACATTTTGTGTATTAATTATAGTGATAGAGATACTACTTTTATCAAAAGTGATCGATATAAAATACAATAAGGACAGCATCTCTGCAAATTTACTAAAGCAGATGGATGTACGAAATGCTATACCCAAATCGAAGCTTCTTGAATGGAACGAATGGGAATTTAAAGATTCTGAATTTGTAGTGAATGAAGTAGACATATTAGATTTGGTAAGATGAACCGCCTTATTCTATTTACTTGGCAAAGAAAACATTTGATATTGACATAAGTAGACCGATTAAACGAAAATATTTACCAAAGGAATAGCTAGAGCCAGTAATTGACATAGATTTTTTGAAAACTGCAAACAACATACTCATTTATTGTCCTTTAGAAGGATTCGATTCTTTGTTGAGAATTCACGGATCTTCATTGCGAGAAATTTATTTTCTTCAATCAAACGTTTTCAAAAGAATACAAGTTCTGGTCATTTTTCCGCAAAGTCACAATGATGTTGTGAACAAGGAGTTCGTGCTCGCTTAAAATATGGAGTTGTATAAATCCATACTCTGAATTGATAGCGACACATTCAGCGTCTGATGCGAAGCTGATATTATCGGCCAGGACATCGAGCGCGGGCTAAAATTACCAAACTTGACAACTGGCAATGCATCTGATTCCTATGAATTTTTCAGCTAAGGCGACTGAATCGCTACTAGAACAAGTGGAATGATAAAGAACGTGCATGTGAATATTGAAGATTCGTTGATAAAAGTGCGAATGGTAACACAACGCTTTAGTGAATCAAAGGTAATATGGGAAAATAATAAAGCGATACAAGAGGTGACGAAACAACAATGGCAATCAACCAGTATTCAATTAATAAACAATGAACATTGCAAGTTCAGACAATCATTGTGGCCTTAGTCCATTGGCATTGAACTTATTTTGGAAAGTCTTAAGTAGGTGTATATCTCTCGCACTAAAGGTCTCAATTTGAATATTATGTGCACGATTAACATTTTGTTTGAAGGATATTCCACGAGGAAAATTTGATATGAGTGTCGTTCTCAGATAAGATGTTTAAATTTACATTTCAATTCATTTGGCCAATGCAAATTTGATACATGTGATCGAAAAATGCGCGCTCGTACGCGCCGGTAAGACCGCCGTGATGTTACCGGATTATCGATGAATGTGAAGTTAAGATTGAAGAAGATCACA
The DNA here is from genome assembly GCA_018907035.1 of Sycobia sp. Sy_11. Taxonomy (NCBI): domain Eukaryota; kingdom Metazoa; phylum Arthropoda; class Insecta; order Hymenoptera; family Epichrysomallidae; genus Sycobia; species Sycobia sp. Sy_11. The sequence continues at coordinate 32,853 of JACCIC010000213.1, read as the reverse complement.
CAGTTTCTGGAATACCGATTGGGTATGCCATTTGAGGACTCATGGAGCTCGTAGTTATGAGTTCATCGATTTAACGGATTACGGGATAATGCGATTAGAAAGACTGAGTTGTAAATGGCTATAGGGTTTATTTGATTTTTCATCTTTTTCATTTTTCAGGTAATGCGAAAATTTCACACTAAGAACTTAAGTGTACTACCGAGCTTGGATTTAATAAACTCATTATTAATCTCTAAATTTGTATATTTATCTAACAATATGCAGACTTTACAAGTGTTGCTCGATAATTCCCTGAAAAAAGTTAAAGGAGGTTCTAAATTGGCGTGTTTGAAAAATCAGTTTTCAGACAAGTTTCAAATAAAAGTTGAATAATTGTATATATTTTTGTTAAATTCTATTATTCCGAAAATTAATTCTTTATCAAACAGCAATTTTTCCTGAAATTTAATTATTTTAGATTCATTAAAATCATTAAAATTTGCGTAGTTTTGATTGTTTTCCTGATTTTCATGACTGATAAACTTTTACAACATAGTTTTCCTGAGATCTCATTTTTTACAAAAACAATTAAGTGCCTATTTTTTGACTTACACACTTCTAATCTGCAAATACAAATAAACTTACCATCTTGTAGATTATATATGTTCAGTTTTTATTTGAATAAATATTGAATTGGAATTATGAATTTGATTAATGTCTCATATCTCTATATACTCACTGAAACTTGGAATTTCTAAATAAATATATCTAAAAATACTTGAGTAATTTTATACAAAATTATTTACTATATTCTGATATCTAATTCTAATTTTATTACGATAAATAAAATTAAATAAAAATTACGATCTAATCGTAATTTTATACAAAATTATTTAATATATTCTGAGCAAATAAGTTTGTGATATGCTTCATTTCAATTGATAATCGGGATTGTATTATCACTAAACTTTTATGAATAAAAAATAAATTTGATACATTTGTAAATGAACATCGTACAGTATTTTTTCAATTATATCAATTGTAATTTGGCAGAATTTCTAAAAGCATTATTTTTTCCTTAAAATTATAAATATTTTATGGCACCTGTAATTGTTCCATGAAGTATAAAAAAAAACGATCGATTATCTTATACGAATGATTATAAGAATGATTCTAAAAATGTTTAATGTCCTTTGAATGTAGTGTTTCATTGTTTAAAAAAAAAGACTGCCGCATATGACTCTTTATGGAGTGCGATAAAAGTTCATTTTTCGAAGGATTAACAGAAGAATAAATGGATCCAATTGGAAGGGAAAAAGTAAAAAAAAATTGTTTAAAGAATTTGTTTTTTTTTAATTTATAAGTCACGATCTTCTCAGAACACACTCGTATTGATATCAGTGATTATAGTGATAAATTAGGAAATTTTGATGAATTTTTTTGAATTATCGGTTCACCTCAAGAGATGAACGCTTTAATCTTCTTGAACGTAGGTGGATATCTACGGTATAAAAAATAACTACTATATTAAAAATATAATTTAATGATTGCTTATTTTATTCCCTTCATATCGGTGGATCTTCTTAGATATTTCTTGAGCTTTATCAAAATCTCTTTTAATTTCTTTGCCCTAATCACTTTTGTTTACACTCTGTCCGGATTACGAACTCTAAGCCGTGATTAAATTTTCTTTCATAATTCAGAAAAAATAATTAACTTTTGTTTATGCTCATTATGCATTTTATTATCCACCTTTCTCAGTTTACGGAAACATTTATTTCATCAACTCGATGAAAATACTTTTATCTCTCACGAACATGTTAAATAAAACACATGACTATGTCGTCCAAACCCGCCAAACTTACGTAAATCCTATTTAAAAATTGAACATTATTATTAATTATTGATCACGAATAAGTAAATTATGTATGAAAACAGTTAATTATATGATAACATATTATAAATTTTACAAGAAAATATTTTTAAAAATTATGTAAAATCGAATTTAACGATAGTATTCGTTCTGATCTTCAAATTTAGTCATAGCCATATTGGAGAGGGAAATAGCAGAGCGAAATAATAATAGTACTTTTCTTGATGTCAACATCATTCTCTCTAAATCTGTCTGCCTATGTAGCGATAAATACGAAATATAGATAATAATAAATACTAAATTAATAAATACTGACTAATCTTGACAGGATTAGCATTCCTCGTAAAAATACCTAAAAAGTCAAGAGTAACTCTGAAATTTCAATACCTCGTCGCTTCATCAAAAATCGCTCGGTCTCCAATCTCTGATATGATGAAATGATGAAAGAGAGCGGGAGAGAGAGACAGAGAGAGAGAGAGAGATGGAGATAAAAAAAAATTAAAAACTTTCGCACCAGCCCGAGAGAGGCAGCTCCCCTTTGTCGGAGGCAGCGAACCAGTTCCCCATCCTCCCTGCATTATCAGCGCTTACGAAAGCCGATATGAATTTTTTCTGCATGAGGAAGCGAGAGAGAATAAGAGACCGGGAGCGAGATAGAGATAGAAAGAGCGAGAGAAAGGGAGAGAGAGTGATAGAGGGTGGGGACGTGCACAGAAGGAAAAAGGAATCGAGGGGTCGGCTGTGAGGCCTGGCGTTTTCAGCACATCCGGTCTTGTTTAGAACAAACAGCGTAGCGCTCTTTCGATGCCTCACGCTATCCCTCTCCCTCTGTCTCTCTCTCTCTCCCTCTCTCTTCCTCCGTTTCTCCCTGCAAGGGAGCTTAGCCAGGGTGAGCGGGCGCGTGCTTTTTCTCTGCCCGCGAGGATTTGCCAGGCGTCACGCGCTTCTACTTCGCTACTGTATACCCGGACACTGGGTCCCCTCAGCCCCGCCCTCCCCCCCCCTCACTCCTCGATATCGCGGTAAACGCAGCCATCGCAATAATGCCGCTCGGATCCACTTCTCGCTACACGCGCTCTCCTTCTCTCGTTCACCGGGCTTCTCTAACCCTGCTTTCCCAGTGTTATTTGTCCCCGATTTCTCGCTCTCTCTCTCTCTCTCTATCTATCTCTCTCTCTCTCGTCGCCCCTCTCCTTCTCTTACACCGTGTTCCTTTTGGCGAGAGCCTACGGTTCGTTGAGTGAATTTTTATTGCTAACGATGGTTAGAGTTGCTCTTGATGTTTCAAACTGCATTTTTTTTCTCTCTTTGGCGATCTCTTGTTTTTTGTTTTTTTTTTTGTTTTTTTTTTTTTTTAGGTATGGCATAGTTGACGGAAAGCCGAGGCTTTTTTCAGGTACTGCCGATGAACGTGAAATTTCCGTCGCACCGCAACGAAAATCCGCCCCTACTCTCTCACCTCGACCAAAAAGGTGTCGGGCTTGATAATGGCCTAAACTGACAGGCCGGTTTCTCTTGGGTGGGAAGGGGGAGGGCAGGGGGGCATGTTGCATTTTTATAATACGAACTTTTTGCTCAACGAGCACAAATTCACTATTCTCCTCTAGACCGGCTTTTAGCCCATATCTTTCGAGATTTCGGGAAAAATTACCGTCCCCTTCCATACGTGAACTGCTGCCAAAATAAGTATTATATTTGCGCGTATACAATTAACGCTCCTGCTCTGTGTTGTGTCGTTTATTCGAGTTTTGCATCTTTTATCACGGGCGGAATAACGAGTGGGATGGACTTATTCAAAAATATATGAATTTTCAACAGAAGCCTGCTATTGCGTATTCTATTTAATATATGTTTCAAGTATTGTTAATGGAGTGACAATAATATTATATAAAACGGGGCACGAAACGATTCCCGGAAGCTCGGTTATATAAGAAGCAACAATTTCATAACCAGAAGCCCGACGGAAATATAAATGGGGACTGCAATCCTGATCCATTTACCGGCTTCTTATATTGCTTGTATGTATATATATATATAATATACGTATATATGTCCGCGCTTGAAAGAGCGAGAAACCAAAGGAAACGGGAAGAATGGGGCCGTGGAAGCGCGGCGAATTCATCGGGCGAAATTTCAAGCATTCGCGTCACATTTCCACGACCCCCCCTCTCCACCCGACAAATTTTCCATGGCTCTTACATAACGAGAATTTCAGTACATAAGCGACCGTATCGCGCAGGCACGCAGAAAGAGGGTAAAAGAGAGAGGGAGACGAAGAAAAAGGAGGGAAAGGGAGAGATATGGAGTCAGATACCCCCGCCTCTGCCTCGCTCTCTTCCTATCCCCGTCTCTCTCCTCGTCCCACATAATCCCTCGACCCAACCCGAATGGACGCGAAATCCTCTTAAAGGGAGGGAACCCGGGTGGGAAGGGGAGTTATATAGGACAGCTCGCGACAATCTGCTGCTTCGCCCTTCTACACTTTGAAGTGTTATATTTTCTTTATATACTTTACCGTCCGAGTCTCGACGCTCGAGCGGTCCTAATAAAAATGCTAATGCTCGCTGGATTATAACTCGGAATCCATGATGTACAATTCTTCGACGCAGCGTCGAGTTCCGGAAAAATTGCAATTATTTAAAAAATAAAATATTGCTCGAAAATTAATATTATTCATTGTGGAATTTCTCCGATTAAATGTTACGAATTTTAAAATGAAACAAAAAAAAAAAAAAAAAATGAACTGCTCGATGATTAATAGATTTGAAACTACTATCGAGCTCAAATTTAATATCAAATTCATCGCTTCGAAAACATTTCAGGAATCACTTATGGGATCCGCGTTATGAATTCGGGGCAAAAAAAATACTTCTGTTATTGCGAATTTGAAAATCTCATATTGTCGAACGCGATATCATCCTTTCATAAATTCGTTTCACAATATACGGATAAATCCGGTAAAAAATTTATATTTTTTTTCCCGAACTCGTCTGGATTGCGCAAAAAGAATTGCGAACCACGCCCCCCCCCCCCAACAGCCAAACCCTCAATTATCACACAGCGAACATTAAAGTTGCGCTTATTTTCGATTTACGAACTTTTATATATATTTATTTGTATTTTACACTTGATTTTACAGGCTGAACTTATAAAATGCAAAAATTCCACACTAAAATAATCAGCGATTATTATCATAGTATAGATACATTATGCACGTGTGTCAGCACATAGGAAAAATTGTAAAAGTAAACGCGAACATCTTGCCCGACGAAACTTTTGACCATTCAGAATGAATACGAAAAAAATAAAAATAACGATGAGAATATTAATTATTGAATTGATAGTAGAAGATTATTATACAATGAGTCTAGTATGTACTTGATAAAATCTTTAGAGGATTGGAGTCATTCAGGATTCGCGGACATCCGAATAATTTTATCATACTTTATAAATTATTCTAGAAAATTAAGCCACTTATAAACTAATAATGAAGTATTTAAAAAATGACTAAGTCCCGTATTAAAATCTGAAAATAACTCTTTATATCTTCAATGCGCAAGATTTATTTATTTAATAAATACTTTATTGAAACTTACGTAAGATCGTGAACGAAACGGGGGACATTTTTCATATCGATGCTACATATTAATAATGTTTAAGTTCTTTTTACTTTCATTTTTTTGTTCCTTTTTTTCCTGCAAATATCATAATACGCACGTTCGCGCATTCAAACGTCATTACAACGGTCTCATAATTCAAAAGCAATTTGAAGCAACTAATTGAAAATTCACCGAGTCGCACACGAATATGCTTGGCTATTTTTTTCCCAAAACGCAAAACATTTCGCGGACAAACCCATGCGATAAAGCAAGTCTTATATTATACCTCTATGTGCTGTTCTCTATACTTATATGCTATACATATTTATGTGTGTGTGTGTGTGTGTGTGTGTGTGTGTGTGTCCATAAAAAAATCGATGCCGCACGCGCCTGCTACACGATAAGAAGTCGCGCCGCGCTACTAAATTTGTTACCACCAACTCTTGCGCTGAATATATATAGAAAACGCGCAGCAACGGGCAGTTGAGAAATCTTTCCCTCGTCTGCCAGAGTCTTTCTTTGGGCGGCTCGCCCGCGCGCTCGTAACAAAGTTACAAACTGCGGGTCAAACTGCAGCCAGCCGCGCGTAGGTCTGGCGCGGCGTCGCGACGTGGGAAAGAGAGAGAGAGAGAGAGAGAGAGAGAGACAGAGAGAGAGAGAAAGCTTGCGCGAAACATAAAAACAAAACTGCCAACCGCAAGATTGGCCGTCGCTCTTGAAAAGAGAGAAAAAAAAACACAAATCTCTCCCGACAGAATACCTCGGGTACAATGCAGAATATTTTACGTAACCCGCGACTCCTCGCCCCCGTGGCTTGAGGAAAGAAACGCGGTTACGCGCGCCATTCGATCCGTAGTTGATGATATCGGAAAAGTGCGCGCTTATTTTTCTCTCTCTCTCTCTCTCTCTCTCTCTCTCTCTCTCTCTCTCTGCGCCGCGTTCGCTGTTACGTAGCGCACGGCTCGTGCAAGGCCGCCGTGACCGCGCAGGCGGGTTCTCGGACGTCCGGGCAACGATGGAGGACTCTCCGGCTCCGTTTATTTGTTCTTCTCTGCCGTAATATCTGAATTTCGCTCTCTCTCTCTCTCTCTCTCTCTCTCTCTCTCTCTCTCTCCCCTCTCTCTTCGGTCCTCTTACCCTGCGATACTTTCGCGTACAATGAAATTATGCTATACAACTGTAGTAGTCTATGATTCCATTCGAATTTTGCGATACGAGTTTATAATGCACTAATCGTGCGCGTTTGCTAGGCGTTTTTTACGACCGGCGGACTCGACGAGATTCAACGAGAGGAAAAGTATGCTGTGCTCGTATACGTGGCGATCGACGAAGGACTGACCTTGATATTGTTGACCGCAATGCGACGATGTTGCTATAACAACTGAAGAAAATTCGCTTACGGCATTGTGTTTCGGCCCGGGAAAAAGTATCGAAAGGAAGACGGTTTAAAAAAAAAAAAAAAAAAAAAACCAAAACACCCGCGTACGTATAATATCAATGGGGATGAGGTTAATGCTCGACAGTAGTAGAGTTCGAACTAGCGCGACTTCTCGTCTGCCATTCTCTGTATCCTCCTTCTCATTATTGTCGATCAGTTTGTAGATACATTTATATACAGAGTGCGCAAGCCCACGATGGAGCTTGAAATACAGCCGGGATCGGTGCTGGTAAACGTGAATCTTTTGATAATCTACGTTGATAATTTTATTGCGATAAATACACTCAATTGCGATTTATGTACGAACACGGATTAACGAATGTTATTACAAAAAGATTTCAGAATACTGCAATGAGTTAGAGATTCGTTCCGTGAAAATGGAGGTATAAGAAAGAAAGATAGTATAGAGAAAGTAAGAGTGCATTATACAAGAACATTGCAGAGAATGATCTAAAGAACGTTAATGTCAACGCGGATCGTGAAATTTACCTTTCATCACGCGCGTGTTATATGTAAAAAAAACTTTTAATTTCATCATTTCCATGAAACTCAATGTGTCAACTTCGGCATTAGCAAACAATTGACAACCAAATAAATCAATGATTGCTGAAAATAATTCTACGTGTATATTTATTCGTCAAAAACTTCAATACCTTCGTATTTACATTCCACTGCCGTTGTACCGTGATATTAATGTGCAATTAATCAAATGAAATGTAAATAAGGCTAAATTTAATTTATACGAATTTTTTTTTTCTGCGTTTCAGCTGGTCACGGCTTTATTAAAGATAATAACTTATCTGAATAGACGTGAACTCAGCCAATCATTTGGCGTACACGTCCATAAACGTAGCTCACATTGCGCCCGACTCCGGTAGCCAAATGAGAATACGTAATTATAGCTTGAAATTGATTATTATTTTTATTTCAGAAATAAACTTATGAATTTCCATAAAATGAACCTCCACATATATTAAAGAATTCGCAAATATAATTGTATTATGACATTATAAATATTACGCTAGTACAGGTGCAATGTTAGAATACGAAATACATTGTAAAGTCACATGAAATAACATTATTATATGAACAGGCTAGCTAAATCTATTGGTACAATTAGAAAATTAAAAAATTTACTTCTTCAAATTTAGTTTTTTTCTCTTCACGCGCATTATTAAGATCAAGTGATCTCCATAATATGTATTAAAAAAAATTTAATTACGTCAACATTACTCTCGTACACTTTTATTATCTGGCAAGCTGATATTTTCATCTATTTTTATCCTCGTAAGATTGTCGGATAACATGGATTCATGATAAATAAACAATTCAATCCTTCAAATACGTCGATTAACGAGCACATTCATTTTATATCTAGGAACTGTAATCGGCTCATTTTCAAAGTGCCTACTTAATAATATCGCCGATAAATATATAATTACATTTGCCGAAATCCATATTCTATAGACAATCCTATCACATCAATTATTCGTTTTTTTTTTTTTTATGTTATTTAACGTCGCTTTATTTATGCTTCGAATTATCGGTGCTAATCAGCGGCGGAGGTCTATGATGTGTTTGTAAACAAAGCACATGTAAATAATTACAGCGGTGTCTGTATCAATCGGCCGAGACCGGGATTTGAACTCGGATCACCGAATTACTAGTCCTTCGCTCTAGCGATCGAGCCATCGTAGGTCTTATAATTATTCGTTTACTTGGGAAAACAAAAATGCGTAGCTGTTGACAACGACAAAGGGAACATAATTTTTCGCCCCCACGATGTTAAAATAGGCGCTCTCGTTAAATTTTCCATGCTCGATTGAAATGGACGCGTGCATTTAAGCATATAACATTATATGAATATTTAAGATTCTCGGCTTGACATTTGGATTTTTAAAACGTACGAAGGAATAAAAATAATGTTGAAATGATAGATATTCTAATTATCTCCTCTCTGATTCCTGATCCTAACGATTCCAAGTATTATGCATGAAAAAGAATGTATGCATATTTTTTTTTGTTAGATTATTTTAAAATGTATGATTAAATTTAGTCAAGCTTTAATTTAAAATCAATTATCATCCAATTTTTGGGAGTTGAAAAATGATACGGAACGACGCATTCGTTTAATTAAGTCGATGGGATTGAATAATAAGGATTACAAAGATCGCGGATCAGTCGCCGAATCAGCCGGGGGTTACCGAAAATTTACTATCGAAATATGAATGATAAATATTCTATAAGTCATAAAATTTCAAACAATAAACTACAGAATAATTTCCGAAGTGATCACTACAAGACAGGGAATTCTGAAAATATTGCAATTGAATGCGAGAAACATTTTTTGCGGAACAACGGGACGAACTCAGTCGTCGCGCGTCGAAAAAAAAAAGTAATTTGATCCAACTGATATTCGTTTCGCGGCACACAAACAAATGTAACGGCCGCTCTCATTAGTCACGATTGATCCGCGCAGAAAGCTTATTTCCAATTCTCTTACCGGAGAACGGCTTTGAAAGGACGAAAAAAAAAAAAAAAAACAGAGCTCTTTACCCATTTCTTCGACATTAAATGCACTCTCGCGTCCACGCACCGATGCGGGCGCGCTCGCTCCGAAAAAGAGTCGCCGAACAGCCGGCGAAAACAAAAGAAAGTGCCCCCGCCAGGAATCGTTCGTTCGACCCCCCCCCCCAACCCAACCCTCGTCGCAACCCACTTCTCGACCATCGCGTACTCGAGCGAAGAATAAGAATCGCTAAATTTGCGCGCCATCGATATTACACGCCCCCCGTCCCTCTCCCACCCTCTACGTACCAGCCCGGAAAGTCGAAAAAAATTCGTCCTCACGAACTTGCGGGCGCTTTATGTATATAGCAAGGAAAAGGGTTGAGAGGCCGCGCGCGCGCGCGCGTGCTCCCCCCTCCCCCGCCGCCAGCGCCCCGGAATTTGAATATTTATGAGCACGAAAATTCGAGCACTTTTCCCTCTCGCTTTCGTGACGCGCGTGTCCCCTCACCAGCATCCCACGCAATCCTCGCACCATTCGACCCCTACCCTTCCCCCTACTCGCGTTCCAATGACGCGGAAACGAAGAGTTCGCCCAACGTCTATATATATATATATATATATATATATATATATATATATATATATATATATATATATATACACATACATAAGTAGGGTGTATAAAATTCGCCGGTGAGTGGTCGGAGAGACTGTAATATAGGGCTCCTCGGGCAACCGCCCGCCCTCTCGCGCGCGCAGCAATAATTCGATCGCGCTCGTTATGTAAAACTAATTTTATCACGACCGCCCCGCCCCCCGCGTTTATTACCCGCAATTAATTCCTCCTCGAAAATGCTGCCCTCGCGCGCGCCCTTTAACGCAATTCATCCATTAGACTCGCCGTTTGCCAGCGAGCTGCGGCTGCCCGCCAACTTATCGTCATTCGCCGATGGATTTGGCGTTTTCGACTGCGAGCTGCGCATTTATAAATGCGTGTATGTGTGTGTGTGTGTGTGTGTGTGTGTGTGCGTGTATGCGTAGGCCGTCCATCGCGGCTAATTCGACAGTGTCAAATTTTCCGGTTATAAGCGCGCATAATGGGATGGAATTCACAATTGGGGAAATTATAACGATATTTTTCCTGATAATGCATTTGCCACGATGAGCGGATTGCGAAACCCGCACGGATTGGAAATTGATATGGATGATGAACTTATGAAAAATGCTAAACACATTGATAATACTTTATATTAAAAATAACTGTTGAATTGAAAATTAAAAATTGAAACAATTATGTAAACAGTTAACAAAAATAAGGTACATTATATTTTAAAATTAATTGATTCAAAAGTTGATTGTCTGAATTAACAATTCATCGGAATAGACTTCGAGACATAAATAACTTATTAAGTTATCGTAGACTTCGTAAAAATTAATAAAATCAGCCTCGATTATCATTTAATAAGTACCTGCATCTTTCTGTTTTAGAATCAACGAAGACTGCCATCGCTTTGGAGAGGTAAGAAAAATCTTATTTAAGTTATTTAATTGTTCTACGTCAAAGGATAACTATAATTTACTACTCTATTGAAAACTGATCGACAACGCTCTGAGCCGGCTCTAGCGAGCCCACATTTATTAATCTAGCCATTGCTGGAAAAATCATATCGATACTTTAACAAAATTCCTATATTAGCCTACAATATCTCGTCCAAATATTTTATTTAAACGATGCTGACAGATTTATGCTTTCCAATACTCAGCTACAATGTGGATATTAATCGGGATTCGCAACCTGTAATTCATTCTTCCTCGTTGAGAGGCGCAATGAACGTCATGTTATTCCCTTTCATATTCTGGAATATAAGAAATACTTACAAAATTATGTTTGAAAGAAAGTTTGAAAAAAGACTTGTTTTCGTGCTTATAGCGAAATAATTAACCTTAAAAAATGAAAGATAAACGTACAATAATAGACGGATACAATAAGTCAATGACTAATCTTTCTAATTATTTTTTTTTAATCGGAATAAGTTAAAGATGACAAGTTTGGACCAGTTTAAACGAGATAACTGATTACCTCGAAATAAGCCCTGTAAAGTTTTAAGACCTTCACGACCTCCTCTATTCCCAGGATATGGTAATTTCTTACTTACAAATTAGCATTTCTCTTTAATAATAATTGGTGAAAAGATCTCTTTTAATGAAAACGATTCGAATAGGATTAAAAAAAAATATCATTTTTTCGACAACGGCAGTTCTAATGAACCTATTCACTTGTCAATTGAGATTCGGCTGAATACATGCGTTGCCTACAGCTGATCTAAACGAACAATAACGAAAAACTATGCATTAATAAACTTCGTATATAACTTATTATGGTACTTTTTTTGCTCTACATGTTATTTGCTCCATCGAATCCCGCGCTAAAAGTAGAGACTATCACGCAGAATATTATCCGGCTCTACGATAAATCTATTTCCTACTTGGAATACTATCATCAGACTTTTGTGATTTTTAACGAGAAAATCTGACGACTGATACTTCTCTCAAGGAATTCCATTTGTTAATCGAAAGAATAATTTGCTACGAATGATAAAATCCATATTGTATTTCGATCAAATTAGACAGCAAAGTTCGTTCGAAGGCAGGAGCGAGCGGAAAAAAAATTTCAGACCACTTGGCGCTTGTCGATCCAGTCGATTCACGAATGATTCCCTGCCATTTTTCGCAATTTAACATTGATATTGTAAAAAAAAAAATCTCTCAAGTGCACTCGTATCATATAGAAATTTTATCTTTGCATTAGGACTTAACGGCCAATAAATCGTCTCATCGGATAAGACATTTGGCAATCGACCGTAAACACGGACAAATCTTGCCCCTCGCCCCCTCTCTCTCCCACTCTCTCTCCCACTCTCTCTCTCTCTCTCTCTCTCTCTCTCTCTCTCTCTCTCTCTCTCTCTCTCTCTCTCTCTCTCTCTATCTTACTCACATTCACTCGGACTCTGCAGAGTTAGAGAACAAAGAGAGGAAGAGGGGAGGGGGTAGTCTTGGAGTTTACCGAAACTATAGGACGAGAGCCTTGGGTAAATATCTTTTGTCGTGCATTTGAACCGATTTGCTTTATTTGATTCCTTATTTTCCTACTCTGCCAACTTCCGCTGCCGAAAGCTAGATGACTAGATTTTATCCTCTCTTCTCCTCCACCTCCCCGTTTTATTTCTCCTCACCCCCTCTTTCTCTTTCTCACTCTATCTATCTATCTATCTATCTATCTATCTATTTATATACTTCCTAAGAAAAAATTCATATTTTTTTACATATCTTGCAGCAATCATAGTGTATTATATTACAATGTAATTAGAAATTTTTTAAAATTCACTTAATTACATTTGTAGTATCAAAAGGTTTAATTAAGTCAATTACGTGTGTATATATATATATATATTTATATATTGCATATTTGCATATATATATATATATATATATATATATATATATATATATACATATATATATTGCATCTATTGCAGTAATTCTAAGCTTCGTAACTTATGTTTAGGATTTTCATCATAACAAACTAAGCGTAAACAAAGCGAAGCTTAACTTTAACCGCCGTATTTATTATTTATTGGTTCTCCGAACGTTGAAGCATTCAATATATATATATATATATATATATATATATATATATATATATATATATATATGTATGTATGTATATATGTATAGTTCAAAAGCCGTAAAATTATCGAAGTAACATCGCCGCGGTAAGCCCGCCGTTGATCAACACATAATGCTTTATCTGGAAACAAGAGCTCCCCCGTACGAGCCAACGCGCAGGGGCAGGGGATCGTTTTTCAATGATCCCGGCATCGCCAGCCGAACGAAAACGAAGGAGAAAATCCACGATATCGTGAATATCGCGCGGATAAAGTTGTTTACGGTGCTTACGCGACAAGAGCGCGCTCGCGCCCGAAGCAGTTCGATTTACCAGGCGCGATTTTCTGCCGCGCAAGCTGCTCACCGCCGCGGCCGTCGACGCGGGGCGCGAAACTAGCGGTTCCGCAAAAACGCTTTATGGCGCCTAGATCGAAATTTGCAGTTTACGGGTCGGACACGGGCAAACTCGGACGCTGCGCGCCGCCTACGTTGCGCCTTGACTCGGCGGCTTATCGTGCGCGCCTGCATGTACGTGTATACATACGCGATGAACGCCTGCGCCATTAAAGAAGACGTTAAATTTTGGGGCAGAACGGGGAGGGGGGAGGAGCTGCGCTTGCTGGATCAGTCCATGAAATTGGATTAATGTTTTACGCGAAGCTTTGGGACGTGTGCGTAAACAATTGACATTATTTCATTGATGATTAATGATGAAAATCAGCATAAACAATTGCTTAAATGAAATTAGAGTGCGCTTCTTTATCCTCTTCATTGCTCAAAATTCTCAACCCGTGAAAAGGAGAAAAGAAAATCTATTTCCCTAAGTTCGATCAAGAATTTCGAAAGTATCAAATTCAAGTTTAATACAGAATAAATAAATTAGAATTGATATATGACAGATGAGAACCTCATAATCTTCCCCGTAATTTCAATATTACTTACGACAGTGCGAGAGACAAATAAAATCTTTGATGATTTTTTTTTTTTTCATTTTAATTAATAATAAAATACACGAATATCGCACCTTACGCACTTTCTTCGCTTCGCGTTGGTGCTACAATTTTGTGGAACAAATAATCGATCGAAAAAATTCGACGATACTTATTCATTCCGCGAGCGCGCGCACGCGCGCGCGAGCTACATATTTAACTATATAGTCATTGTCCCGAGTGCACTCTGGGAGCGTCGGATGCATCAGCAATGAATGGCACAGTAGAGCGCTCTATACATCCCTCTCGATTGCAATAAAAGTCGATCCTGACATGGAGCACACACACACACACATACACATCTGATACATAAAACCGTAATCTATACTTGCGGAACAGGACTTTTATTGGGGGTGGTGAGGTGGAGGAGGGACCTCGGCCGAAGTGGAGCACACACATGCCGCTCGTCTCGTCCCCTATTATTCACGACGTCGCGGGACGTCGCGCTCGGCGGTCGAAGGGTCCGCGTTCGTTTCTTAATTTTCTACTCCTTGAAAATGCTTCCCAGCCTCCTACCTCGCCCCGCCATCCCCCAATAGCGCGGCGAATACTCCTCCCATTTTTCCCGTGATCGCTAAGGCGATTACCGCGCGGCAGCCCTGCCCCCCCCCTCCTCTTCGCAGAGTGCGGCGGTCGCTTGGAACCGAGATAAAAATCGGGAGAGAAAGAGAGTTGGAGGGGGAGGGGGTCGACAGGAGCGCGGTAGGATCGGCTCGAGTATATAGCTGGGCTTTTAAGGTGGTGGTAGCCGATGGCACATGTATATATATATACGGAAGAAGAGAGGGAGAAAATTCCAAGATCTTTACGTCGGGTTCGAGCACGTAAAAATGAATATCTGAAAATACCGTTCCCCTTGGCCCGGCAACGACCAGAACGACGGATTTTATAATAATTGGCACGAGACCGAAATTCCTAATTTGGATGATTTTAATGTCGTTCTCCTCCTTTCTCTCTCTCTCTCTCCCTCTCTCTCTCTCTCTCTCTTAGTTTTTTCTCTTTTCGTTCGGTTTGTATTCGATTTCCCGACCTCTGTTTATTTAACGAACAATCGCAGTTGATTTAACAACACACACACACGCACACACACACACACACACACACACACACATATATATATACATATATATATATGTACAAATATATATATATATATATATATATATACAAATATATATATGCAAGCCCCTTCACGAGCCAGGAAGCTTTATTTAATAACACTTTCGAACTATTTGGCTGATCCACGTCGATCAGTTTGCTCGCCGTCAATAAAAGTAATTGAAATTTCAAATTGTCCTGGGATTGATTCGTAATATAATCATGCGTATAATAGAAACATATGTTTGACGAAGATATATGTATACAATCTGATGCAGAGCGATGCATCTGAGTGGAAAAAAAATATAATCGAATAAACAAGCCTGGTTTTGTCAATTTTTTTTTTTTTTGACAATAAGAATATTTTATTTGCGAAATAACAAATCTAAGTAATGGGTAAAAGCTGCATGTTTAGAAATGCATACAGATGTATATATATATATATATATATATATATATATATATATATATATATATATATGTAGCTAAGTTGATGCATATTATTAAAGGCATGCTGAATGTATAAATCGATCATATATATACGCATAAAGTAAATAAAATATACATCATATTGAAGTAAGAGGACAATATAGAAGCGAGGAGACCGCGTTTTACGTGCGCCCTGTCCTTCTCAGCATCTCGGTGTAAAATTAAAAAAAAAAAAACCCCACGGAAAACACGTATACGGAGCACGTTGCCGCGAGTCCGTGTATATACACATATATAAACATCATAATAATATCAAAATGGAAAAAAATAATTCCCCACCGTCGTGCATTGCGAGACTTTCATTCGGTGCGCCTTTTCTCGGCGCGAGATCGTAAAACCGCGCGAGGAGGAAAGCGTAGGAGCCGCGGAGGGCGGGGGGGGGGGAGTGTTGGCGTCTCCATCACCCCTCGCACCCTCTGAGCGTCCGCTAACCGCGAGCGGGCTGCAGCTGTATCCTGACCTCTCCGTCTCCGGGCCCGCGGGTGCGGGCGGGGGGGGGGGGGGTTCTTAATCGAGAGCCGGTCTCGCGCAGATGCGACCTCCTCGACGCCCGCGAGTCGAGTG
Source organism: Sycobia sp. Sy_11 (assembly GCA_018907035.1). Lineage (NCBI taxonomy): Eukaryota > Metazoa > Arthropoda > Insecta > Hymenoptera > Epichrysomallidae > Sycobia > Sycobia sp. Sy_11. Next base: position 16,647 of record JACCIC010000213.1, on the reverse strand, counting down.
CAATTCTCGACGCCTCCGTGGCGCGCTCTTGGTTTTATCGAGTTTAACGGCTCTCAGCCCCTCACCCGCGCCCTCTCGAGCCCTTTGGAATTTTTTACATCGAATATAGAGCTGCTTGTTATATTCCTCCGACTGCGTCATCTCTCTCTCTCTCTCTCTCTCTCTCTCTCTCTCTCTCTCTCTCTCTTCTCTCTCTCTATGCTCCCTTTCTGCCGGGGTCCCAACCACCGCTGCCTCCCTATTGTTTATTTATGGTTATGTCGTCTGTGACGGCATAATAGAACGCGTAGCTTTATTTGCCCCCTCCTTCCACCCTTCCCTCTCTCCTCCATGTAATATCGAGCAAATGTTTGATTTCGTTTCTTACATACGTCTATATATATATATATATATATATATATATATATATATATATATATATATAGAGAGAGAGAGAGAGAGAGAGAGAGAGAGAGAGAGAGTGAGAGAGGGAGGGGGGAGGGGAAGGAAAACTCCTCCGGTCGTTGTCGGGCAAGCCAGCCCATGTCGTATGAATAACGGAACGTCATTTTATTGCCTCGTCGAGAAATAATATTAGAAATGCAGAATTTGGATTGGTAATAAATTGACATATATTCAAAGTATATTCGCTGCATATATAACGAAATTTGGGATGCACCGTATAAATAAATACGCATTTTAAATTTACCGTGGAATTTTCACGAAGGCTTGTTAATATTAGGTAATGTTGTTTATCGAGATGCGTAAAAAAAGACTATAATATCATCACTGATGTTATTAATTCTGTTTAACAATTTTAAAAATACAGCGTATAATTATTGTCCTCGCATTACAAAAAATATAAAATATTTAATGCAGCCGAATAACGAAATAATTTTTATACAATAGAAGTCTCTCTCCCACATGAAATCACTAACTGTTTGACAAGCACAATAATATTTGATAGGCAGATTTGCCGAGAGTAGCCGAGCCTCGTCGATTCTTCATCGCGCTCGATTTGCCCAGTGCAGACTTCCGCGGGCGCGAGAACCTTGTCGCGGGAGGGGGGGGGTGGTTGTACAGAGAAAAGGAAAGAGGACCATCGACACGAGACATGTCACATGGGGGCATAAATGTCCCGTCGCAGGAGGCAGAGCCGGCGGGTAAAAGTACTTCGAGGATACCCTAAATGGAGATATATATATATATATATATATATATATATATATATATATATACATAATTATCAATAGCGAGCGGTTATATATAGGAGATGGAGCGTATTCTACGCGTATTATACGCGAAGTTTTATCGTTGCCATTACACGAGGAACTCGACGTAAGAGAGGTGGGAAACAAAGAACGAACGCAAGAAAGAAGAAGAAGAACAAGAAGAAGAAACCCCTGCACTTAATTAGCGAGGGGCTCGGTGGCCCCCAGAAGAGCGACGAGAGCGGGGAGAGCCGTGTATATATATATATATATATATATATATATATACATAAGATGAGAAATTCCCCGTATATTCACACACGTAGTGTGTGTAACTTAGCGTCTACGAGGGGTAAAGGAAAAGTGAAAAAGCGAGAAAAAAAAAACAGAGAAGAAAGAAACAGGCCAGCCTCGAGGAGCCCCACATTAGATTCAATTAATGGGCCGAAGCAGGTTTATGTGGCGAAGGCTGCGCTGCATCGGGCCGCCCTATATGGATCGAATTAACATTAATTTATAAATTAATCCGGCTATTCGCGCCCGGAGCCGAGGTTCAAACTGAATTAAACGGCGTTTCGATACTACTTTATTATCTCACTTTTTCTTCCATTCCCAGGTGGTTCAATGGCCAAGCGTTATTTGTCATACAGATTGTTGGACGAGCATTGTGTATTAAAATTTTCGACATTCATGCGAATTCGAATGATTTTAATGAAGTACGATTGCACTAATGAAAAATCGATCTGCATACTTGAGCTACTTCAGACGGGGGAGGACACGAACGTATATTGTTTACTTTGAATTCGAATTACGCAGATTTATCTATTTATCTATATTTGTTGCCTCGGACAATGAATTTTGAGAACGAGTTGGGGTTTCTGTGCAAAACATTACTGTACAGTTTCAGTTGTTATAAAAATGTAGTTATGATATTTAAAGTATACAAATTATTAATCGGGTAGCTGCGGCGCCACTCTTAATTTAATGTCAAAGAAAATTTTTATTTAAGAAATCTGCCCTTGTCACTATTGCTCACGGCTTAATATGGCTTGTGAACTTTCCGATCAACGGTACAAACCACTTTTAAAATGAAAATTTGACATATATTATAAATCTTATATATAAAACTTCTGGATTAAATTGATATTATTACCTATCATTTCATTATTTACATTAAAAATTGCCTCTATTAAAATCCTGATTCGTCGACCACAGGATTCCCAGGAAATCGATGAATCGAATCAGTTCAAATATTCGAATATGGTTGTTCGATGTGCATTTGTTTCGGCATGAACGTAGGGAAGGTAATTCGAACATTTAAAAAAAGTTTTATAAATATATTCTTGATCCGTTAGTTAATCATTGATTCATTTGTACGCAAATCGATATGCATACAATTACTTCTGTTCGCAAAGAAATAAATCTATCGAAAAATTCTATCCGAAAATTTGAGCTCATTTGATCCGTTGGCTTTAATGGTATCCTGAGGTGGGTAAATTAGGATCTTGTACGCATATCTTAGTAATGTTTCAAATATTGTGTATTTTTGTTTATATATTGACTCCTCGTATTGTTGGTGACAAGGTCTTGTTATTATCGAAATGATATGTTTCATATAAAACATATTTCGAATGCAGTTCATTTATTTTGTGGCTTAACAGTTGTATGTAACAAAAAAAAAAACTTAAGTTTCAAATTTATGCAATTTATGAAGCTTCAAATAATATTTATTATGTATTTTCAATAATTATAATACACTATAAAAAATATTGATCAGATATAATATAGAATGTTTCTCATTTTACAATGTTTTCCCGCGCGGTACATTGTTTAGCTTCTTCCTATTTATATATATATATATATATATATATATATATATATATATATATACATATATGTATTCCCAGGAGAGCTCTCTGTTTAACAGTGGGGCGGGGGTCACATAGCCCTCTATATGATATAGAAAGAGGCGGGGGTAACTAAAGAGAATGCGGGGTGAGGTGTACAGATAGAGCTGGCCGGAGAGAAGGCATGAAGACGGAGAAAGCGAGAGAGAGAGAGAGAGGAAGAGAGACATACACACGGAAAAGAAGTAAACATCCAATTACATTAGAGTGCGCGCACAATATATAGACCGACCGGCCGCTCGGGGCGTTTCCTCCCGTGCGCTCCTGGATGCCCCTTGGTCTCTATCCTTCTCTCTCTCTCTCTCTCTCTCTCTCTCTCGCTCCCAATCTGTCCCTCTCCTTCTACCCCAGCGCGCCGCGCCCGCGCGCTCGCTCGCCGTACATATAATCCGTGCGCGAGCCAGAAGCTCCGCGCTGCGGGCGGCCTTACGTTTCGTCTGCGCGTAAACTAATTTCGACCTCGAGTTTCCGCCCCGCTCGTGGTCCTCTAGCTCTCTCTCTCTCTCTCTCTCTCTATCTCTCTCTCTCGTTAATTAAGCCGAACGCGAGACGAACTAAGCGAGTGAACATAGTGGTCGGATGGATAAGGGGAGGGCAGGAAGGGAAGAGTCGAAGCGCAAGAGGTGGAGGCAGCGTAATTTCGGATATATATATTCGTTTATAATAGTGAAGGGGGAGGTGAGGACGCCTCACAATAACTTATCGCTCGAAATATATATGTATATATATATATATTCACATATTATACATACTGCGTGTGTACAGGGGGCCGGTTTGAACTTTGATGAGAATCCCAGCCTCGTGTCCGATATTACATGCATACCTAGCGCTGGGTTGCGTGGTGGGCAATGATGTGGGGGGGGGGCACGGCGAAGAAAAAGGGTTAAAAAGTAGCACGTTATATAGGGGCGGACGAGGTGGTAAACCCGTCCATGGTTAACGCGGCGGCACGCACGCATGGGACGCCCACGAGGGAGTGGCCGCGTCGCTCCGCCGTTGATCCAGGCCGATAATTACTTACCGCGGCGTCCGCGGCGGAGGGGGCGGGGAGAGGGGTCTGGCAGGGGTACGGGAAAGGTTTAATGAGCCGAGCTCATTAAGCCGCGCGTGAAATATCGCTCTCGTGTACCTGTATATAGCCGAGCCGATGCCCTCTCGACGTGCGGGGCGTCGAGCGCTGGGACGCTCCGCGGAGCGGGAGGGGGGGGGGGAGGCGGACGCTCTCGCCGATCTCCCGCGATGCCTGCGGGGCCAATTCAGCGCTAATGCTTTCAGCGTTAGATCTCTTTTCCCGATATGGCGCACGTAGCCCGCGCGGCGGGAGCGGGAGAGGGGTCGGTTGCACCTGGCCCTGGAATATACGCGTATCGATAACCACCTCCCGTCCACGGGGGATTTCGTCCGCCGATAACCGGCGCGCGCGCGCGCGCGCACGCGTCGTATTTTGCGCCCTGCGCCGAGTATTTTTGAGCTTTTAAGGAGCGCCGTATCGAGCGGGGGCCATAACAGAAATGAAAATTTCCATTATCGGATATAGATTTTCGGGCTTTGTAATAGCAAGTACTAAGAGCAACATCAGCGTCTCTCGCGCGCCTTTCCTTTACCGGACGGCGAACATGTTTAATTTCACCCCACGTTTATATTATACATAAATAATTTTCTTGTATTTTAGCTTAATTCCTGCTTATCAATCGTATGTTGATGTCAAAAGTCAATGTAACGGTGAATTGTTATGCCTGCAATTGGACGGAAAGAAGAGCCATTAAATTTGTCACTTTCCCATTGTGCTCGAACTTTTGATTAGAACTACGAGCTTTTTATTAAGCGATCGTTGAGATTGCGAGACTTCGATATATTGGACGATTTCGAACCGAGACGTTCTTTCTAATATTTTCCTTAAATATTTACGATCCAATTAAAGATCGTTTTTTTAGTACAAATATCGAATATATTATAACTCACAAGACCCTATAATTTTCCGCAATTTTTAACGCCAAACTTATCTTACATGCGACAATTTCACTTTGGAAAGTTCAATTTTACCATCGAACCATACGACATTCCCTTTATCCATTATCCCGTTATATGTTCTACTCGTCCTGCGGACATCGATCGGCAATTAAGCCCAACTTGCAAATTACAAAATAGAAGAAAAAAAAGGAGCAAAAAAGAAAAAAAAGAAAGCTAAACCTGAACACCGAACCCACCGATGGAGAAACGACGATCCGGTAGAAGATGGATTTTTAATTTTGCGAATTCCTAATTATTTTCCAGCCCGCGGCCAGTTTAAAAGCCCCCGCGGACTTTGCCGCCTGGAGCACAATCTCGTGCCAGTAATTGGATGGGATTGGGAACTCGTCTTCGCCAGGGTTGTGGGAGGGGGGTGTCGACCACCCTCGCGAAACGCCTCTCTGCAAATAAAGTAGGACATACTTGGTCTCTCTCTCTCTCTCTCTCTCTCTCTCTCTCTCTCCCTCCACCATTCTTCTTCCTTTGTTTCGCGTTAATTCCTTTCCACCAGTCGTTTTCTTTGTCCTGCTCCCTTTCACCGCCAGCCTCTTTCGCTGTCTTCCTTATTATTTGTTTTTTCTTTTCCCGATACGTTTCTTGCACAGCATAAGCAAAGTTTCGAGGCGTCCGATACCTCTTGTTCGATATCTTAATTTTTTGTCAATTGTAAATCGAATCGAAACGGATATATCGAGAGAAAGAGAGAGAGAGAGAGAGAGAGAAAGAGAGAGAGAGAGTGGGAGGTGGAGAGACGATTGGAAATTGCTGAAAACGACGGGGGTTTAACTGCGTACCGAGCCCCAAGTGAGAAACTGCCTCGGTGGTAAACGAGGGACGTAAAAAAGACGTTTTAAACGGCGGAGCGTTGATTTGGCTCCCCGCGTCAGTTCGGTTAGACTTAAATAGAAAAGTCCCTTAGTCCTGTTTTATGCAAAGCCATACGAATGTTTATGGAGACTCGAATTTCAGTCTGTCCAATGTGTTCGCTAATAAACAGAATGGAAATTATGAATAATTGGATGTTGCGGCGCTTTACGCGAATTGCCGCTGAAGACGACGAGAAAAGCGAGCGTTTAATAATACCGGAATATTCCTTTTACTTTTAAGATCTCCATAAAGTGGATTAATTCGTACGGTAAAAAAAAAAAAATAATAATCACTGGAAAAATTAAATATCCCCGAGCTTCATCGGTATTTTATATTAGTTCTCGATTTTATAGTCAGGAAGAGCAAATAGATATGCCGGAAAATTAGTTCGTATTAAGCGCGAAACAAAGTGAAAAAAGCGAGAAACATTAATCCCGATCCCCGGCCGACGCATTGAATAAAAACGCCCGAATGCTCCACGGTTTTAAAATTATTTCGATTAAGCACTCGAAAGTCTCTCCGCTATCGGCAAATCCATTATTCCCGATATTTTTTTTACGGACTCCCAGCGTATTATATGCGAAATCTTTCGTATAACCCGGCCCGAGAGCCGGCATTCCGCCGAATAAAATCTAAACAGACGAACTCGTCGAATTTTCGGCGCTGCGCCCGAAAGTGAAAAAAAAAGAGAGAAACCGTCCCCCCCCCCCCTCAAATCGAGGGGATTTCGCTCGGTGAACGGAGTCGGAGGCAAAAAAAAAGCCGCGCTGAGGCTCGTTGAGGGGAGTGCGGAGGGGGAGGGGGAGGGGACGCGGAAGTGAGAAAATAATGGATCCCCCAGCTCCGGCTTGCGAACGCGGCAGCGACCACCGACCAGTCGGCTTTTCGGCCATGGTCGCGGTAACGAGACCGTATAGCGAGAGAGGAATAGAGCGATAGAAACGTCGGGCTCGGGGAAGATGAAAAAGCTTTTCGATTATGATGGCCGGAACGCCATAGTGGGGTCATGGGGCGTCATCAGTGGAGGAGGGCATTTCCCTTTTCTTTTATATACTTGGGGACTTTGTTGGTTATTTAGGTTAAGGATTTTTTTTTATTTTTTTTTAATTAGCGAATATCTTAGCGAAAGATTATGTATAAAAAAAACCTTTTAGTATCATAGTTTACTTCGTAATTTTTACAAATATTGTCATGTGCATCGAATAATAAATGAAAAGATATTCATGAGCATAACGTTACTTAATATGCAAGCTATTCAAAATTAATCAATGACATATGTCTAGCAGTGGACGTCTTCCTAAGTGACGATTATAACATACTATAGAAAATGTACAGATAAATTAAAAATTGTAGAGGAACGCGTTCAGAAAATTGACGCTTAACTGATCCATACCTACATGATACATAATATATTTATATATGAAAAAATTTATCTTCAATGCTATATAATCTCGTATTTACATAGAAAGTCTTTCTTTTTTATGTTCTTAGTTGAAGTTAGCTCGGAACCCTATTTGGCAGACTGGTACTTCGATGGAACTTTTCGAAAGGGAATAAATCAAATCCCCCTTCGCCATAGACGCGGGAAGACAATTTCGATCGAAATTACGCGCTTCATTATATGCAATAACAAAGAAATATCAAAACGCCATTCGCCCGCGAAACTCAATAATCTCATCCTTAATAGGCGGGTAAGATCTCCCCCGTCCCACACCTCTATCTTCAAGTGGGATGCGCACTCAATTAGCGGGCTTAATTGCCTCGTTCGATCGGGAGCCGGAGTGCCGCGATGCCAGTGCTCTCCTCCCCCCCCCCCCACACCACCAGTCCCCTTTCCCCTTCATTCGCAGCCCATCGCGAGACGCGAGACTTTATCGCGTCTGGCTTCGCGGTCGATTTTCGGCTCATTCGGCCGTCTCGCGCGGCGGCGGCGCCTCGGCTGCTTCTCTTTCTACTATCCTCTTCCGTCACGAGAGATAGATAGATAAATATATAGATAGACTAGATAGATTGATAGATTGATAGATAGATAGATAGATAGATAAATAGATAGATAGATAGATAGATAGATAATAGATAGATAGATAGATAGAGAGAGAGAGAGAGAGAGAGAGAGAGAGAGAGAGAGAGAGTATGTGTGTGTGTGCGTGTGTGTCTTTGAGTTAAAGAGACTTCGTCGGGCTTCAAAATGGAAATGAGAGATCGCGAATGAAAGGGAGCGGGAGGGGGGGGTCTCGCTCGGCGACGCGGTGTGGCGGTGGTCGTTCAGTGGTTCGAATCCGTCTTAAGTCGGCCGACCCGGCGACCCGCCAATTGCGTTTGCGGCGTTTCATCGATATCGGTATGCCCTCGCGTATCTGTGGGATATTTGATTGAATGGGCTCGCCAGTGCGAAATCATTGACGTTAATTGATATTGGTCAATTCAGCGGGTAATGTCAATTTGAATAATTGAAAATTAATGATTAGGAAATAGTACGTTTAAGAATCATTGACTTAGTTCTTATGTGACCATTCGAATTTAGTATAACTGTGAATAATAATTTGTTCTAATAATAATATAACATATAAGGAAAATTACTTCTTATAGCTAAGCAGTAATATATGAAATCTCTATTCGGGAAAATATATTTTATTCACAATATATATTCCCTGAGTTTTCAAGAATTGCACATGTATTGACTGATAAATGATATTGTATATCTATTAGAGCATTATCGTCAATAACGAAATATCAGAGATAAACAGAATTTTTTAGAATTAATTCATTTCAACACGAAATAATAGATTTATGATTGCGTATGTGTTGTCAAATTTTCTTGACTATTGATTTTACGATGGGTCTTTCTGAAATGGGTTTTTCACAGTTAGTATTTCTACTGTTTATGTCTTAATTTCTTTATCAATCTACATAACGATTATCTATGCTGATATTTTCTTTTTTATATTATCGCGTATTTGTAATAATTGCCTACTGACGTTAATTATTTCCTATATTTAAGCAATTTCTCTTATAAACAATAGCTCGTTATGAAAAATTTAATTACGACTTTTTATCTTTCACTATCGATTCTTCGATTACCCTACGAAAAATCTATGCATAATGAAATTCCCCACGCAAATTGAGACACTCGCGCAACCCCGCGGAGACGAGGAAGTTCTCTCTCTCTCTCTCTCTCTCTCTCTCTCTCTCTCCGAGTTGCCTGTACCTCGAATCAAGAGGCCAATTCCACGATTACAAAAGAAAAAAAAAACGAATACCGCAAAAACGCACCGAGCAGGCTGGCCTGTAATAGATTCACGGGCTGACTCTCCGCTTCCCATCCGTGCACGGTACTATCAAGTATTTAATTTCCCGAGAATGGAGAATACGGCGACGATGACAACGTGAACAACGACAACAGCGAGACCAACGACAGGACAAAAAATCAGGATCGTATGCGTCGGTTTCTTTTGAAGAAAAAAAAAAACAGCGCCCTCGCCCTCCGTGCTACGGGAGACGGGCGCGGGGTCGAGCCGAGCTCTCGTGTCGACACAAGGGGGACAAAGCCAGGGGCGAGCGGCGCAGGAGGAGCGGGCGTGCCAAGCCGAAGTGGAGCTCTCACGGCGGCCGCTTCCCCGGGTAATTGGCCGGTAATTGCATTTGCTAATTGAAATTACGGGGGCACGGGCGCCGATGCGCGCGCGCGCGCGCGCTGGCGCCCATAATTCGACTATCGGGGCCGGGAGAATGCAGGGCCTCGCGCATCCGTGGTTAACCCTCGTATTTGCCAAAAAGGCCCAGGTCTGAAAATGGCCCCCTTATAAACTGACCGAAAGGTTGAGCGCTCGAGCGCGCAGGAGGGAGTTTTCAAAATTTACGATCGAGATTGTAACGTTGGGCAAACAGACTCGGCTATGAAAATTCAATGTGCCGTGTAACCGTATGCGAAGTCAGATGCTTGATTTACTTGGCCCATGGAAACGAATCGGTGAGTCTACCTGAGTCCGATGAATTAATCAAGAGCAAAATTCATTTATCTCCAAATAATGCTATTAATTGCAATTTTCGATCAAAATCTGATTCGTTGAAATTTTACCAACGCACTCGAGCTCGGAATATTAAATACCGTTACGTAATAGAAAGCACAAAATCGTCCAATACGTCAATTCCCGAATTTCGCGTCGATCTGGCTTAAGCGACTTATATCGGTTATAAGAGAGAAGAAGAAGCAGCAGCAGAAAAATAAAAGAAAAGAAAATAAAAGAAAAAAAGAACTAAATAAATAAGCCCCCGGAAGCCCTCCGCGATACCGGCCGGCCCGATAATATTTCGCCCCGGAATGGGATGATTTATCGCCCCGGCGGCTCTTCATTTCGCGAGCGATCGCCCGACGAATTAAAACTTGCCCACCGACCAGGGATTGGAGTAGGCGAAGGCGATGGGGTCGCGGTTGTGGGTGGCGGGAGACGGGACGGGGGGCAATTAAAGTTCGAGGCTCTGCTTAGAGGCGACTGATTATTATCGAGCTCTTCATCCCGGCCCCCCCCCTCTAGCTCCTCTTATCCCGCGCCTCATTTTCCCCTTGTTCCGTACGGCATCGGTCGATCCCTTTCCGTCTTGGGAGATCTCTCTCTCTCTCTCTATCTCTCTTTCTCCTCTTCCCCCTTTCCCTGGAAACTTTATTTATATTTATAGGCAACGCGAGCAATCGCATTTATATAAAGACGTGCCGCGAAACTCGATTCTCCCTCATACCTCGCCGCCTGTCTTTTCTCTGTCCCAAAGTCACTTATATATATATATATATATATATATATATATATATATATATATACATATATATATATTGCCCGATATGGCGAAACTTCTCTTTTCTCTCCATCCTCTAGCTCTCCGGCCTCGACGCTGGAGACTATTCCGTCTCTTCCTCATCCTCGTCTTCCTGCTTTCGATCCTCCCGTTTTTTTTTCCAGAAAAAGTGAGACGAACAAAAAAAAGAAAGTAGTATTGGACAAGAAAGGCTTGATATCCAGTGGGACTTGCTTCCTTGTAGAATATAAAGCATATTTTGTAATTCCAATGTTTCCTTTAACCTTACAGATGCTACGCTTCCGAGCTTTATTATAGCAGTACTATATACAACAGCTTTATAAAACAATCTATTTTAAAATCCTATTTTCTCTAATAATAAATAAGACTTTTCAATCGGTCTCATCTAAACTCTTACGTCCATTAAAAACGTAGAATCAAATGCTAATAGCGATTATTTTTCACCGCTTGATAAATTTCCCGATAAAATCCAGAACTGTCATTTAGAGGTCGACATTAATAAAAAAATCCATTTGATTTGCAAGAAGTTCAGACCTGCAGAGAGCACGTATCGTTTAAGTCAAAGTTATAATTATTTTTTAAAAAATGGAAACATGTGGATTTAAGAAACATAAGAAGTGAATCTAATACTATTGAACTAAAGTAATGGCTTCATAAGCACTATTCGAGCTCTGATCCTTCAACGACAGTGATAAAGAGGCAAGGAGCCGACTTCCAACACTGCCGCATAAATAAAAATGATGTTCAAGATTGGGATTCGATGAAATTCGGTAGTTATCGCGGAAAAAATCAAGTAAATTCTAGAAAATCGCTTCGGTCGACCGTCGCTTTCAGTTTCGTAAGATAGACAGCGAATTAACGACCGCAGTGTCATCATTATTTTATCACAAATTTCTTCAATCAGAATCGGAATTCCTCGGAGCGGGAAAAACAAATTCAAAAATTGCCTGTCCCAATTGCGCGCTGTTGATGCTCGAGGACGCGCCCGCGTGAAATCGCGAACAGTGAATTTCGACGAATTAATACGAGAGGTACGAACTCGCGAGAAAAGCAAGAAAAATCAATCGATGCATCGTGTCGGCCGTCCATGAGAACGCCGGCGAAATCGAACGGAATCGATTCGATTCGCCGGAATAATGCGGCGCGTCACGAATTTAACGAGTTGCTCCCCCCCCCAATCACCGCCTCGCCCGCTCTAATATCGAAATCCGACAGTCCTGGTTCGCGCAGCGCAAGTCGAAGCGAATTCCGACGACAAAACGCATGTAGAAAAAACGTTGCGTTTTACGATTATTCCGCCTTATTTTTTTACGGTACGATACGAGGCCCTGCTTGAATGTCATGCGTCGAATAATCGAAGCTTTTTAAAAATCATCTATTTTCAAAACAACGCCCCCCTCCCGCGCTCAAAAACGACGTGCCGTTTAATATCTCCCCGCTCACGTCCCCGAGCCCTCACCCTCGACGAACTTTCCGGCCTCTGTCCCACCCTCCTCTCCCCCCCCCCGCTTTCGTGCTTTGCCGGGGGCGCGCGTTTCTCTCGCCCCTTTATATTAGCCCTCTGGATGGCGGCTCTGTCGGGGCACAACGGATGATTGAAATCGAAGATGATTGCCTCGGCCCGAGACCCGGACTGCCGCCTTTATTCGCGCACGCCCTCGCCCCCTCCCCCCCCGCCCCACGCAGCCATCCGCCCTTTCCGCTTCCGACTCTCTTGCTTCCGCATGAAAACAGGCACGACGCGGGGTGAGGGTAAGGGAGGGAGGGGGGTATCCCCCCGCCTTTGAATCTCGCGTCCGCGCCTCAAATAAGGCAGATGGATATCTGTTGTCGAATCATTCGCGCGCCGGGGCTCGAATTGCAGAAGGAGCGGCCGAGAGGAGGCTGGATGTAACGAATGGAACGCAACTGCGCGGAGAAATATGATTCTGCCGCCGTCCCCGGCCCTTCCTGACATCCTCCCGCCACGCCGCGTCGGTAGCTTTGCCTCTTCGCAAAGCTTTCTTATTTCCTGCTTCTCTTTCTGACTCCGCGCCGTCGTCCGTCTTAATAAATCAGGCGTCGAGTTACTCGAGAGGTGAGAATTTTTCCCCTTCTTTCATTCTCTTTTTCTTCTTCGTATTTTTTTTTTATGTTTTTTTTTTCTTTTATTTTTTTGTTCTTCCTGCCTCTTCTTCCCCGGCGCCTCCCGTCCAACCTCCGGGAATTAATCAACGCGTCCTGCAGAGAGCGAAGGCTTCGTAAGAGACTCCCTAGTCGGGCTGACTTTGATGCGCAAAACTATTCCAGGAATTGCATCGTTGTCCCTCTTGCCTGCCTCCCTCACTCTGTCCCTCACTCTCTCTCTCTCTCTCTATCCGACCCAGCGGCGAAAGCCAGGTCGTCGTCCCCCCTCCCCATCCCCATGGAATCCCAATATTACGGAGCTGGAGAAATAGCATTTAAATATTTAAATTGCATAAAGAGCGGCCGTTGAAGACGTTTTCTTTGCCTTTATTTTATTACATGTATGAATCGAGATTATAACTCTTGCCTGTTGTCACAAAGTGAAGCGAGTACGCGAGAATGTTTTTGTAATTTGCATAGACACATGCCGCGATTAAGTCTAATACGTCAAACAAATGTAAACGCTAAATACTTTTGTGCGAGACTGCTCATTTGCTCGTTGTTATACGCACTCGATCCATTTTAACAATGCGCCACTGAAGTGTATGTAATAACGTAAAATATAAAGCGCCCTCTATCTCTCTCTCTGTCTCCCTCTATTATATTTGATAATTTAATCATGTTACAGTGCGCTACGCCCAGTAATAATATGCGACATAACCAATTCAGTTCAATTACACGCGAAACGCCCAATTTCCACCGTGATATATGGAAATTAGACAGCGGCGCTTGACCTTTCTCGATAAAGTTTCTATGATATAATTGTTATGCCTGATTGCGATCGAATTACTGTCGGCCACCATATCTATTCAATTTTCAAATTTTTACTTTACTCTCGGTGCATCGTTAATGTTTGCCGAATTGCAGACGAAAAAGGGGGAGATGAACGTGACAACGGGCATAAATTTTATCGGACGACTGCCACGGCAACGAACAAATGTCTTATATGATACGGTGCTTCAGCGGCGATCGACGCCGGCTAAGCAGTCGCCGACAGACGCGCGACGTTCAATTATCACACGAACATCGGCGAATTGGCCAGTGGTATCGTCTGCGCGCGTAATCGTTTCCCAAATCTGCCACCGCGCCCGAAGCTGAACGGTCCCTCCGCCCCCGTTTCTTTCGATCGACTATCTCCCTCTTTGCCCGTAACATCGATCTACTATCTATCTATCTATCTATCTATCTATCTATCTCGGGCTCTCTTGAAATTGGGTTGGCTCGGCCGATGCACGGCGGGCAAATCGAAACCCTGCAGGTTCGTGCCTCTATTGATTATTACGGGCGCCCGTTTATGGCGCGTCGCACCGCAAGACGCAAATGGCTTATTCGGCCCGAATCGATTCCTTTTTCCATAAAAAAAATACGCAATGGATAAATAGACGGAAAAGTAGGTAGCTCGCTGTATTTGTTGCTCAAAGTTTCTCCCTCAATCGTTCGATTCCAAGCTGCGACTTTCGCCGTATGTGCCAGCTGCGCGCGTATAATTAATAATTATAAATTTTACGCCCAACTCAATATTTGCCAAAATCCAATAACGGATTTAATGAATACGTAATTTGTTTTAGAACTGGAATATTCCGCAATTTCGCGCAACTTAAATAAGCGGAAATTGATTTAGTTTTAATTCGCTGCGCGATTTAATGCGCTCTCTATCATCATCGTTGGCTCGTGTACTGGAAACTGTTTTCAAATATGCCTGTGGCAATGTTATTTCGTCTAATGTATAAATTAGGAAAGAATTAAGTATAAGACGTACTTGATGAGCATGTTCCATGAATTTTACTTCAAGAGCGTTGATGATGAGAGAAAAAAAAATAGGCTCATCATAATTCCAGTAAAGAGTACAATATTATTACACCTTAAAGGGAGAGTTTAATTACGTTATCGTTTCAAATTTGTCAAAGCTGGTTTCTCATTCAAAAATTCCTTCGGTGTATAGAATATCTGGCCTTTCAATTAACCTTAATATTTATTAAAAGTATCAACGAATCATAAATGTCTGAAGTACGATCAAAAAAAAAAAAAAAACAAAAAAAAAACCATCAAAAAAAAAGTCTTATTCGCTGTTCGCATTCGGCGTATTCGGAGGACCCAATTTTACAATCCGTCACGCATAGAGCACCCCTGGGGTTCGTAAACGTAAGCCTACGAGTGCCCCGCTCCCTCGCGCCGACAGCTATAAACCCCCCCCGCCCCTATAATTACGAGTCGCGCCCTAACTCCGCCGGAGTAATTAATAATTTAACGTATTGCCAAAGAATAAGCCTCGGCCGTATTTCCGCGTATAACCGCCGTAATCCACGGGAATTCCCGAGAAACGCGGTGACGCCCATTGTGCGCGTGTCGCGATAAAAAAAAAAAAAAAATTCGCTGCGAGCCCCGGAATCGGAGATGGAGAAAATATCTAATTATGCGGTTTGAGGATTACGAGAGAGCGAGCAGAATTTGTCTGCTTCGATACTTTCGTTGTTGGTTCTGGGTCGAGACACGACCGATGTCCGATGTTATACTCATTGATCTTAAAAATAAAAAGCTTATGTTTTATTTGACGGCTCGCTAACGTTATGATTTTAGAATTATATTTCCCATTGTTTTCCAATTTTTTTTATTTCCTACGTCGAAAAATACCTGAAAACGGAACAGGAGAAAAAATAAACTTTGCACAGATTTTTGATTACTATTTATCCTGTCAACGGTTACAGTCGATTACTTTCAGCTGTGAATGCTTTTTTTTCTCTCCGGTTTTCAGTACCACAACAGCTGCTGCCTAATTGCTTTATTGATTCCATAACTTTATGATCCTTTCCAACACCCCGCCCCCGCCCGCCATATCATCCATTCCAACTCGCATTCCCGCATTTACCAATATTGCTCCGCTCGTACTGACCTTTCGCTACATTTTTTACTCTCTCTCTCTCTCTCTCTTTCCACCGTTCTATCCCCTAAATCCCAATTACTCGCCTGACATCAGCCGCCTTGAACCGCTGTAATCGCTCGCTTTTCGGATAAAGAACGATGAAAATAATCGTCCTTTAATCCGATTAATGTCGCGGCTAAACCTCCACCTATACTGCCTCCCTCCATCCCGCTGTATCCTCCCCGCGCTCCCCTTTACCGACGACTATTTTTCGATAAATCTCGCGGACGCTCGCCTCCTAAAAGAAATTCATCAAGCTCTTTTACTCTCTCTCTCTCTCTCTCTCTCTCTCTCTCTCTCTCTCTCTCTCCCCCCCTCTCCCTCTCTCCCTCTCTCTCTCTCTCCCCCCTCTCTCTCTCTCTCTCTCTCTCTCTCTCTCTCTCTCTCACTCTCACTCCCTCTCTCCCTCTATCTCTCGCTGTCCGTGCCGCGCTTATAAATTCTCGGCGTAATAGCGGTCTGTTTCATAAGAATTATTACGAGGTGGCTCCTCGGTATCGGGCATGCGCTCTTCCGTTTTCGGTTTAAGCCACGGCGAGGAATCGATCGCGCGCCGATTTAAAACTTGAAAAATGGCCGGGCGAGGTAAGCGATATTTATGGATTTCAAAAAGGTGGCGCGCGATTTGGATTTTTCAGTGAAGCTTATACGTTCCCGTTAAAGGATCGATTTTTTTTTTAAGTCACGATCAAAGTGTCGTCGCGCAAATTGTGTCGCAAATCGACGTTTAAAGTCGCAATATATATCAGGATTTGTTTGCAAATCGATTGAGAAT